>KV751394.1:2947331-2966579 GCA_001698575.1 Mola mola
CAGCTGCAACAACGCTGCTGAGCCATCTGGACCGACACTGTTGGGAGGTGTTTAAACAGTCACTTACTTCGAGTTAAAAATACTTGTTATGAGTAATGTTTAACCTGATAGCCTACAAAGTGCAACACAAAATAGTCAGAAAAGGGACTGGAAGCACATCTATGCTTTCCACCTCACTGAGAAATTCTGGATGTATGAATCACAGGACTTATGCTCCACCCACCGCCGCTTACTGTTCACGGTTCCTACTGGCTGTTTTATAAAAAGGCAGACATGCACGACTACCTCCATACACGGTCAGGATAAACTCTGTCACAACTGAGTTTATTGTTCAACAAACAACCATATTTCTGCCACATTCAACTACATGTAAACTCAACTCCCCGTTAATTAGAATATATCAGCTGTGTGTGGAGAGCAAAGTAACCTGTCAAGTTCAGCTAACTCACTTTAACATCCTCTTCAACACCCAGCATTTATTACAAACACCCTTTCTGGTTTCATTTGACTGTGAAAAATTAGCCAATGTCAAATCACAGCAGCACACATGTCTGAAACACACACACACACACACACACACACACACAACAGGCGCTCAGCAGCCACCTGACTCTGAAATTATGGCGAACAGTTAAATAGAGGCACAGTAGCCCTCCAGACACCCAAAATCAGACTGAAAATGCAGCTGTTTGAATGGCATGAAGGAATGGTAGTGACAGCTTATTCAGGAGCTGCAGAAATAACATTTCGGTAGCTTCTTTCCCTCCCACTCCTCCTTCTCTTGTGTCTTTTCTTAAAGCAGCCTTTGCTTGAAAAGCACGGCTGCAGTTTATCAGATAGAAGCTTAGTGGGATTCAATAATGCAGAAACTCGCGGGGAGGTTCTTAATCAAAACCCCTTTAATCCAAAAACGGGTCGACACCGGGAGATCTAACTAATTAGCAAAGGTACAGTTTAAGGAGACAGGCAAACTCAGTAATTGAGGAACAAAACAAGATCGAAACACAAGGAATTAAAGCTGGACTGCTCACTGGGAAGACAAGACAACCTGGCACAGGACGAAAGGGAACACAGGGTTTAAATACACAAGGAAGAGGGAGACAATAAGACACAGGTGAGACACATTAGGGAGGAGAGGCGATCACACACACCTGAGGGACGAGACTTGACAGCACATGGGGAATAAGATAGAGAGAAAACTTCAAATAAAACAGGAAACACAGGAAGACCCTAACAGACAGACACATGAACGCTACCGGACCCAACAGAAAACTAACAGAAAAAAGATATCATATGCTCTTTTAGAGCCATGGTCAGCAACATGGACGTTGCCATAATTAGTTCAGTTCATGGTTGGATGAAAATGGTCCACAGTGGGAGGCGCCTCCATGGAGTCAGTAATATTTCTGAGTAGCTTAGAAAACTTCCTCCTGTCTTCACCTCTCGTGTCCTTAATGCTCGCTCTCCCCGTCACTTGTTTTGTAGTGTGTGGGCAGTGTGTGTGTGTGTGTGTGGGCAGTGTGTGTGTGTGTGTGTGTGTGTGTTGGGGGCCGGTAGGTACTTTAGAAACGTAGGAAGACACCAGACTTAATAAAACAATCTCCAGCACTGCTTTTGTTGAGCATGACTGCCTGTCATAATGCTCCATTATTGACAAAACTCTCCTGGGAATGTTATTCATGTAACAATGACACAAACGTACCCAAGAATCTATCAGCACCTTCATGAGTTGTGTTAAACAAGGCCGCATTCATTGCACAAGTTTGATTATCATGTCTTATAATGTTGCCTATTTTTTTCCCTGATTCTCAAGAATTTAAACAAAAGTCGTACTTAATGGTGCAAATTTGTAACTTCCATCAACGTCAACACGTGCAAGGTTTCAAAATCCCAGACAGCTGTCAAGCATTACTCCCATTCTGTAACAACAAATAACTCATTTTAACCTTTTGAGAAGAATGAAAACACTTGAACAAACATTAGAATAAAGAATTATCTGATATTAGAGAAACCATCTTTAGTTCGGCCTACGTCCATCATCAGGGGTTTACCAACATGTCCATATAGAACAATTGTGGATATTATTGAAGCATTAGTGTGTGTTATTAGAACCATTAGTACACTGAAGTTTGCTCCACAGCTGCAGATCCTTCATGTCAGCTCCAAAACACAGAATCTATTTGGGGTTGAATCTTAAATTTACATGCTAGTAGATCCATGAGATCTGGAGCTGATTAGGATTTGGGCATTTTCTGACATCAGGATTGGCCACCAGAGATATTTAAAACAGCAACAACAACTCCATAATCTCCATTACTTTGAATCCTAAAAAATGAAAGGTGACCATGACGAGGAAATCATATCCCTCCACAGTGACACTGAGGTGCCTCTTCCATGCTGCTGTTGTTGCTGTGGCTGCCATTTGTGTGTGTACATCTGAGATCGGGAGGAATATTCCCTTACAGTGAGCTGCTTGTTTTCACAATGAATGAATCTGAGCTATTTGTAATATTTCATCAACATCCCACTTCTTGTTTGGGATCCTTTGGGAGAATAATCCCAATGTGCAGTTTGCAACCCTGAGTAGAGCCTGCAGATGCTGTCCTGTCCTCCTGCAGTTCTCAGCCTGGCAGAACGACGTGGTGTCATTTTGTCAATTTAAAAAAACAAAACAAAACGTCAAGTTTACTCTGGGAGGATCTATTGAGCTCTTTTCTAAAGAAGTTGCATCCCTTTGCCTCCAGTTTGAATAGGCCCTTCAATAGTACTCTTCAAAAAAGCCAAATATCATCTTTTATTTTATTTGAATCTATTAACTAACTTTTTCACACATTTTCTTTATTCATTTTCTTATTATCGGTGCGTGTTTCCTCTTTTTTCTTTCCCTTTGTTCGTATTTCATCATTCGCCCCGTCACTGCCCCCTGGAGGTTTTGTTGTGCATAGACGCTGCGGCTTTTTCGTCTGTCTATGATGACGAATAATATTCAGGTTTCAGAAGAGGAAAAAATAAGTAAAAAGTAAGAACAAGTAAGGCGGACGGAGCACAGCAAGTGTTAAGGAAGAGGCGGAAAGTTGTAATTATGTGTGGGAGGGGTATTTTCACCAAGCACAAATGGATAAAGCAATTGAAAATAGATCAAGGGCAGCAGATCTGCCAGTCCATAACAACCGAGAGGTCCTTATCTCTGCCAAAAAAAATGTTCAACAAGATCACATCCTCAAGACAGATACTGATGGTGTGCTGACCTCAACAATCATCCTTTCTTCCCAGTTGTTCAGTGTTTTCCTAATGTTTCACGTCCGAAGGCCGAGGAGGACAAAGGAAGATGACACAAAGAGCGAGAGTCCGGTGAGAGATGAAAACAGGGTGTATCACACAGTCCACGGTGCACAATGTAAAGGCAAAATGTGGAGGAAACCGTGAAGCTACATGGTTTTAAAGTGAGATACTGCTTCTGTGGAGAGGAACGTGCTGCGTTTGAGGGGCTGTGAGGTCCAGATTAAAGCAAAAGACCAATTCAAAGTTATCAATAACAAATCCAAAGTAGAAGCAAACAGGAATTGAACGGATAAAGACAAAGTGGATTTCCATGAGAAGAAGATGAGTGGCACCGTTTGATCATGTGGCGACGACGATGACGATGATGACGATGATGACGATGATGACGATGACGATGACGACGAGAGAGGAACGTGCTGCGTTTGAGGGGCTGTGAGGTCCAGATTAAAGCAAAAGACCAATTCAAAGTTATCAATAACAAATCCAAAGTAGAAGCAAACAGGAATTGAACGGATAAAGACAAAGTGGATTTCCATGAGAAGAAGATGAGTGGCACCGTTTGATCATGTGGCGATGACGATGACGATGACGACGATGACGATGATGACGATGATGACGATGACGATGACGACGATGACGATGATGACGATGATGACGATGACGATGACGACGATGACGATGATGATGCAGCAGTAACCCAATTGCCTGTTTTTCTCCCGCCTGTCAGCTCCTGTCCTGTGTTTGTGTCTTCACTTTAGGCTGTGGTCCCTTACACGTGAAATGCCTGCTGAGTGTGGGCGGTGCAGGATGGCTTTGCAGGACGGCCACACAGAACTTGTTCCTGTTGGATGCAAATTTGCCACCAGAATATAATTTTTAAAGCTTATTTGCATAGACCCGAAAGTAATAAGATGCAAATATTTGCCGATTTTGCATACATTTGACCATATTCCCCTTATCTGAACTTCCTCAACACTCGTCTGCACCTCATCAACTTCTCCATTTAGTTTGTATTCACATGCAGTTTTCAGTTTGGGTTGTTATTTTCAAAATGTATTCTTGTTCTCTATTCTGGCTGCCTGCAGTCAAACTAATCAACTTTTCAATCCATGCATGTTTAATACATTTGGCGTGGAACGTTTCTATAGTGACTGATTTAATTGTGAATGCAGCGTTAAAGTGATTAAAAACAGTGGAACTGTGGAATGGAGAAAGCTGAGAATGAATGAAAGGTGATTATTGAAGGGTCATGTGAATCAATAAACGGTGAAAAGACACAAAAGAAATACTATAACTGCAGAGAAACAAGGGGGTTTATGGCTGAAAGAAAATGAACAGAATGACACTGCGAGAGGATGAAAAACCATAACGGACCCAGAGAGAAATACTAATATGAGCTTTTTTCCAGTTTCCACACAGGAAATCACTCGAGGATCAACTGAAACATCAAATCAACTGTAAGACATGCATGAGTGGGAGATGATAAAGGACTTTGATTGGCTAATTAATGACCCATTTAAGTTACAAAATGTTTAAAAAGAAAATTAGATCTGTTCTATTTTCCATAATGTGGATAATAAAGATGTATCATTTTCATTTATGCCAACATTTTTCCTTGGCTCACAGTGAACCGGATTCTTTTGGTCCTCCAAATATGGCTTTTATAACATGGATAAATTCCACAAGACATTAAGATTATAGTGCTTGTACTTAAGAACTCCACCTTTTAGTTAATGTGTTACACATTCCGTTGGTTAATTTGCTCACATTACCCAGGAGTCACTGCGCACGTGTCCTGATTTGAGTGTAGCAGCCCTCTCCTCACGTACAACATACTAGACTGCAGGTACAGAATGTTTCTCGCCGCGTGCCGACTGATTTCCAAGCTCCAGAAGAAAAATGGTCACCGTCAACGTGAAATTTGGCAGCACAAACAGGGCAGAAGAAGATTTTAATAGAATAACTTGGTTTCAGAAAACAAGCTGCTGCTGTTTGAATCACTGTGGTAGATTATCACGGACGACACATCACCACCATCCTCCAGTTGTACATGAATAAAACCAGACTATCCACAATACGAGCGCCGCCATTTTGTGCCGGTGATGTTTATCTATTCTTACCTGAAATCATTGCGTCAGCATCACATTTCACCTGGTGATTTACTGTTTTGGACAACTATGTTGTTAATGTGTTGCCTCCTGCCTATCCCTAGTAAATCATCTCACATTTAAGTTCATTGGGATCTTGATGGAAGATGAACATAGGCAGAGTCGGTACCAGCTGAAGATTCCACTCAACAATCAACCTCGTATCAGCCTTTCTTCTGTACACTAACCATGAACGACTGCTGGTGAAACGCTGCCAAAACGGAGGCAGGGAAGCACAGCGGGGTGCCAACGCGACATCACAGAGAACATTTACGTTTTAACTGCTGGCCCAGCTGCACATTCACAGTTTTATTATGCAGGACAACGATTATAACGAGAGACAAGCGTGTCCTCGCAGAATGATTCAGGCTGCATAGTAGAGATGTAACGATTCGCTCAACTCACGATTCAAATGATTCTTTGCTCACAAATCTTCCTTTTTTAGAGCAGATTTAAGACACAAGAAAAAGGGGTTTTTCCATTATTTCCAAGACATAAATGAGAAAATTCTTTCATTTTTCTCATCTTTTCTTTGTAAAATGAACAAATCTCTTTTCGCTTGCGAGGCAGGGAGATTATAACCTTTACAAACTGTAAAACCAAACAGGCACATTTCCTTTTCTTTGTAAATGGGGAAACAAAAACATCGGGCCGGCATTAGCTTTCACAACGACCATTAGCTTAGCACAGCTTGAAGTGGTAACAAACGAGCGGTGACCTCAGGAGGTCATGTCTTCGGTTACATTTGAGGTTTAATGAACGGTAACTAACAAAGGAGACAGGACACTTTGTCAGACGACCTGCGTCAGAGGTGCTCAACGTTGGGCTGATGTTGTGACATGTGGAGATGTTTATCGTTGCTCCCAGTTTTTATGTGAAGCTAAGTTAAACACACTGTGTGTGTGTGTGTGGCTGGATTCGTGATCAATACATAGACTGTGACAGAAGGCAGAGTTAAAGCTCTCGCATGATGCGGATTTGAGAGGTGAAAATACTTTTCAAAGTTGTTTTGTCAAATTATTTGACTTCAAGTGCTCTAGTCGTTTGCTTTGAATTTATTCAAAAGCCCGATTTTCTTTTTAATGCCAGTGCATGAACACGATTCCTCTCTTATCACATGATCAGAGTTGTACTTTTGCTTGGCGTTATTCTGAAAAGTAATTGCAGAGGCCTTGTGTTGCTGAGGTGATGCACTTCCGACAGGCAGCCTCTCTTGTAGGGCGGTTTGCAGTTTTCATGGACAGAACGGTGCAACGCTGACAGCGTAGACTGTCCCTTCACCGACGGATCTCTGAGGGTGTGTCGAGACCCAGCTGTTTGGAAAAACTATGGCTGTTCCTAATGCCTCTAATTTGGGTTTGCTGAGTTTGACTGGCACCAGCAGCCGGCTCTTCTTGCAGGTCAGTTTTACATGCCTGGGCAGCTCGAGCCGGGTGGTGATATGCCAGTTAATTTTGGCCAGAAACTAAGTACAGCCTTAATTTGACTTTTTAGCCAAAAACAAAGTACTTCCAAACCACGCTGGGTTTTTCGAGATGTCATCTTTCCACACGTCGCTGATTTAACTTGAACGGGGCTTTTGCACAGTGCAGCCCACGCTTACGGCTGCTGACAGTCTGAAAGCCCAAAATCAACGAGTATTTGTGATGAGGACTAGTTAGGGTCATTTTTAAATGACTAGACTACCTGCCACATTCATCCCTGTTCAAAACCAGAAATGTTTCACGCCAAAGAACAGTTTATTTGGATAGTACAGTCACACTCCAGGGGTGTTTGGGAAGCAATCCTGTAAAAGTTACTGTAATATGAGCAGTGCACATCAGATACAAACCGTCAGCCTTCGTTATTGCAGTCCTTCACAGTATATAATGAACACTCAAGTAAAGTACGCATGCACAATGTTTTATGTGCGTAGCAAACAAGTAAATGTACGATATTTTGTACTTTTACTCGAAGCAAGGAAAGAGAACCTAAGGAGCCAATCCTGTAAACTTACTATTCTTACTATTCTGTATAAGTAGTTCGCTCCTCCTCTTCTTCCTGGGAATCCGTGTCCGCCTGAACTACTCCAATGTTAGAACTTGCCACTGTGCAGCGTATAGTAGACTAGTTTAAAAGTCAGAAGATGACAGAGCAGGTAAGCTCCGCCTCCCTCACGCTGCACACAGAGCAGTGAGTGGTGAAGGGGCGGGGCTACCGTAGCACATTTGCAGATGTCCGCAGCCGAGGGTCGAATGACATCCAACAGATTTTAAGGCCTCAAAGGGAATTTGTTTTCATGAAAAACATTAAATATGTCATTTAAAATACTCATTACTTTTTAAGTTCCTGATCAACGGCTGGAACAGGACTTTAAAACATCAAGACACCCATATTTAACAAGAAATTAGAGTTTGCATATAAGCATTGAAAGTTAAACGTGTTTAACTGAGTTGCATTTAGTGCAGCTGCTTCAGGATGTTCCCACCCCATAGAGTCACACTGAAGGCTGATTGAAAAGGGTTTTCGATGCCGGTGATAAGGAACACGTTTGCTCTACGTTGCAGAGGCATCTGCAGCGGTGAGTCGTTAATTACCCACCTGATGCTATTGAAAGGGATCCAAAACCTGAATGAAATATGAAAGGCAGATACTGATCGTTTCATCTGCTCGAAGTTTCCCTGGTAACAGAGAGGAAAAAGATGGATGCGTTTCATCGTTATACATTAAACAGTATCTCTGATCTGTTAGAACATTTTACTTGTTTGTGGACACCAAGGAGCCTAATTAGACATCAAAGCCAAATGATAATGAATTCATCTCATCTCTTCTTTTGTGCATTAAAGAGGGTGAATTAGCAGCAGAGAAATAAGAACATCCCTCAGAGGACATGGATTTGGTAAACAAAAAGCAGTGGCCTTGCACACAGGTTTCGTTTACTCGGGTTTTCAACATTTCTCTTGCTAGTCCAACATAACGGAGATTTTTGTGTTTTCTTTGTGTGTTGTTCTTTCATCAAAGTCAGAAACATCGAATTGAACGGCCCTTTGTTTTCTCAGAAACGGTGTGGCCTTGTCGTTGGATAGCAGACAAACACACTGTACGTACTGTACTTACCCAGCAGCCAATTCTGCAAATGAGAGGAAGAAGAGTGTGTGCGTGTGTTGGGAAATCGCACTAACTGGTTTCCTTTCCTCTCCTCCTCTGCAGGTATCTCCACTGAGTCCTGAGGAGTTCAGTGGCCCCCAGGACTCTCACCCTGGATCTCTTCATTATCTTTGGCCTGTCGTCGAACACGCACCGTTGCTCCTTTAGCCCACATTGAGCTTCTCGCACCTCTCAAAGGCTAATTTACCAGCACTATCGTCTCCTCTCCAAGAGAGCCGCAGAGAGAAGAGGAGCAGGAGGAGGTGGGGACCTGTCAGAGCAGAGAAAAGGAGTGAGAAGGTGGCTGAGACGTGAGGGAGGGTGTGAATGTGAGGAATGCTGCGCAGTGATTCAAACAAAGGAATTCTGCGAAGGGAGACAGAAATGAATAGAGACGTCATCCACAGAGGACAGTTTGTGAGGCAGCTGACAATTGGTGCTATAATTCTTTTCTTTCGCTGTGCCACCCACCATCCTTTCTGCTTGGGTGTTTCAAGCTACTGTGGCTTTACTGAGCCTCTCTGTTTGACTACACACCCACAAAACTGAATTTATTACAGGGCTTTACTTACCACAAGATTACGCTACAGTTTGCAGTGGACAAGGATTCCCAGCAGTCGTCACGGTTAAAGAGCCACAGTAAGGCTACGGACGAGGTCATTCATTACCAAAGACAGCCCGTGAGAACGAATCCAGATAATAAAGATTTTTAAAAAATACATTTTCTGTTCATTCTGTGGGAGGAGTGAGAAGATATAATTCAATAAATGAAGTAATGCCTGCAGCAGAGGCACTATTGTGTAAGAGGTTTAGTATAGAGGAGCAAGAGTAGGAGGTTAAATAAGAGCCACGCTCTGGTTTCAGCTCGAACCAAAATAACGCATCTTATGTTGGGATCGGAGAGCTGAAGCGAATCCAGGTTGTATCTCCGTTGAGTGTGTGGGTTTGTGATTTTGGAGCTTTGGTTATCGGGCCTGTGACACATCCTCGACACATCCACCTGCTGTCCTGACCTTGTCCTGCCTCTCTGCGCTCAGCTCAGAGCATCTTCACACCGCCAGCCTGGAGAGGGAAGACGTGGCTTCACCTGGTTCGCTGTCAGGAATTACAAAACAGGGGTGTGGGAGGAAAAAAGAGGAGACGCTGCCCAAACCTTATCACAGAGGAGTCTGATGGTATTATGGGATCTCGCTTGACGCCTACCGAGGTCTCCCCAGCCTGACTGATAGCTAGACACTTCAAACGCTGGAAATTAATTAAGTTTTAGCCTTTGATAGATGTAAATATGTGCTAACAATTTGGGGATTTTGTGGACATGCTTGTTCATTATTGATGCATTGTTGATTTGAAGGGGTTCATTTTACAGCAACAGCATATTTGGTCAGAGATTATTTAAGTTTACTACCTTCAGTGTCTCTTTATCTCTCTTCTCGCAGTGGCTCTGGTTGGAATGGACAGCAGATTGTTAAGTCACTATTGAAGTCAAGATGTCTTAAATTGGTTTTGCACTTTGGCATTTGCACGGTGAGCTGTGACAGTCTGTTGTCGTTTGCGCTTTTCTTATTTTTCCCAAATTCGCTCCGTCTCTTCTCACGCTCTCCTCTCGGTGCCTCTGTCAGTATCACCATACAATACAACATGCCAGAAAAAGACTTTTATGTTCCGTACATATTGTCTCACGTGCAGAATGATAAAAATACCACTGCAAGCCAGCGGGATGGCCAATTCGGACCTCCAATCTTCTTCGTAGGAGGTGCTGGGAGAGACACAGCCTGCAATGACACACGACTACGCATCAAAATAACATATTTCTTATGACTTGTGTGTATAATTATCTCATTAATAAATGGATATTGTGGTTCCTGACACCTTTAGCACCTCAAACCTCCACCAGCCTTCCCTCGCAGAAGGTATAAATCTTGCGCAGGCAGAGTTGAGGTTTCTGGCACAACTTCAACATTCCAAGATGGAGGAGGAAAATGAAGCGTTCAAAAAGCTCCACCAACATTTGTCTTATGAAAAACAACTTTATTATACTCATTCAGGACGAACTGTGGTTCGTGGATCATCGGGATGAGCCTGATGACGGCCACGAGGCACAAAGCCCGCTGAGCCTTCAGCACCACGGACAGCACCATGCATCTCACGGCACGAGAGGCTGGGACCCAAAAAAACCCGTGAACCCGAAGAAAGAGCCATGACGGAGGGACACCACACGATGCTGATCGAGCTGGTGCTGGTAAATCTGCTGGTGTTGCGGCGACATTCAGACAGTCGGGATGGTTGATTGATTTCACTGTAGCAGGGAGGTAGGTATCAGTGTGCACTACAGGCTACAGTTAATTAGGAAGTATGTCAGAGCCAGATGGTCACATAAGCATGTTGACAGCGTTTGTGTAATTAGTCTCACTGCCAGAGCAGCGAGATTCCGACTGAAATGATGTGGAGTCCACATTTACGTCTACATTTTACTAATTAGATGCCACATGTTCCAGCCGCAGAGTTTTCTTTCTTCCCTAAATCATCCATAGGTGTGTTTTGTCTTAAGAAACCAATCTGAGTGTCAGCTGCCACATCCTACAATCAAACAAAACAATTTTGAGCTGATGGGGAGGATGCTGGGTAGCGTAGATTGCAATGTGTGCAGCAGGTCAGAAGAATTAACAGTCCGATTGAGAGCGGGTGGGGTGCAGATGGGTTATGTAACACCGTCGCTGAGGAAAAAATGAATTACTCTGCCTGCAGCGATCCCGCAGAAGCCGACACCATCCAGGCCTCCCCATCGAGGCACAGCAGTAATATTAATTCATCCATCATTGAATTTCCCAACATGCCCACTGGACCAGTCAGAATCTAATTTCAATTATTCGTGTGCGTGCGTGTGTTCGACACACGGCCCAGATTCAGGTTGGATTTACGCATCAAAGTTTGTGCCTGACCACCCGTCACACACGTGGCCGCGATACATTAACCAGGCCTAAAAACCACAGTTGTCCAAGTCAGAAACTAGTGTGGCGGGAATAATTTAGAACCGTAAAGCCTCGAATCTGTGGGCTGACGAACGTTCATTTGATCCTACTCTCTTTTTTAATCAGAACATGAAGGAAAACATCATCTTTAAACCTGCACGACATTGCTGATCTTTAATCAGGTCTTTGCTTTACTGCGACGCAAAGTTTCAGCTCGCTTACGGTGAAACTGTGGTCGACATGCTAACAGTCAGTATGCAAAGAGTCAGAAAGTGGCAGTTGGCATTCTGTTTAAAAGATGTTTTCCCTTCTCCCTGCCCATGTCAGCTCACAGTTTAAGGCCTTTCAGATGTTCCTACCCTTTCAAACATGGTCGAACTATGGTTTATATTCCATCTGATGGTTGATACTCTCACGTCTGTCCTCACACTTCCTATCTGGACCACATCCTCTGGAATAATCTTCCTCACATTTGACAGTTTAACTCTGATGAGGCCCTCTGATTAAGTTTTGTTGGCTGTCCCGGATCCTCTCAGGATCTTCATCCTCCTGAGGATGAGCCCACTGCTCTTGTCTCCCTCTTAAACTCTCTGACCCCTGGTTTGACTGAAGGATGAGAGTCTGCCTCAGAAAACACACTGAGGCAGCAGAATCTGATTTATGCGGTGGCATGGATGTATGTTTCCGCTGCCAAATGCTCATTATGGTCCAGCCTCTGTCAGCTGACTAACTGAGAACCACATGAATTCTAATGAGGAACCAAATGGCTCCGACTTGTGCAAAAGTGAAATATCATCTCGACATCCCGGGGTCTGCTTTCTCGTCCGTGTCACCGGAGCTCGTCTGCGGGGCTGTTTGAAGCTTTTTGTGCTGAACATTTCCTGTGTGGATGAAAAAGACGGAGAGCGTCCAGCTCACAGTTGGTTGATCAAAGGTGAGGCCGCTACGTGTTTGTGTGGACCAACAGGCATCCTCGTTAGTCAAGAAGTGTAACACTGAAAGAGCGGTGGAAACTTTTGGTACCTTCACAGTTATGAAACATAGCGGCTGATGGGCTGAATTCTGTCAGCTCCTCGTCGTGCTGAGTGGCAGAGAAAACCTACATTGTGCTACGTTAATCCTCCTGCGTGTCACTTCCACAGCTTGATAGTGCTGTGACGTGTGTCTTGAGACACATATTTGAATGACTCAGGATATCTTCACAATTGAAGCATTTTTATTGGTCACGTAAACTGAAAAATAGGTATTAGACATGAAAGTAACACTAAAAGGATCCCATATTGGGGCAAATCTATAAAATTGGCCTACAGCGCATTCGCATTTTGTTTTACCATGGTATGTTTTTTGTAGCCTACACAGTAAAATAATGGTCCAGAATGCTCCGACATGGACGTATAACTGTCATTTGACAGACTCACTGCCAGCTGTAGTGTCTTATTTTGTTTAGGAGACTTTCATTTTTTGGCTCAATGATTGTCATTATCATTGATCAAATATAATAGAAATCACTGATTATAAAAAGATTCATCAAAATCAAATGTAAATGTTTTTCACCCAGAAATCCCGCAGTTTCCACGTGTACTTGTGTCTGTCATGTGTGCGCGTGCGCACGTCTAACCTGACGTGGGCACCTTGGTGCAATTAGTCCAGCTGCCAGAGGGGGGAGCCAAAAGCTCTGCACTGCAGGTTTAATAAGCTGTTTAGTCACAGCGATCTCCTGCCCCTCATTCCAGTCTGCTGACATTCTTTCATGTGGTGCAAATCCGAAACCAGACCTGCCATCCTTTATTTGAGCATTGAATCATTCTAAATTGGGAGTCAACCAAGCGAGGGTCCAATGAATGGAGATGAGCGAAATGTGATTTAAATCATTTTGGTTATGGTCTGCGTGCTGTAGACGCATGGAAAATCTCTTTTCTCCCTCCGCTCTCTCTTTCTGTCTTCTGCAAATGTAATACGATGTATTTTAATGCTGTGAGACTCACAGCATGATAAAAAAAAAAATGATGAAAATGATTTTCTCCTTTTTGCAGAAGAAAAAGAGTTAAAAATGCCCCAAAAAAAAAAATAGAAAATAAAAAAAATCCCAACTAACAGCAGAGTGGGAAGCTGTTTCCTAGGGAACATGTCAGATTGTAATGACTTCTCTTGCTGCGTATTGTGGGATGGCTAAATATGTGTCAGATACACAGGTGGGCTGATGGACAAAATTTGTCTTAAGATCTCTAAAAATAAGCACTGAATTACTCTCTTTTTTTTTTTTATATTAAGAATTAATAACCACTAAGATATATTTCCTCTGCTGGCTGTCATGTATGAAGGACACAATATTGTTTTCTCGAGATAATGTAGTTTTGATCTGACTGGAACTTAAAGTTATCACATTTTCGTGTAAAATGAAAGTTCTGGTTTTGTATTTCTGTGTGCTGCACTGCTAGTTTTTTGGCTTCGTTAGGCACAACCGTATCTCGGCCATTGCGTACTATGCCACAGAAGTCAAAGAAGTGAAATAGCCGTCATCATGTAGCACAATTTTCAGCGTTCAGTTGTGGTGAGATAGTGGAAACAGATCAGCTGACCTAAAGCAGACGACTTTAGTCCCACTAATATACTATATGTACCAATTAACTAAATATCATCACTTTAGAATCATCCGTGAAGATTTTACTCCCGGAATTTGAGCGTGTTGATATTTACTGACTGGCTCATTAATTGACGCTGTCCACACTCTCTGGCCGCCCCCCGGTGGCTGGCTGCAGTATAGGTCGCCTCGTCCATTATTTCAGGTAGGACTTGGGCTAAACTAATCACTAAAATGTTTCCCAAAGATGCTTCTGTCATTTTAGGCTCCTCTTACGTATGTTCAAGTGGCCATAAATGGGTGAAAGGTTATGATTGACAGCTGAGCTCTGCTTGCAGTCGGGCAGGCAGGCGTTATGTGCGGGACCTCGATAACCAAGAGTCGGCCGCCCAGTCACCACGGCGTAGACTCTAAACGACGTCACCAGCGTAAGATGGCAGCGCTCGTATTCTGGATATTTTGGCTAGAATTGTCATCGTGGCATTGATTTTGCTTTATTTCAATGGCAGGATCTAAGAAAGTGAGGAAACATTCTGTAAAAGACCCAATTCCACAGAATACAGGAGCGGATCAGATCACATGGGTGCACACGCTTAAAAGGTTGAGCCGGGACGGGCTTACCAAAACCTAAGCAGGCCTACGTGCCTGACTGACTGACTGACTGACTGACTGAGTATTTCATTTCTAAAAAATGAAAGCGTTAATAGTTAATCATCATTCATTTTATCTGATTAAAATGGATAAGGGGGCGTAATCACACTGACACTGTGTAACTGACATTTCCAGAGTTACCTACACTTTATGTAAAAGAACTGTGATGTCCTGTCCTGCCAGCTAAAGTTAAAATGTTTAATTGTCCTCTCAATTTCTTTTCTTCTTCATCTTTACTGTTTTATTTGTGTTACTCACCACCTGTCCCAGTTCTAAGGTGCAGCACCTAATCGTCTCCCCCCTCTTTGAGTATTTAGTTGTGTCTTCCCTGCCTCGTGTGCCGCAGCTTTGCAGCATTCCAGCAATATCGCCAAGCGTTTCTCTGTGTATTAGATTATTGAGCATTTTTTTGAGCGGCCATTTGCCTGCAGCTTTGTGATTCAACATTTTAAACTGCGTCTGTGTCTGAGTCTTCTCGGTGAGTCCAGCATCTGTTTGATCGTCTGTTTGATGAGCGAGCCGTTAAGTGTAAAAACAGTAAAAGCCTCTAGTGGCATCAACACTGACATCTGTATGAGTTACTGTATGCTACCCCGGATCAGCTGATTAGGCCTTCTAAAGCAAGCACATTACTGGTAATTCTGTGATGCATTCGCTTAATGTCGACATCCGTCCTGCATTTCAATGAGTTGGACCAACTGCTGGGCTGTATGCTGCCGACTGTTTACTGCTATGACAACAGTTGTTTTGTAGGTGTCAGATAAGCCCCGCCCACCGTCAAATGGAGCAGAAGCCTCATCAGCCCGAATTACTGAAAACACCAGCATCAATTATAGTTTGGAGTAAAAAGTGTCGAATCCAAATTAAAAACTGTGACACGCACGCTTTCTCCCAAAGACTTAATTTGCTAGCTTTAGGAGGGAGGCAGGCGGACTGAGTGGAAGGGAGGGAGAGACTCTGCCACAGACAGATAAGACACGCATGTACGTATAATCCTTCAGCGATTAACCCAGCTGCCAGTCTCTCAGCCACACAGCCAAAGCTGATATATGCTCTCGTTACATTAAAATGAGCTCTGCCTCGCAGTCATCAAAACATTATTACATTCTACAGTTTGCTCTGAAGACATGGCAGTCAGGGGGACCGAACACAGTACATTTGCAAACACGTAAGAACTGTACCAGTCTGTTCTCTGCAGCTACTTCAGGGTTTCCTCTCTTTTCACAGTTTCGCATTGTGTTTGCGTTATAATCTCGTTTTAAAGCGACACTTTCTATTGCAGCAGCCAGCACAGTCAGCCAGCTGGATACGACACACGCAGGTGTGCCAGTCGAGCATGCAAACATGCAAACATGCAAACAGCGAGCCAACAGAAGCAGGCCGGGAAACTGTGAGTTCTTCCAGTCTGTGTTGGCAGGGGGCACAGCTGGGCAGAAACAGGCCAAGACTGGTTTTAATAGCATATTGATTCCGTTGACCTCATCAAGCTACTCTCCTCCAGTGATTGTTTTTGATCTAATTTGTCTAGAAAGGACGGGTCTGAGAGCGCCGTATCTCAACCCGCCATCCCTTCGCCATCATTTTTATTCATGTCAAAGCCACATAAAGTCATCCCCCCTTTTCCCTGAAGGTTGAAACCGAAGGTCGTATTGATCCCAGGGTTACTGTTTTTCCTTTCTTAAAGTCTACACACACATGATAAAATGATAATATGATGAATGACGGTTAAAATAATAGATTTTGTGTACTGTGATTCATTTACTCTAAATGACACCGTTAAATAACAACCCTTTAGCAAAGATTGGTCAATTATTAGGCTCACGGCCTTTGTGCCTGAAAAATGGTTCCTTCACGCTCTTATTCTTGTCTCTCTCTCTCTCTCTCTCTCTCTCTCTCTCTCTAACCCTCGGGAAAAGAAATTTCTCTACCTGGCATTAATTCATCTTCTCAGTTATCAGTTTGGGCTGCTGCTGGCTGCTGGTCTCTGATTCTATTGTTTGGATGAAAAATGTAATCAGGGTACTGTCTCTCACTCTCCACAGTTACTTCCTGGCACATCCCTTTGGAGAGACAGTGAGAGGAGAGAGGTTGCTGATTAACTCTCTACTCTGACTCGAACAGCAATGCAGGATTAGTATACAGAGCGACAGACTGTGTGATGACTCCAGAGGCAAGAAGAAATTCTATTGTACCCGTTTCCATCCCCCCGTTTTAAATGAGATGAGGCTGTTGAGGTGGAAGCCTGATTTCTGTCATGAATAATTTCAGTTCTGTCTCAAACACATTCTTGTTAGTCTAGTTTAAACGAGCAGTTTGTATCACAGGACCACAATATTTGTTAAACACAAGTGAACAGAAGGTGAAGAAAATACAGAGATGATGTCTGTTGTCTCAGAGATACCTACTGAAGTGTTAACTACAGAAACACACTCTGTTCATCTAGATGTGATGCTCCGTGTGCATGTATATGGACATCACATGTACAGAAGGCAACAACATTAAGATAACAAATTATTGACGAGCACGTGTTAAAACGTATGAAGTCGATGAGTCCAACAGCAGGTGAAATCCACAAATCCAGAGGTCTGAATCTATTAATCCGGATCCAGGTGACGTATGTTAAAATATATGAAGTCAGTAACTCAAAGAGGAAGTGACATATATGTAACCCAGAGTTACGTGTCATCTGTCGATCCGGAGGTACAGGACACGGATCCAGATGGTGCCGGGCCATTCGGACGAGGATCTGACACACACAATCCCCGTATCCTTCAGCCAGCAGGGTGCAGATACATGAACCACGTCTGGGGGCCATGTCCCTGTGTGGGACTCGGGGGAAGGTGTGAAGTTTGTAACAAGCATTACTGGGACAGCAATGAATAAAGAAGGAGAGAGATAGAGGAGCTCGGTGAATCATGGGAATTCCCTCGGCAGTCTAATCCTATAGCGGCACAGCTATATGCAGGCCTGTGCCAGCAATAACAATAAGCTTGATCAAAAAGCAAGGTTTGAAGCTACTCTTGAACATGGAGAAGGTGTCTGCTCCCCAGACCTGAACTGGGAACTGGTTCCAGAGAGGAGGAGCCTGGTAGCTGAAGGCTCTGCCTCCCAGAATAATTTTGAAGATCATAGGAACTACAAGTAAGCCTGCATTATGGGAGCGTAGTGATGTAGTTGGGTAATAAGGCACTATAAGCTCTTTAAGATATGAAGGTGCAAGACCATTTAGGGTTTGAGGGTAGGAAGAGTGATTTTAAACTTTAGATTTCACAGGAAGCCAATGAAAAGAAGCCAAAACAGGAGAAATATGATAGCTTATCCTTGTTCCAGTCGGTACACGAGCAGCAGCGTTCTGAATCAGCTGGAGAGTCTTTAGAGACTTGATATTGCAGCCAGATAATGGAGAGTTACAGCAGTCCAGCCTAAAGGTACCAAGTGTGCGGACTACTTTTTCTGCATCATTTTGAATCAGGGAATGTCTGATTTTGCAATATTAGGAAGGTGAAAAAAGGCAGCTCTTTAAATTTGCCTTCGGAGTCAAAGGACAGATCTTGATCAAAGTTAACTCCAAGATTTCTTACAGTAGTGCTGGAGGTAATGTCGCCCAGTGTGACCAATCATAATAACCCCAGCTTTAGCTGAATTTAGCATTTAAAAAGATTAAAAAGATCCAGGTGGAAGGCCTCTAAAACAGACAGACACGCACACCAGGCCGACTTACCACGGGAACACGAGACTGAACCCGGACGCGCTTCTAGCAGAGCACGAAACCGGCGGCCAACAACGCTGATACAGGTGGAAAAAGGTGTCGCCGTTCAAGACGAGCCACACCAAACCAACGTTCCATCACGCCAAGCTGTGCAGCCCCCACACACCGAGATGAATGGGAGTGGATGGAGAGAGAGCAAGGTTTTTGTAATGTGAGGGTTGCTCAAAGCAAGTTCAACATATCCAGGCTTTCTTTGTGAGGGCAGGCTCAACAAAAAAAAAATACCTGAAGCTCTAGTTAGAGATTCTGAGAATCACGACTGCGTGAATTAACTTTCTGGGTGATGAACACAAGCGAGAGGATGTATTTGCTTTTAGTCTAACAACAAAACAAACTGATGAAATGCCAAGAAAGGCGACACCTTCACACCTATTTCCCTTGGAGAAAAATACAACTGTACTCCTTTTTAAATGTAAATTTTTCTTACATTTAAAAAATCCTTCCGTGGCCTACGAATGGTGTGGCTGCATTTCTACATGTTTGCTCTGTGTGGACTGTAGGCCCACCCCATCTCTGCTCAGCTGGAGCGAGCCAGAGCTTACCTGCTCTGTCATCCTGAGGTTTTAACTAGTCTACTATACGCTGCACAGTGACAAGTTCTCACTCTGGAGTAATTCAGCCCAGGAAGACGATGAGTAAGATGAATTTACTTTAAGTGGTCTATAGATAAACCTTATTTTTAAATACTCTTACAAGCAAGTACTGTACCAACATGCATAAACA
>KV751394.1:2966604-2986363 GCA_001698575.1 Mola mola
ACACACAAACACGTGTTGCTTTGTAATACTTTTGAGCAATATGCTTCTCACACCTGTTTTTCTTCATCGACTGACGTCCCACTTTTTGATGTCAGTTTTCGACACTCAACCTCTTTGTTTTAATCCAGGAGGTTTGATGTTGGAATTTCCAGGCAGCAGCTTCCTTTACTCCTCCAAGCATGCAAATGACTGTGAACAACTAAGAACCCTCTTGATGAAAAACTGTGCACCACTTCACTGACTCTGCTCTTTTTTTGGCTGCCCATAAAGGTTTCAATCACCTGAGGCTCGCTTCTCCCATCTGTGCATGATGGGATGTTTTTAATTTGTAGTGCCCTGTAAATGTATTTTAGAATAAAGCAAATAAGAGGGTACATAAACGCTTGGAATTAATTATCTTATGAAAGGGAGGTTAGGGTTAATGGAGGAGAACCATAGAAAACTGGGCATGGCTGTCTAAAAATACCAAACACAGTATGGATGCATTTTTGTTGTCCCACTTTGAGGAATGTTTGATGGTGTTAGGAAAGTTTGCCTTTTATACATATTGCACACAAATATGTTAGTCAAAGACATTTTTGTTCAGAGGAAGGTTTGTAGATTGTTGTCGTCGCAGCAATAACTCTCAACCACAGAGCAGAAACAGATATGTTCTAAATGTAATACATGTCCATATTGTCATTTCTGCCCACGTGATCTCGTTGGATTGATGTGACTGGCTGTGCTTTTGAACACCAATAGCTATTACAAAAAGTCTCTTCTATTGGCTCCTTTATATGATGGTGTGTGTTAAAACATCTTCAACTTAAAATCTGTCCACACACAGAATCAGATGAAGAAGACAGTTGATTTACTAATCAACTGTCTGAGGCAGTGCAGATACCAACAACATTGTCTTTCTCAAGCAGCTGAGTGAGGAAATAATTGAAGAAGTCCATTCCTTTGGTGTCGGGAACCAGGTCTGGAGGATCCAATAATGCGTCCACAGGGAGCGTTCTAATTCGATAGTCGTTTTTATTTAACAGTAGTCGAAACCGGGAATTCAAAAGATGCGACGGTACAGGTTAGGATAAGGCAAACTCAGGAATTGGAAAACAAAAACAAGATCAAGACACTAGGCACTCACAGAGACTAAAGGCTGGACCTCTCACGGGGAAGATAAGGTGAGGTAAGACAATCTGGCAAAGGAGGAAGGGAACACGGGGGTTAAATACACGAGGGAGAGGTAGACAATTGGACGCAGGTGGGACGCATTAGGGAGAGGGAATAATCAGACACACCTGAGGGACAACACTTGACAGGACATGGGAAGTAAGACACAGACAGACAAACTTCAAGGTAAAACAGGAAACACCGGATGACCCTAACAGACAGACACTCGACACTAGCGGACCCTGACTTTGGAGCTGATACCAGCCCCACGCTGGCCAATGAGATCACTTTCAAAATAAAGCATGGACATGGATCACTGTTATTTTGAACTCAATATAGAAAATGGCAGTGGCAAACTGAACATTTTCAATTTCAATAACTGAGGCTGAGAGGAAGACTGAAGGCAGACTGTACACCCAGCATGTATCAGAGGTCAAGGCACAGATGGTGGAGAGGGACCAACTGCAGTGGGAAGAGATTAAAAAGGGACCCATCCAAAACAGAAGGTGACATAATGTCTGCCTGCCACTGTTGCTTTTCATCATTACAAAATCTTCTTTTCTTACTGCCTCATTTACTCCTACCGGGAGCCAGGAAGAGGAGGAGACCTGCGTCATCTCCACTGACTCCTTAAGGCCAGTTGTTTCACAGCGAAGGCAGACAGTGGAGCCACTCAGTGGTTCCAAACACTGGGAGCGCATGGAAACAATGGAAAAGCAGCACTTCACCTGATTTTTTTTAAGGGGAAGAGCACAAAACCGGAAGCAGTCCGATAGTTTCCTTGATGAACATATATTATCAGAATTATCTACCAGTAAAACAATATGTTTTAATACACGTTAGCCCCACACGCACACTAAATTAGGGTTAATTTTGCTTAGGTTTAGGGTAAAATATTTACCAGGTTTATTGGAAAATCACCTGTGGGTCATTTATTTAAACTCATGACACTGAGGAATGACGAACAACACTGGCTGTTTGTAGGTGATTTTGGTGGCTGTTTACATGGATGAGTTTGGTTAGAATGCACAGAGAACAGTGACATTTTGTTTGTGGAATAGCATGAGATAGTTTATTAAGAACACATTCCACTGACAGACTGCCTAATTTAACATAGCTGAGAATGAGGCGTGTTTATTGCGCACACGAAGCTGCGCAGCTCGAGTTGACTGCCTGAACTAGCTTGCAGGCTTTGCTGCATTTATACAGAGCTCAGTTTTGGTTCAGTTGAAATAATAGCGAAACAGTTGGGACTTAATCCCACTCTGAGGACAGAGTAGAATCCTCAGAGGAGGAGGATTTCCACAGTTCGGGTTCACTGCGATCACAGCGTGCGGAGAAGGTGTTGGACTACAAGTGGCTGATCCTGAGACTTCCTGTGTGATTTATCTGTAAGCTGCGAAGCTGGCCAGGGAGACAGCTGAAACCACCAATCAATGTGCCAGAGCCTTTTCTGTGAGTGTCATCGCGGCCCATTAAAATCAGGGAGCAGACATCCATCCGGCTGCAGACAGCGTGTCAATAGCCGTGGCAGAGCAGTGAAAGACTGTGCCATTTTTAGGTCGATAATGATCTGCATGGACTCCCTGTGATCCACTGTCCCACATTTCTCCTGTAATGAGCCTCTAAATGTGTGCGTGTGTTTGAAAATCTGATGTTTTTTTCTCAGCTTCACTAACATAAATTCTTGCCCACATTCTGCAGCTTTTAGATAATAGTTCACAAGTATTTTGGGACAATGACCAAGTCAAGATATTCTTTCAGCCCCAGCAATTAATACCTTGTCAAGCTGTAAGAGGTGTTTGCAAATACTGTACCGTAACTTGTAAGGTCCAAAAACATCTCGAACCTGCGATGAACCCACCTCAGGGGGCTCCTGTCCGCTGTTCCTCGTTCCCAGTGGAAGCGGGATCACAATTAGTCGATACACCCGGGCCCAGTGTACCCTCACCGCTATTTGATTCCCTTGTTCCACTCAGATGCTGCTCAGTCTCCCTCCATCCATTCACTCACCCACACACATGCATTCACCGCTGAATCCATGCTTTAATTTTCTTATAAATAAACTGAATTCTGTTCAGGAAACTCTCATGTCGACTCCCTTTGTGTTGCAGCATAAGTGCCGGGTTGTAACAAACCATATTAACCAAATCAGTCATGAAAATCTTCTCCAATTAAACTTTATGAATATCAGAACACACAAATTGGCATCTTGACACCAAAGTTAAGAGACATAAAGGCTGATTTCCAAGGAGTGAGAGAAAAACACAGGGATTAGCGATGATAATGAAGGTTCTGCTCCACTCAGGTCAAAGAGACCTGAGACAAATTCCCAAGGGACACACTTCGTACTGCATCCTGAATACTGCAGCGGACAGTAATATACCGTACGACTGCCAGTCAGATGATCTGTTTTGCAGCATGCTGGCTTTGCCTTTCCATAAGGCTTGTTAACTGATGCTATCTCTGCTCATGTACATGCATGTTTTTATCATATTGTGGTCAATTCCGCTGCAGATTTGCTGTTTCAACTCTGATCGGTATGGCGCTTTGCATTGTGGGAAACAGATGTACAAAACGAGGACAACTGGTCTGATGCATATTTTCTGAGTCAGAGTGAACTACAGATATTTTTTGGCATATTGCAGATTTTGTTCATACTAAATTTTAGCCAAATTGGTCACGGTGTGACGCTCTTGTGCTGTTAGATGACTGGATAGGCTCTTCCACCCTAAATGGAACAGAACCTTATTAAAATTATTAATTCCACCTGTGTTTGCCTGAAATTTTATGCCATTATGGCTGCAGTGATAAAGGTCTATGTGTAGAAAATTTCAGCATTTTTCAGTTGCTATTTGAAATTTCTGTATAAACAAAAGTCTTTGTTGCCTTCAAGAGCTCACCAGTAATTCTACTTTGGGGTTATGAAATGTCACACACCGCATCCACTTGGAATGTCTTGAGAAGAAGAAGCTAGTCTGCGCAGGCAGAGACCTAAACAAGGGATTTACACAAAGTTCAGAGAAAAGTCGCAGAATCAGACAAGCAGATCAGAATCATAAATCTGGGTAAAATATGATAACATCTTACTCTGTCCAACTGATATGTTTTTATCACCCATTGTCAGGACCCATTAGTTAGTAATGTCTTTTTCTAATTAGTTCTACTTCTGGTTTTATTTTGATAGCGTCTTTGTTTCATGCTCGTCTTCCTGTCGAGTGTTTCCCGCCTCGTGTCCCTTTTTTAATCAACCCCTTGTGTATAAAAGCCGTGTTCCCCTGCCCTCCCGTGACAGCGTTCCACCAACTCCTTGTGTTTGTTTGTTCCCTGTGCCGACCAGTTTGGGTATTTTTTGACCTGCAGTTTTGGATACTTTTACCTGTTCTGACTGCCTCACGTGCACCAACCTAGTTTTCTGATTAAATGATCAACGGCTCAGCACCTGCATTTGGGGTCCAGCCTGAATCTGGACCGATCGTGGTCCAGACACAGACACAAACTTTGGTGCAGAGGGTTTTATTGTGAGAAGGGGAGGAGTTGAGGTTTCTCTGGGGGAGCAGGTCCAGAGCGAGTGGCAGCTTGTAGTGCAGGTGAGGAGATTGAGGTGAATAAAAGCAACTGGTAAAAACACACCGAGTCGCAAAACTGAGATAGAGCGTAATTCTAAGAGAGCGGGCCAGAACAACGAGTACGGCGTGAACCGCTGAAGGGACCGGGTTTAAATGCAGGGACCGATGAGTGACGATCATCAGGTGTGTCACCTGCTGCAGCTGCCCCTCAACGAACCTGAGAGACAAACACGGGGGGGAGGGGCTCAGGACAGGACCTGATACCAAAGTCACGCTTTAGTGCTTTGATCTGATCTGATCTGAGCCTATTTTTAGCTCCTTTTTTTTTTTGCCAAAGACAACGTGAGGCAGTGTGTAAATGTCTGTATTGATCATGACGTAAGGATATTGTTTCTGTCTTGCACGTTAGAAATCCAATTATTTCCATCGCCCTTCCTCTGAAAATTAGCATTGCTGGTGTGACTCCCGACGACCCCCGTTAAAGACTCTGTGGGCTGGAGGGACAGCGAAGGCGGCTTTGTTATTCATTCAGTTCAGCCTGACTGACTCAATGGATAAACGCTTTTTTTTCCCTCCATCGACTCCCTGCCTCACACCCTGAGTGAATTCTGACATCCACAAGAGAGCAGAGTGTTTTTCAAACTCCAGACTTTTCAGATCAGACTCCTCACTGATGCTGCTTTTCCACTGCACGGTACCTTCTCGTCTCTGCCATAGGCTGCTTTGTTTACTGCAAATACTAACACCTCAGCAGCCGCGGAAACCGCCGTGTCACGCAAACTCTCAGTGGTCCCAAGACTGAGGAACGTGGTCACTTCTCTTACTGACCTCAGCCTCACCTTCTGAGCCACCATTATCCCCAAATTAAACACTACAAAAGCAAGCTATGCTGCAACACAGAACCATATTTAAAAATGGTGGGCAAATGATGACGAATCTCCTTTGACCAATTAGTGACCTACCATGGTTTACGTAATGTTTTCGTCATCGCCTCTGCTCGCTTGAAACCCCGGCTGAAGAGGTGCTAAAATGCACACCAGATTACCAGATTTTCCCTGTGGAAAATGAGCGAGTAGAGCCGAGGCGATACTGTGCAGTGGAAAAGGGGCCTAACACCACCTCCCAGTTCTGCGCTGATCCTGCTTGCAACTGTTCTGAGCTGTCAGGACACCGACAGGGGACCTTTAACGCTCCGTTTGCACCAAGCACAACGTTTCACTTTGGCTCAGTACAGCACACATTTTTTTGTGTTTCCATTGTCAAAAGCTGTTATTGGTACCATCAAAAAGCAAACTGTACCGTACCAGGTTTGTCTCCCTTCGCTTGGGGTAACAACCAGAGCTAAACCGTAGAAAACCTGCGCCGTGCTGCTCGCTGGAAAAGTAGCTTAAGGGTGTCCTGTGGTAACTTCCACTGCGACATCTTATGGCTTCTGTTTATTATAAGATTGGTGCATCTGATGAGGCTCGATTTGGTTTGTTGAGTAAGAAGGCAGGTCAAAGCGCCGGAGTGTTACATACTCCTTCAGTCATGACTCTGGATCAATTTTAAAAGGTATATAGTCCTCCACTGTTGGTGGAGTTACTCCCCCGGGTGCTTTCTCACTGGTCACACTTTTCTCACATTACCCTGCTGGATGTGCCATAAGGGAAACATAGGTTGAAGAGAACTGAAGACTTTAAAAAAGAGCCGCATTTATTGTTAATCTTCTCGGAATCAGCTCTCACTGAGTATTCAATCGTTTCTAGCTTTAGACGGGACAAGGACACGACACCGTTGAGACGCTGAGTGCTGGAAGGAGCTTTAGAAGACATCCCGTGGAGAGTGACGCACAGACCGATGCTGCTTTCACTGAACAGATGCACCTGGCTTTGGAATGGAATGAGAGATGACACTCCGATCGGTTCCATTCACGTTACTTCCGACACTATTCATAATTAAGGGACAATATAAAACTTGTGCACCCAGACCGTGTACTGTTTAACTAGCAAAATGGAGACAGACTCGCCCTCAGTGTTCTTGTGCCACTGAATTTAACCTGTGTGCTTTACACACCTTATACGCAATGTGACAGGGGTGATTTAGAAAGCTGGACACGTGCTTCCAGAGCCCCCACGGTTTAATTACAACTCTGAGAGGGAATTCTAATTCTAACAATATAGAATTCTATATTACACAGAGAACCCTTAGCTTTGCTTTGTCACCACAAACAGGTTTGTGGTTGTGGTTGCAACTGTTTTTATGTTTCCACTGATCAGTGCGCAGTGATCACCAGGAGAGAAAACAACATTGAAATTTTTAATTCTGACATCAAGCTTGTATAAAAAATGTAACAGCTTTGCAATGAATAATGCAATGAAAATTACATTTATGCATATCATTGAAACGGGCAGTGAGAGAGTAGTGGATTTGCACTAAAGAGACATAGAAAACACATGCATATTTTTGGCAAATACGATTTGCTTCGGACATGTTTTCAGTATATTTCAGGCAATGTTCACCCAAACTCACTCACCTTCACTACTTCCTGCCTTGTACCTGATTTTCTAGCCTTATATTTATTAAACACATAAATGATAGAGCAGGGTGGCTGCATATCAACATTCTCAGATTCTCAGAAGATATTAATCTTGACATGGCCACAATGCAAGCAATCATAAACTCATTTTTGTTTTTAATAGTAGTTGCAGTCGAAAGCAAATCTGTTGTGATTGACTGTCAATATATTGCTGCTTTTTCCCTCGTTCTGCCTTCAAGCTGATTTTTCATTCGCAAAAAACACAGGAACACAGGAAAAATAATGTGATGTTCGGTGTGATTCGGCATGATTTTTTTGAGCATCTGATGACAGACTCACACCTGCAGGATAGACAGTGTTAGTTACGGACCGCTGCAAACACGAGAGTGTGTTCTGGTGAGTGAAGCAACAGTGCTGTCGTCTCTTGCTTTTATTCCCTCGTGCCACTAAAATGTAATAAACCCTGTAGTGTTTAAGCTTGTTATATTTTCTTGTAACGTTTTGATGAGGGCATCTCTGACTGGAGATAAAAACAGAACTTGAACTTGATGAATAAAGAGAAGGAAGGGACAAACAAAAGGCTTTAGGCTGGTTGGAATTAGAACGACCCTGAATTCATCCCGTCTTTGCTCTCATGGCTGACTGGGAAGATGACACCTTTGCGTGCTTTGTGCTTTGCGTTGCACATCAGCAGTGACAGAGTGTCATTGACTCTACATCCACTCCGATTCACACAAGCAAATAGATTCATACCTCTGGAAAAATCTGGGTCCTGACTGATGGGACCCTCTGCCTGGTGTCTGTAACGGGATGTGCTCTCTGAGATAATACCACCCATCCATCACCATCCCCACAAGTGTTAATTAATGCTGACCTTATGTGCGAATGTGCGAGAGGCCTCTAGGAAAAGGTGTGTGTGCCTGTGTTTGGATTGCCAAAGGAGCCCATGAAAGAGTAATGAGCTCTAACAAATGATGCATCAGTCCCCGGTGGCTCTGACAGATACAAGGGAATCCAATCTTTTCTCGCAAGGAGCACAAGGAGTGTGACATTTCACCAGAAAGCAATCGCCAGCATCTGCTTCTCCCCGTGGTCCCGAGACTGCAGGCGACCGGAGGCCCCCCGACTGTGGGTCCTTGAGGACGCCAAAGGTCCCGTCGATGCGTCTCGCTCCACTGCACCCTCCGCAAGGCTCGGCACAGGAGTGTAGGTGCCTATTCGGTGCATGGTTGCACACGCAGATGTGACTGGAATCCAGAGAGGTTGTTAGTGGAGACACCTCATGGAAAAGCAGAACGCACAGGTTCATGCGCAGGGAGGCACAGGGCAGCCAGAACCAGGCTCCTCCTCTCCCTCCATTGCTCCTTTTTTTTCGACACACTTGGTTCTACTTGATGTGACAGCGTTTGGGAAGTTGTTTTGAAACTTGCGTGACTTCGCTGCCAAGGACCCCGTTCGGTAAAATAATGGGAATCAACTGCATGTTCCCGGAGACAGAGCCGTCGACTGTGAGTCCAAATGTTAAAGAGACACAATGTTTATGAATGACCACATGAAGGTACTAAGTAGATATTTATTTGAATAGCGATTTTCTAAACACGCGCTAAAAAGTGCTTTACGTCAACAAATATATAGATTAAAAGCAAATTACAAGAGGATGAGCGCAGAAACAGAAAACATACATCAGAAAGTTTGATATAACCCCTCACATTAGCAGATTCATGGCCCAGCGGACGCTTCAGTGATCCATAATGAGAAGCCGTTGATCTGCAGTCGTCACATTCACACCCCTGTTGCCTGGTGTGGGATGAAGACAACCTGGCGCGGCGTCTTCCAGTTTGTCCCTCGTTCGTCTCGGCTTTCTGAGGAGAAAAGGCTCTCAGTGGTCCTTCACCTCTGATCACCATCAACATAATGACTCTCTGTCTTTATTGGCTTTGGCTTTGGCTCTTTTTTTTGTAAATCCTCCATTTTCTTTTGCTCTTTCCTGGTTGTCTCACATCCCTCAGTGTGAATGGAATCTGTTATTATTATTGTTCATTTTAAACTCGGGTGCTGTATTTTCATATTTTGCCACGACAAGCAGATCCTCTGGCAGCCAACTAAGACTGGAAAGTTCCATTGAAAGTGCTTCTTTTTTTGCAACTCACAGTCTGAAATGGTGCCTGGCAGAAAAGTTAAGATTTTATTTTCAGACAAAAAAGTAGGAATTTTCTCTGTAATCACCTCCTCCGCTGTCATCTCAGCATTCGAGCTGCCTGCGCCATAAATTAACCTGAGATTAGTTCAAATGAAAAACACGGAGTCTCTCCGGAGGCCAGGTGAAAACTCGGTTTGTTCCTATAATCAGTTTCATTTAAACAGTGCGATCCCCCCGGAGCAGCTGTAGCACTTTGCACGGTATAATTCTAACACCATGTGGATTTCAGAGGCAATTAACCACACCAGACAAGGTAGAGCACTGCAATTATGACAAATTAGGCAATTATCACCATTCGGCTCTACCGTGGGCGATGAATGTATCCTTCAGTATTTAGTACGCCGATGATCCACGAAGATCGATGGAGAAGGGAGAGGGGAGATGGGATGCCTTTCTAAGGAACGGAAATAGACTCATTATGCTATTATGTTCACATCATGTAACACAATATGTTGTTCCTGCTACACTCAGAGCAGCAGCTTTCCAACGGTTTCTAATCCGTCCACGCTCGTATCCTTTTCTTCTACTTTGTCTACTTGAATTGAATTGAATGACATCATTTTCGAAAATACTTTAGTTGTCTTTGCCTTAAGTGCAAGAATAGCGTTATTGCCTTTGTGCAGAAATGTTTCGCCGTACTCAGGGGGCCATTGCTCCTTGTGTGAAGGCAGCTTGCAGTGTTTCACCTTCACTCATACATCTTGTGTTACTGAGACAGAAACTTCCACATAATTGCTTCTCCTCTAAGAGGACATACTTTAGGATATTAAAGTTTTTGCGATATCACTGACGTCGTCCGTTTGGAATCAGGTGGAGTGTTGCCGAGGCTCTCAGACACAAATTACACTGTCTGCGCCCCTGTCCTTGGTACATCCTCAAGGAAACTGATTGAGGAGGGAATAAAGACTGACACGCACGCACACACACACACACACACACACACTGAATGTACAGTCCATGCAAATGATCAGCCACACAAACAGATCAACAGATATGTGATATGTGATATGTGTACATTTTGCAAATATTGCTCCTCTCACTTCAGACTTGGAGCTCTGATTTTGTCTGTCCTCTGTAGCCGACACCCCCGCGACCCGTCTGAGTGTAATAATGGATCCGATCGGAGTCAGTCTGACTCTGCGTGTCGCCTGTGAGAGCAGCACTGTATGAGAAATACCCTGAGTTCAATTTACTCTGAGCTCTACGTGCACGTTCCTTCTCAAACTGAATTCTTTAGGACCTTTATGAACACAATCTTGTGCTTGAGACACGCACAATAATATCTCCCCTCTCCTCTGAGAGACCCTCCAGGGTTACAGGTCTACTTTAGATTCCACCTCAGGAGGTAACAGCATCAGTTATCCTAATCCACATGTCTTTTGAGAACATTAACATTAACATTAACTCCACACAGACAGGACCTCCTTGCTATTCCCAGCGTGAATGTCTTGGTTGTCAATCCCAAGTGAGCAGTCGAGAGAATCCATGCAGATGATAACGACGGAGATTTTTGTTTTTATTTAACAAGAATTAATGGACTAACCTTGAGGAAAGGCACTAAAGATTGAACAATGTTAATGAAAATTTCAACACTGCAAGACAAAGATTCTCCCACAGTTAAATGATCATACAGGATAAATAAATGTCTGTCTTTGGCTTTGAACACATATACATGTGTTGTTTTTATGGACCCTGACATGATTCATGCCTGAAATAAGCATCAACGTTATGGCTGAGGATTTCTACTTTCAGTCCACCAGTGACTAGAGTCCCATCAGATTTGTTTGTAAATGCAGATTCTCTATAAAAGTCACAACAAGCATATGTGTCTTTAACAAAAATTGCAAATAATTATAAAAACATACAGCATATTTGTGGGGCGGCACAGTGTTGCAGTGTTTAGCACTGTCACTTCACAGCATGAAGGTCTTTCTTGCTGTGAGGAAGGTCTGTTCAGGGTCTTTCTGTGTGGCGTTTGCATGTCCTGTGTGGGTTCCTTCCGCGTGCTCCGTATGTCAGCTTGTCCAGTGTGCAGCCTGCCAGACAGGCTCCAGACTCCGGTAGAAAACATATACAAACATATACAGTATCCGTGGATTTCTACTATGTGAATTTAAACCAAGAGCTATTTGTGTGTGCAACGGAAATACATTTGTGAAACTCATTGATTAAGCGGATTCTTTGTACATTCATACAGCAAAAGAAGCTTTTTAAGTTCATCGAAGAATAGATTTGTGGAGAAATATAAATCCCAAAATACATTTGTGAATCCTTCCATGTGCATTAATAAAATTTGAGACTCCACAAATGAAATTCTGACAGCCTGAGTCTTCTGTGTAGAAAACCTACGGAGCCAATCCTAACGACTTGCAGGGGCGGGGCTTAGCATTGTGGAAACTAAACTTATCATTCCGATCATCGACTTGTAGGCGACCTTGAAGAAGTAGCTCCTCCTCTTCTTCCTGGGAAACTGCGTCTGTTTCAAACATGCGTGCCTGAATTACTCCAGTGTTAGAACTTTCCGATGTAAGGAGTAGACTAGTTTAAAAGTCAGAAGATGACAGAAAAGGTAAGCTCCTGCTTGTTCCAGGAGAGGAGCAGAGACGGGGCGGGGCTGAACTAACACATTCATAGGTCCCAACAACGTCGACGCAAATGTGTAGAATTCCGTACAAGAGATTTTGTTTTCTAGTGACGTGACGGAAGTGTCAAACTTGTGCGTTTGGCTCAGATCATCTGCTTGCATCCAGAAAGGCTCCTTTAATAAAAACTGGTTTTGCCGCACTGTCGCCTCTGTCCCATTCAGACGAAAGTACGATGTCAACTTTCATGATCGATACGTACAAAAGGGGATTTGCACCAGTTTAGGCTTTTTAAGGGACAGGACTAGATGAGGAGTTTGAATATGCAGTCCGGGAGTCGGTTGGTTTGTAGGATAGCACATTCTCACACTTCCGAGCTATCCCTTAAAATTCTGTGCAAACACAGTAGTGATTTAGATCCAAAAATCTGTTTCTGTAGATGAGTCATTTAATGGTAACAGACTGAGGGCTGTGAAAAAAATTATTTTTTAAAACATGATTCTTCCTCAGAGGTCAGTATAATTCATCTAAACTAAATAAAGAGATGCCTGCTACAATTAAGGGATTGACTCAAATAATGATGTCAGACTGGCAACTAAAAACAGGCACATAAAAATACAAGTGTCTTCTGCAAACCAGAAATGTCCACCATGACCAGCCATCCTTGTTCGACATTACCTGCGTTCGGCGTTTGCATCCGATCTGATGGTGATAATTAGCGTTTCCATGATCCGTGTACTGAGATGTAGAAGAGTTCAAAGATCAGCCATAGCGGGAAGATGTGGGAATGGGGGAAGGACCTAATAAGAAATAAAAAACTAGCACGCTGAGAAGATGCAGTCTTCCCACACTGTTTCAAGCGAAGGGGTAGTAGCAGATGCTAATGTGCAACAACACGAAGCGCCTGCTTGGTAACAGAGTTTTACAACAGCAGCACAGAACCGACAGGAGATGACACGTGTGCTGCCGGTTCCAGTAAGTCCTCCTTTAGACTCGCTGTCTGCCACGTTTGTACACAGCATGTTCACATGCGAGCGTGCACACGCACAAGCGGAAGCCTCCATCCCTACATTTATGCCCTCGGTATTCTTTCCACATATCCAGTGTCTTTTCATGAACTCCCTCCCTTGTCTTTGGTTCACAGCAAATGTGAAAAAGAACCGTATAAATCAGGATTTATTCAACTTTCCAGGAAGAGAACGTGAGAGTAGATAATCATTCACATGAACCCTGATTTGTGTCTCCCCAGCACGCCTGGTGAGTCACAAATTACGAGTCTCGGTGTTCAGAAGCAGTGGGTGGACTGGATTTAGGTATTGCTGGTTGCCAGTGTGAAGGAGGAAAGAAGGCTTTTTCTTTGCCTCAGCCCTCCTCTAATGACCGGAGCTGCCATCTGTAGCCCCTCAGCTGTGTGCCAGGCGGGCTGTGGGCCCTCCTTGCATCTATCACAGCAGTCAGCGGGTAATGATACAGACGGGCCGAGCGGCCAGACGTCTTCATCTTCAGACGCAATGACCCACACACACATCTATACTCATCTTGTGCTTCTGTTGCGCCTACACTCCTGAAGCACATTTATGTTTTCTTCCAAATTCTATAATTACTTTCCACTCCCTGGAACCATGGAAAAGGTTAACTACCCCCCCCCCTTTATCCAGTGGAAAACCTCTGTTGCTACGTTAAATGTCACCTGCTGTCACTGGCCCCTCATTTACTGGGTTTTCTGTGCTATTTTGGCACTGTGCTGCCTTTTACGTTTGCATCAAGAGGGGAGAGATTAAAGGTTTAGGAGTGGGGGAAAAAATGGCCTCTAAGGATAATTATTATTTTGGACAAGGTTATTGTCATTATTATTATTTTATTATTTTATTATTTTATTTTAGAAATAACCAGTAACTGGATGATTTCTATTTAGTAGGTGAGCCGGTTGCTGAACTGTCACTTGGTTATCCTCCTCTCATCACGCGAAAAGATAACAAAAAAGAGAGAAAGCGAGAGAGAGAGAGAGAGAGAGAGAGACCAACAGATCTCACATTACTGTCTACGGAAGACTTTTCAACCTAACGCTCATGTGAAACGATAGAAAACCACCATTAGTGCCAACTGTGTCCTTCCATCTTTTATGTGCTAACAAACAAAAGGGGACTATGGTTCAGCCATTAAACAACTGGCAACCCATATTTAAAGTAGACACCTGAAGGGTCCTCATGGAGCTCACCATCCTTGGGAACAGCCCACGAAGGGAAGCCGCTCGAGTACGCCGAGCTGACAGCGGAATGCCTGGCCTGGGTTTGTCCCGCGGTGGTGGGACGCTGAGGTCAGTGGTCCGACTGCTACGAGGCGCCGGAGCGACGGGGTCGAACCTAAGGAAAGCCATGAAGGACCCTATTTATTTGATTGTTTGTGAACAGGGAGATTTGTTACTGTCAGATTTGGCTGAAATTTCCAGGAGAGGTGAGAAACCGATGGGATTTTTGTGCCGATCTTTTCTTACCTCTACCAACCAGTTTTTGTCTTTGCCTGTGTTTCTATATTTGTTTGTTAACAGCTCGGATTTTTGTGACATTTTCAGAAGAGAAATGGCTTAAAGAACCAGTGATGGAATTTTGATTGATGTAGGATGTTTTGTAGGGATTTTATGGGACAGGGTGTATAAAACGTTGACGCCATCGTAATTATAACACAAACTGAGATTACACATTAATGTGCTCTGCTGACACGTGGGAGGGGATTGTTTATGCTAGCTGGTCGAGTGCTAATAGAAATAAATAAAAAAAGAGAAAATCGTGGCTGGTGAAAGCAGCTTCGTAAGTGATTGAATCGGGAGGTCCCTTGTAAATTACGTACATGTAAATACGATAAAGTACGTTTAATGAAGGACACTTTAGGGCTCAGGCAGTAGTCGCGACTACGATCATCTTGGCCGTTCAGGTCACTTTATGTTACTGGGATTTAATTATTTTATGCTCTCTTTTGTTTTGTTTACCCATCTCCTATAGAAGAAACATTGTTTTAATGTTTTAATTGGTTACGCTTTTGTCCTTTTTTTTTTAACTCCCATCTTTACACCTTTTGACATTCATACACAAAACACATAAATAATGACACATACTTTTTATTTCATGTAACATATAGTTTGTTTTCAGTTTCGTGATTTATTTGTATTTGCACATTTACAGTAGTTAACTGTTGGACATTCAGCATTATATTATATTAAGGTCTCTTCTTTTACCGGTCTGGGGGATCATTAACCCGGGAAGCAGCAAGCCTAAATGCAGGAAGTCCAAAATATTTCCACCTGGAGGGGGATTATTTAGTTTCTTTACTTGGATTATTATTAGACTTTGTCGTTTTTTGCATTTTGATTAATACGTAAATAGACTCTTTTGTTTCTTTTAAGTGAATGTTTTAGGTGTTCTGTGCTATTCTCTGTGTGTTCCATCAGGTTGGATGCGTCAGTATTTAAAGTGCCTGTGTTCCGTCTCTGGGAGGTTGATGGTGGGAATGTTTTTGGAGGTCGGAAGCTGGACGTGGAGCTGTTGACACTGAGATGGAGAGGAAAGGACACAGGACAGCGATCATCGGAGCTGTGAGTGGGTGTGGGATGAAGACAAGATGGAGTTTTGACTCAAATGCAAGAAGGGAAAAGCTGGAGATGAGAGACAAAAGTGAAACGTGTTCAGATCTGTTTAAGGAGGAGAAGACTCTAAACAAGTGAAAATGTATCTGAAAGCTGCAGCACAGCCAGAAACAGAGAAGGAGCGAAAAGCTGCCTCGCTGTTAAGGAGGGAAACTGGGCGTTATCGTGCAGTAAAACTGGCTGAAGCGTGTGGAGGAGACATCAGAAGGGTCAAAATACCAAATTCCTGAAAAAAATCCATTTTTTGGCTCCAATCAACAGCAACAAGATAAAATCTTCCAACTGCTGTTTGCTGCTGCTGATCCACTTGATGGTGAGAAAATCACAGCACGCCTCCCTTTCATAGTGGCTGACAGACGTAACTTCAAATGTGCATTCATGAGTAATTTTTGAATATTTCTGGAGCCCATAAACAGTGTTGTAATGATCTGGGTACAGGTTTAAGTATAGGAGACTCGTGCGTGATGGTGTTAATCCCCATTAATTATGGTGAACTGAATAATTGCACAAACAACAACTAAAACCGGGTTCATGTCCAGCAGGTTCTGCATCATGCTGCTAACTAACTAACAAACAGGTGGAAATGTTCCCTCCGTCGTGGAGAGAGTGTATTTAATAATGAGCTGCTTCAATTGAAATCAGCTTATATTCATGCCGGCGAGGCTGCGAGCAGGTTACAACAGCCTGATGGGATTAATGCTGCAGCGTCTCCTGGTTTTAAATTGCCAGTTAGTTTCTGAGTTGTGACAGAAAAAACCCTCACAATAAACTTCTCGTTTTCAAAGGTAATAATTCACTCATTAAATCAATAATAAGGTGAATCACAGCTCTACATTACGTATCCGCCCTCACTGCCTTTCCATCAATCACACTGTAAGAAAATGGTTCAAATTCCTGAATATGCTTTATTATTGCGCATGAGTTTTCCTGCGGCCTCCATCCTCCCGGTAACCTGCACTGAAATCCATCCAGCAGCTTCTGTGCACAGCCTCTGTGTGACCACGCGGGAGGTGACGGGTCGCCGATTTACACTGAGCAAATTCAAACTCTGCATGTGTTTCCTGTCCTACTGACAACAAGGTGGATTCTGGGTAAGTTTCCTGAGCGGACGCGCTCGTCGCTCATCCGCTGCAATTCTTCGAAATCTCCAAGGGTGAGAAACTGCTTCAAGGATTAATGTTCAGCTTTCAGGTTGTGTTGTAGGTACAAACCTGCTGACCTGCTGCCCCTCCAACTATCGATCCTGGAACCAGACAAGGATTGATCTGCGGTGGGTTTCAAAGGATCAAACCGATCTTATATTTGTATCCCTGCAGGGGTCGGGACTCCTTTTAGAGCTGTGAGCTTTAATATATCTGCTCTCGCAGCGGGTAATGACATGTACGATGCTTCTGCCTGTCTGCACATAATAATCTGGGGACGATGACTTTGAAATGATCCTCAGACCGCTGGAACGGATTATTGCTCGAGTCACTGAAATGTGCATCGATGTATGAATTATCTGTAACGCAAGAAAATCAAAGCCCCATAAGATGCTGCAGCTCTGTTTACATTTCCAGTCACAGCTGTTATTGTGCGATGTATCTAAACTAACGATGCGTTCTAAAGGAACCCTGTGGAGAACCTCCTTAAGAACTCCTTAAATCAAAGGCTGACATCATATTTCAGCTCTCAGAAATATGGGATGGAAAAGAACTGAGTTTCTCAAGGAGAAAGGAGTCGAACAGCTCTTTATCCTTTAAACTGAAATCAATGGCTCTAAGTGAGCGACGCAGCGGCGTTTTCTGTGACAGGCAGAGGCCCGCAGAAGCTTCAGGACCACAGCGCTCATTTCAAACTGAGGACCTGGATCCATCCTCTGAGGTCACGGGCTTGAGACAAGGAGACAGACAGAAGGAGACGTTTAAATGAAGAGAAACGACCTCTGCCGGTCACACATGCAGAACGGATGAACAAACGCATCTGCTTCCGCCAACAATATGTGCGATACGTGACGGTTTATTAGTGAAACGCTCTGATCGACAACCGTGTGCTGATGGACGTGTTGACCGAGACGGATCTTCAGGATAAACGTATTGGACGTGTCGGCTCCGAACGGCTGCTGCTGCTCCGCCTGTCAGCAGGTGTCACATATTGTGTCAGTCACTGCTGTAAATCTGTGTTACCTCAGTCGGTCGCACATGGAGACGCTCACACGGCCTCTGTGCGCGTCTGTCTGATGTTTTAATGCAGTTTGCTTTCACCAAACACTGAAAGTTCATGTTGTTGCAGCAAAACAAGTACACATCAACATTTCCTGAACAGAGACACAGCTGGAGTCACTGAGCACAACGGTCACGCGCAGAACCGGAGCGGGTTCTCAGTGGATGGACTCCGTCAGGCTGTGCTCGCTGGGCGAGCTGCGGCTCATGTTGGACAAGCTCGCCATGAGGGATTTCACCTTGTGCGCGTAATAGTTCCTCAGGTTGACCGAGGGCGCCTCTTTCACGCCCTCGTCGAAATCGCAGCTCCTCATCGCGACCTCCAGCTGCTTCTGTCTCTTGTAGAAGAGGGAGAACTTATTGAAAATGAGCGTGATCGGAAGCACGACGACCAAGATCCCGGCCAGGATGCAGGCCGAGGCGGTCAGCTTGCCCGCGATGGACCCGGGCACCACGTCCCCGTAGCCGACGGTGGTCATGCTGACGGTGGCCCACCACCAGCACGCCGGGATGGTGGACAGGTCCTCGTTGTCCTCCCTCTCCACCGTGTAGGCCATGACGGAGAAAAAGGACACCCCGACCGCCAGGTAGAGCAGCAGCAGGCCCACCTCCTTGTAGCTGTTCCTGAGCGTGGCCCCCAGCGAGCGCAGCCCCGTGGAGTGACGGGCCAGCTTCAGGATGCGGAAGACCCGCATGAGCCGCAGCACCTGCGCCACGCGTCCCAGGTTGGCGAGCGCCGGGCTGCTCTCCACCACCAGGTTAATCAGGAGGGTCAGGTAGAACGGCAGGATGGACACCAGGTCGATCACGTTCAGCGGATGCTCGAAGAAGTGCAGAAGATCCGGCGCCACCACGAAGCGGGCGAGCAGCTCCAGGGTGAACCAGCCGATGCCGAAGTGCTCCACCGCCTCGAAGCGGGGGTCCTCCGTGGGCCGGCCCTCGGCGTCCACCAGGCCGAACTCGCTCATGCTGTTCATGCACATGGTGGCGATGGAGCCGAGCACCACCAGGATGGAGAGGATGCTGATGATGCGGCTGGCCGCGGAGTAGCCCGGGTTGTCCAGCATCAGCCACACGCGCCTCCTCGCGCTCCCGAGCAGCTGCTGGTCGAACTTGCCGGCGTCGCTGTAAAATTCCAGCAGCTCGTCGAAGGACGAGGTGGTGCTGCCCTCGTCGCTCCTGTCCTCCCAGTCGTCCCGGTCCCGGTCCCGGTCCCGGTCCTGTTCCTGGTCCATTTTCCTACAGTGGTAGGCGCCGCTGCAGCACGAGTCGATGAAGAACTCGTTGATGCCCCAGTACTCGATCTCCTGGCTGAAGGAGAAGATGCACAGCTCGGCCATGACGTGCAGCCGCCCCGTGTTGTAGAAATTCAGCACGTAGGGGAAAAGTGCGGGGTTCCTGTCGAAGTAGAACTCCTTCTCCGCGTCGTCGTAGTCGTCGCACAGCTCCAGTATGGACTCTTTGGAGCGGCAGTGGAGCAGACGCGCCAGCCTCGTCTCCGGGAACCGGGAGAGGGTGTCGGACTGGAGACGCCTCTTGAAGCCGCCTACGTTGATGCGGATGGCGGCGGCGGCGTCGTCGTCCGCGCGAGTCCCGCCGCCCGATTTCCCCAGAAGCTGACCCGTCATGTCTGACCCGAGAGAAACAGAGAGGAAGAGAGAGGAAGAGAGGGTCAGCACAGAGAGAGATGGAGTGATTTTGTAATGATACATTGATCATTTGAGACGCTTAAAGTAAAAGACAAGATGACAACCAGCCATTTCGTCAGAGGTTAGAAGATTAGATCCTCCACGACGACACGAAGAGCAATGAAATGGTGTGAACATCAACTTACTCTACAGAGCCTCCAGTTTATCCGGTGAGGAGAGGCTGGATCGCGGCTCCGCTGCCGGCATAT
>KV751394.1:2992942-3017537 GCA_001698575.1 Mola mola
TGGCGGAGGGGGGGATGTAAACAGCTACTATAACGGCGTGTGAAAACTCCCTGGGCAAATAATATGGCCTGAGCCCAACAGCCAACAGTTCAACGTCCGGGCAACAGATCCGTTCCTTGATGGTAATGTGACCAGGATTACACCAACCGTTGTTGACGAGAAGAGCAAGTCCTCCTCCTTTACGCTTACCGCTCTCGGTGCGATCCAGATCGGCCCGAACAGTCTGAAAGCCACAGATGGAGACGTTGTCGTCGGGTATGTCCCGGTGCGGCCACGTCTCCGTAAAGCACATCAGACTGCACTCCCGGTACTCGCTCTGACTCCTGACGAGTGCCGTTAGCTCAACGGCCTTATTCGCCAGTGACCTCACGTTGCCCATGATGAGAGAGGGGAGACACGGCTTATATCTCCTCTTCTCCAGAAGCCTCCGTCGTCTCGACCCATCTCTTTTCCTCCGCTGTTTCTGTCCTCCCCTGCATCCTCTGTGTGTTTTCCTCCAGATTTCAGCGGGGATCTCTGATGTTCTGGCCGACAAGCCGGCCGGCCTCAGTGCGATCAGCTGATCCCTGGAGTAAACAGTGCGGCCATGAAGTCGCTGCTCGGCGGTGCTGAGTCCCAGTAAGAGTAGTACAAACTACCGGTCGTAGAATAAATCCTTTATTTGAGCAAAATCCCTAAGAATCAATGCGAAAATAAAAGTAAATGCTTCTGGTCTGACATAATTGCACTGTATACAGTATCTGTTGTATTACCAGGTATTATTAGCAAAAATTAAAAGTATCTTTCAGAGTATTTCTTCTTCAGGGGTGATAACATACTACCACGTTATTCCGTCTGTCAGTCAGCATTACCTAAAACAATACTGCCCAAAATTTAATCAGTTGGCTTCGAACCGACACCACATATGTACTGTGGTCAGGTCCAAGGTCAAGGTCAAGGTCTCGACAGGTGATTCGGCACCAAATTTCAGCCAGTTTCACTAAAAATAAATAAATAAAAACATAGATGCTCAGATAGGCTCCAGCACCGCGACCCCGCGACCCCTAAGAGGTTAGATAAGCGGTAGAAAATGGATGGATAAATAAAATGAAATAAAAATGACAAGATTTAATGGGTAAACGTATTATGAAATAACTTGCTCAATAAGGAGGCTCTCATCGTGATTGTGGAATCTCTAACAATAGCAAAGTATTATATGTATGTGTAGTCTTGCTATCTTTCTTTGAGTATTAAGCAACGCTGGATCTAATGCCACGCCACCTAGCTGCTATAAATTAGCAAATGGTAGCATGGGTTTGTGTAACATTTTCAGCCAAAAACGCTGATTCTTCTTTACATTAATTTCAGATGCATGTTTTACCTGTGAATCAGACATTACAATCTCTGTGGCTGAGCTCAGAGTTAAAACAAAGGCGATGCATTGCGCTCTACTGGCGTCAGGCGCTCGGGGGGGAGTGGCCTGGAGGGCAGGGCTGGGATTCCCTCAGTTGTCAACATTACCAACCGTAGCTTTAATTCAACGGATTCAAAAAGTTCAATGTCAAAAAGGCCGTGAAATTAAAAACAGTTATACTGGTTGTACCGATTATATTATTTTACATTTTCATTTATTTTTCATTCTCCCCCTGAAGGTGAATGCTGGGCCTTAATGAGATTTCAGGCAGGTGTCCAGACAAAAAAGGATTTGCGGGGTCGCCCACAGGTGTAAGGACTCTTGTTAGAAAATCATCTCATGAAATATGGGATTTTTTGAGTCTTCGTGTCTGATAACGTTTAATATTTTACAATAATTCATGTTATTCAATCATGTCCTCATGGAGAGTGACCCCTTTTTTTTTTTTTAAATTTTGCCTCTGTACACCAAAACAGTGGGTTTGAAAAAAAGAAAAGCAAGAAAGTGTTAAACCTGGGTTTGATAACTGTGGAACTCTCAATATGACATCCAAAGTGGTGTTGATGCAAGTGCAGAAGGCCAACACAAGGCTTACAAACAAGCCAAACCTATTAAAAACATTAACTGTGACCAATCAACAGTTTTTACATTCTTTAAAAGAGGGAATCAGCACCACCAACAGACTTGGAAGACCACGGAGAATAACTAAGGTGGATGATGATGATGATGATGATGATTCTGCGGATACAGAATTATTTTCTTGGTGAAGGAAAAGGAAAACATCCAGATAAGTCAAGGATACTCTGGAACAGGTAGACGTATCATTGTCAAAGTTCAAAATCAAGAAACGGCTTCAGGAACGTAAATACAGACAGTTTACAACAAGGTGGAAACCAGTGGGAGAATTCAAGAACAGGAAGGACAGATTAGAATTAACCAAAACATCGAAAAAATGCCTGCCCAGGTCTGGTATCAGATTCTTTGGGCACATAAAACCAAGGTGAACTTCTACCCGAATGACTAGAAAAGAAAAGTGTGGGGGAAGGAAGAAGAGCTGATGATGAATCAAACGTGGTGCAGGCAGTGTAACGGCTGCCAATGGAACGGCTCACTGCTGTTTATTAATGAAGTGAGTCCTGACAGACAGATCGGGGTGAATCCTGAGGTGTATAGGGCTCTAGTCTCTGCTCACATTCAGCCAAATGCAACAAAACTGGCATGACGGCGCTTCAGAGAGCAGATGGATAAAGATCCTAAACATAGTGAGAAAGCAAAACTCAAAACTTTTTGAAGGCAAGGAAATGGAATATTCCTCAACCACCACATCAGTCACCTGATCTCAACAAAATAGAGGAGATTTTTAGTTTCTGTAGACAAAAACTGAGGGCAGAAAGATCCACAAACAAGCAGCAGCTGCAGGTGGCTGCGGTGAAGGCCTGGCAGAGCATCTCCAGGGAGGAATCTCAGGATTTGGTGATGTCCATGAGCTGCAGACTTTAGGAATTAGTTATCGATCACCGATGGTCATGTGCAGAGGGCCGGAGCCTGTCCCAGTTGACACTGACAGGTATCGATACACCTGGACAGGCTGTATAATACAATGAAAGTAAGGAATGAAAATGCTGTATTAATGACAGTTCAGTCTGCAAAGAGTTTCCATTCAGAACCTTTATATGGTCACATAAAATACCTGCCTGCACCTCAGATCATTGACCATCATTTAGATTTTTAACACTGTTGGCAGGATTTCCTTCATGTCGCTGATGGATAAGCTTTGCAGAAGCTTAATATAAATTTAATCATGAACTAGACAGCTTTATTGTCCTATCGGAACAGATAAAGGAGATAAAAATGTCCTCTGTACTACAATGACTCAGTTTTATTTCATTGAAGGTCAGAGCTTGAATCTGACATTAATCATGAAAATCTCATTGTGTTTGCCTTTTTGAATGAAACCATGTAATGTTCATGTTTATGAATAAACAGATTCAGAAATTGGGTCAAAAACTGCTTAAAGTGAAGCTTTTCTGTTGGTGTATTTCATTTAATTTGATTTCCAGAGGACCTTGAAAGTGTTTCGACACTCTTGTTTGAGGTAAATGTTTCCTAATGAGAAACAGCTTCCAGCTCAAAACACTCAATTCCAACGTTTTTACCAACTTCAACATATCCTGACATCGTCACGCCGTGCTGACGATGTCAGGACGAGCCCATTCGATGACGTTTTCTTGGAGATCACGTGGATGAAGGGGGCGATAAGGAAGAGTTGGGGAGGACAGAACGAGGAAGAAGAGAACGTAGCCGTCTCTCTCTCGTGTCTCTCCTTTAAAGCCTGAGCAGCAGGTTCCAGAGAGAGCGCGTAGGAGGTTTTTGTGCCAACTAAATCTGCTTGCTCCCTATCTTTTGCTCGGCTGTCTGTATCTTTCTCTCCCCTTGCTTTGCTTGCTTTCCCACTCGCTCGCTGGTTTTATGTGTCCATCTTGACATTTTCTATCCTCTCCTATTGCTTTTATTCCCCACTTCCTGCCTTCAGTCCCCCTCGATGGTTGGAGGTCAGGCTTCAGCAGTACGTCGACTCCATCCCTGACAGCTCGCTGTCATGTGAACCATTGGCACGAGATTCCACAGCCGCCGGGGGGGAACGCCATGGCGTCTGTCCTTGGCGAAAGTTGTCAGACAAAACCGTGAACCCCTCTGAAACCCCACCAGCACTGATGGCTGAACCAGCAGCCTGCAGAGAGACTTACAGATCTGTTTAGTCATGTTATTCTGACATATGAAGTAATGTGCTTACATTCGTCCGCTTTCCTCTCCTTCGCGCCACAATAATCGCATCACAATGAGCCTTGATTATCGTGGCAGAGGGAGCTGGCTGACCCGGGACCGACACCAGACAAGGAAGGAGCAGAATTCGGATGGAAACTGGGGAGCGTGTCCGAGTCTCGATCATACGGTACATATAATATATATCATTATTGTGTATTGTATACAATTCATTATTTTGAAAATTATCTGCTTAAATCTCTGTGTGTGCAGTGAAAAGGCTGAAAACCAACATTGGATGGTTGTGATCTTTGGGCCCTCAGAGGGCGCTGTATTTAAAACGGACACTATTCTGTAGTGACATCACAAAAAAACATCATGAGGAAACATGAAATCAACATGAAAACATCTCTGAACACAGTTTATCTCTTCATCTACAAATGACAGCTGAAACTCAATCGTATACCAAACCAGATGCAGAAACATTGCTGCCTCCTCTGTGACAAGCCCAGGGGAGTCCAGAGGAGTCCAGAGGAGGAGCCAACATCACTTTCGAACATGATGGCATCTGGGTGCATCAGTGCACAGCTCAGACTTCATCAACTGAAGATCTTTGGTGCGTTATGAACTGTTGAGCGGCTGAAATCCTACATCCAACGAGAACAGATTTAAAAGCGAAAACTCAACAGTAAGACAGTGGAAGGTGGGCTTGATAGAAGCCTAATAGAATAGCTGTAATTGATTGTTCCTGTGCAAAAACTTAATCAACTTGTGATTGATTAAATTCTCACTGATGGATTTGCCCTTCTTGGATGCCTTTCCAGTGGAGGAAACATCATAAAGTGCCCTCTGTTCACCTCTGTCGATGGAAATTCTCTCATATTTTCTGATATCTGGAGTCAGTTTGGGCTGTGTGTGTGTGTGTGCGTGTGTGTGTGTGTGTGTGTGAGGGAAACCTGTTTAAGCCCAACAGAAAGCATTTGTTTCATCTGCACATGATAATTTTGTTTCTTTGTAAAACTGCACCAGAACATATTAACATTTATAGTCATATTTATTCTTTTTAAATTTCTAATCATATTTATTCATCTAGTGACACAAAGCAAGCTGGATCAGGGAGATCCCATAAAAGACAGGACAACAGTGAAGACACAGTTGGACTCATACTGAACCTCATGCTGCCCACCTTCTTTGTATCATCTCTTTGTTAAACTGAATATTTTTTAAAAAGATGAGGAGCTGCGGATGGTAATAAATGCGCAGACTCGTACACAGTAAAACACCTGTTGCCTGTAGGTGAGAACATCATCTGCATAACAACTAGTGCGGAATAACGTGTTTCTTCTCAATCACATGTATCGTGCAGCCATGTGGGAGGCCTCTGTCATCCCGAATGTGCCCAGCAGGTGGCGACATGTGCGACCCACAGGAGCTCTAGCAGGACTCTTTGGGCTTCTGCGCGCGATGGCGAACACGTAAAGGTGCGCCAGAGCCGCATCATTTGCGCTAAAGTCCTCTTCACACGGGCAACCGGATCCGCACCTGTTGGCTTGCGATGCCTTTAAGTGCACCTCGCGATGTCGTAAATTGAGAATTTTTTTTTTTTTTTAAAGGAGACCTACTCTTACTCCGAATTGATTTCTGCCATTAATTCATCCAGATAAAGTTACATAGCAGAAACAACAACAACAAAAAAAAGGTACTTCAGGTGAGCTTATGATTACAAACTGTTGGCTGGAAAATTTTTCCGACTGTCCTTGAAGTGCCCACGAGTTCCCGATCCGCCTCCCGCGCCTGCGGGACTTTGCGTGAGTTTCCGCCGGAGCCACGGGCACGCGGCTGCCTGGGATGGGACGAGGGGAAGACAAGGGACGACGATGTGAAGAAGGTGCGAGCTGCGACCTCAAGAAACAGTCTTTCCTGACTGCACCATAAGGGAGAAAAATGGCGAATTCGAGTTCTCAACGTGCGGCTGCTGAGATCCTGGAGAGTCCGCTCCAGGTGAGTCACGTGTTTGCTCAGGTGAAGTCAGGCAAGAAAGAGGAAAAACCTCCGATGTCTTATTTTCTGAGATCAAATAGTTAATGCGAGGAGACGTTTGCACCGACTAATTTTAGGAGCATAATATTGGGCTTTTTTTCTTATAATGTATGGATTCACCTCCTTTCTTTTCCAACAAGTCACTGGACAGAGGCCGCACTTTTCACTCCTGATTATCAGTTGTTTGGTCAGCTGACTGATATTAATCACGTTAAACCCATTGCAGCCGTGCAGCTTCACTGCAACACTGCAGCCTGCACACCTCCGTTTGGAGCAGGAAGTGTCAAACTCAAACCCTCACCCAGCCTGCAGGAAGCCAGCCGGTGCAGAGATCTATCGCTGTTGGCACCCGTTTGGACTGTTTTCCAGAGCGATCACGGCAAAATCACTGTTGGAAGGTCTTTCTGTCTTTTGACCTTTGCAAACGGACATTAAGCTGAGTGCGTGCTCACATCCGTGTGTGTGTGCGCGTGGCACTAAAGCCTCTTTTTTCTCAGTGTGTGTGTGTGTTTGGCCTCCTACTAATTTGCAGACTCATATTCTCCTATTTTTCATCTTCGCCGTCACCGCCTCTTTCCGCTGTTTCCTCGGTGTGACATTACCAGCGAGGGAGGCAGAGACCGAGCGTGTGAGAGGCGTGAGTAATGGTCCCATGGTGGGCTGTGAGAGAATAGAGCTACTGTACGAGTCCCGAACAACTGGCGAACCGACCCCAGCGCCTCCCACCGTCCCAGAGAGCATCTCCGCATCCACGGCACAATATCGGCCTGTCTGTCTCTGTGCCGGGAACACACAAAGCAGGGTCATTTTAATGCTTTAATTGACAAACTCAAAGGTCACAATGCAGGAAGGGAATCAAGGCAAACACAGCTGGGTACAATCAAAACAAAGTCCTGAAGACAGGATCAGAACCAGGAGGCACTCGACTCAAACGCGAGGACTTGCTGTATGTGCACTGGGAGCGGCAGGCGGACAAAACACAGGTGGAACTGCTGAGGACGGGGCAGAACAATCAAACGGAACAGGACACGAGAGGAGGAAAACTTCAAAATAAAACAGGAAATGATAACGAGAGTGATCAAACCAAACCATATGTTGAATAATACCAAACGATCAGTGGAACCAGGCAGATGTTCCAGGAGCGCAGCAGCCGTGTTGTCCTCGTCCATCTGCGACAGAATTCCCTCAGATTAATTCCTCATCTCTGTCTTATCTGTCTTGAAGTTAAAAAAAAAAAACACACACTTTTACAGATGATTAATTACGTTGAGCTTTGGACCCAATTGATAGGAAACGTTTTGGACAAATTCAATTTGTTTATTGTTGATTTCTGTGATCATATCACTACAATTTGCTGGCAGGCCATTTCTTATTATAAGAACAGACCTAATAAATGTAGGATACCATCACAGATCTCACCGTTCTCTCTCCGATCTTTTCCCCTCGTTTTCTCTTTCTTCTCAAAAAATTAAAGTATGGTTGGAAAAGTTAAACCTTCACGTATGTATAAATTCATTACACATAAAGTGAAATACAGTTAAACAGATATTTTTTGTAGCTGTAGGCCATAATTATGAAAATGGTAAAATATTTGAAAGGTTTAATTTTGTGTCTAATGAGTTAAAGAACATATTAAGTGTTCAAAAATAAGGCATTAAAAAAATGCCGATACTCTAATGTTTTGAGATGCACTGCTGTAATTATCATGATATGAGATTTGTCTGTCTGTGTCTGTGAACAAAATACCTCAAAAATGACTGAATGGGTCCTTACCAAATTTCAACGGGGGATTAATATAATGAAAATCTTCATCTGAATAAGTTTAATGAGCTCTAGAACCAGAACTGACAAACAACGGATGGAGATCAGAGTTGCTAGTTGTGTTCACAGTTTGACTCATTTGTCGTTGTTATCAGGTTAAATGGTGAAACACAGTGTGATGTTGGCTTTAGGAAGAGTTTTAGAGGAGAAACATTGTGATATGTACTGAAATTATGTTAAAGCCCTGCTCAACGTCCATCCTTTCCCCCCCGTGCTCCTTCTGTAGCCACCTCCTCTGAGCAGAAAGTGGGCAGAGATCAGCCCATCCGCAGGAGGGACAGATCCCCATTGTCAGTGGACACAAAGAGCTCTGCTGTCTATATGTCTGTCTGTGTCCCAGTGAGGAGGAGGAGGAGGAGGAGAAGAAGAAGGAGGACCAGTGCTGTCACTCCATCAGCTTTAAGATCCATTGTGTGTCCGTTGCTTCAGTTTAGATTCCGCTCACAGGAGTCAGACTTGCTGTTAAGAAGCTAAATGTGCTTTTCTTTTTTACTCTCTGCAAGTACGTAACGGAAAAATTTCTTGTCGCAGGAGTTGCTTGTGTAGCGTTTACCCGCCTGTATGAGGATGACAAATGTACTTACGAGGTTGCACTGAGGTTTTTGGTAAAACATGAAGTACTGAAGTAGTTTATAGTCAGGCTGCGTGTAATGAAAGGATCCCTCTTTTACAACAGAGAAACGTGTGCCACAGATGTTGTTTATACAGGACAGATCGCAGAAGTGCAGATTACAATGACGACGTTTGATGACAGAGCAGCTTAATGTGTCGTCGAGTGGAATCCACACAGTTCAGCCTCCTGTCGCCGTAGTGACCCGGGAGAGAAAATTACTGAAACGACTCGTGAATAATCCAGGTGCAGACAGATTTAATGAGAGAAACACCGTACGCAGCCACAGAGATGCCTGGATGGTGAGCGCATTGTTTCGCTGACTCTTGCATTTGTTGACTGTGGCATTCAAACCTGCTCGACGGCTGCAGTTGGACTCCAGCTGGAGTTTGTGTCCTCTGGACTCGAGCACTACGATCACTGTTTGATCTGGTGTGGGCTTCACCTTTAAGACGCCAGAGAATTTAAACAAATCAACTCCAAATAAGCCACGAGCTCAGTGAAGTTGCTGTCGTGTTCTCCGTGTTAGGACCACGATTCCCTGCGCAGACTTCCTGTAAAGTAAAGGACGCTTCATGATGACGTGGCCGCGACTCGCTCAGTCGCACCATCGTGGAAACCAAAGGACATTTTGAACGCTGAACTAGACTTCAGACTAATGTGACTGACCTGGAGCAGGTTGTAGAGGACTTCATGACAAGCGCAAGCTGGAGGATTAACAACGGGATAGCTTTAATTAAAAGTCTAAGAAAGGGTGGCGTACACTTTATGTGTCAAAAGGAGGAACATTGCCAGCCCTTCTCCTTTAGAGAACTAAATGAATTTTGATTTAACTGACATGGGAACAGGAATGTGTTCATCATGGGGCTGTTCATTAACACACAGATCTTATGTAGGTGACGTTGTGCAGTTACATCCAGTATTTTTCAGCCTTGGTTTTCCACAGACACGTTCTGAATATCACTTTCTAAGAGCACACATAGCTGACAGCACCTACTATGAAAAAGTCAGTTGAGTTTTCCCCAAAGTTGGTATTTGTATATCTTGAGGAGGTAGATGTAGATGTAACCTTAACCACACGTTTTTATCCAACTTGACTGGCCCGTGGACAATATCAAACTGCAGTATTTGAGCACAGGCTACTGTTGCTGAGTAATTAGGGATGTAACAATTCACTCAACTCACAATGTGACGTGACTCAAGTTACTGTTCCCATGATTTTCTCTCTTTTCTCAGCCACGAAGGACAAAATGTTGTAACTTTTCCTGTCTTTTCTTTATGAAATGGAAGAACTCCTTTTCACTCGTGAGGTAGGGAGGCTCGAAACTTTACAAGCCATAAAAAAATACACATTTCCTTTTCTGTGTAAATGATGAAAATAGAAACATCGTCAGTCTTAAAGCTGTGGTTTTGTGGTTTGTAACTTTAATCAAGCATGAGACTCGTATGGAAGCAACTGCACTTCCCCTCCGTGGCTCCGCCCCCCACTTTGAGACAGTCGTTTTCAGAAGCTTCCTGGTCCTGCTGCCGCTATCCAAACGGCCTCCCTGCTGCTCAGCTTCCCTCATTGAAACGAGTGGAGGCTGCGAGTTATTGGGCCGCAGTGTGGAAAAAGTCAGTGTACATAGTGCAGCACCATCTGCTGTTTTAAACGTGTATCGCAATTCATTTAACATCTTAAACCAGATGGCGGAGTCCCGAAATTTTATCGATCTTTATCGGAGTGTATCTTTCTATGGATGATATATTGACTGCAATCTTGTTTAAAAACTCCAACTTGTATTAAACTGAGCATAAAAAGAACAGAAGAACACATTATGGGGGCACAACAGTCAAATAATCATGAGGTTCAGGTTTGTACCAGTTGTTCATGAAACCGTATCTCCCACAATTGACGTTCTTTTTGCACTGAGATGCAGGAACTTAACATCGGTAGGTTCATCATATCCCAAAATAGTTTTCAGAGCCGAGCACATTTTCCTCCAGAATATTTGGACACGTCTAAGAGATGTGGAAATGATTGTCATGCGTGAGTCTGCACCGTCTCCACATCGAGAATTGGCCTTTTACATGATCAGATAATCCGATTTTTTTCCTTCCAAATTTACTCCACATTTAGCACTGTTAGAGGGTTGTTGATGACTCGAGCCGCTGCATTAATGAGTCGTCATTTATCCGTTACCACGTGCATTCACACGCTGCAGGCACAGGCACAAATACTCGTACAATGATGGAGCAGCAGTGGGAGCGATTTACCTCTCAGTATCTTCGGTATGTAGACGGCAGGGAGGGACCCTTCTGACCAGTCAGGGTCTCCCCCACCGTTATACAGCCAACAACAGCACCCCTCGGGCCCAAAAAATGTTTTTATATGTTTGCTAAATATAGTGTAATATTTACTCCCTCGTAGGGCTGGGAGATATGAATATATATGTTGTGGGAGGAGATTAAAATGTCTATTGGGAGATATTTTCCTCCGTCCTTTATATCACCATTCTGGCCAGGCAGCAGCTGCAACCTGACTCACGGCAGCCTAATTTAATTTAATGTCGTCAATGAAAACTATGACGAGAAATGTTTGTCAACGGACTGTTTTCATGTTGAAGTTGAGACGTCGACGAGCTAAAAATTGATCGTTGATAGCAGCAACTACGACGACATGTACGAAATCGTAATTTTCGTTACTGAGAAAAGGCTAAAGTGTTAGCATCGGATGAATTGACAATCAGAATGATGACGTTCTCCCCGTCTGTCTGTCAAAATGTGAGCGATGAGTGCAGACTGTGTCTGTGTGGGAACAGGGGAGACCCTTCACTTTCAGCAGCAGCAGTGAAACGGCACAAACGCAAGCCGGAGCCGTCATTTTACCGACAACTTGGCTTCTAACTAAACACTGTAAAACACTGCTAGACAGCCAACCGGCCAGCTGCTAACTGCTAGTTTGCTAACTCAGCTTTGTTGATACTCGCTCACTCTTGCTCCACCGCACACGTTACACGTATGACTGAGACGAGATGAAGACAAAGTTGCACCTAAGAGGGGATTTCCATCATTTGGTCATATTTTGGGCAGATATGATCCTGTGAACAATTATAACAAACAACATGTCAAGATTTGGATCTAAATCAATCAACACCACCACTAAACACACCAATATATTGTCTTTCAGGTGAAAAGTGCAGTTTTAGTGTTTAGATATGCTTTAATCAACAGGACTATCAAAACATTAAGTTGTCATGAGGTATCTGGTTATTGTGTATAGACATCATTTCATAAAATTTACAGAAAACGTACTATATCGTGATATATATATATATATATATCATCATTAAGATTGAGTCCATATCGCCCAGCTCTACGCACTCGCAAATAATCATTAGGTATTCATTGATTCTTTAATTTTTAATGAGGGAGAAGAAGTAGACGACATCTTCAGGATTATAACGAGATATTGGAACTTTTTAATGCAGAAGCCAGTTGAGTATTTTATATACAAAAATGACTGGAGGGAATCTTTAATTAGAGTGATTCATGCATGTATCATTTTTGGCTTGTAATTATTAATGCATTGATTTAAACTCCTCTGAACACTTTGGTGTAGTTTCAGTTGCACGTCAGCATGTTCATCTTAATATTGTGTATATAGTTTTATTATGAAAAGATTTTATGTTTTACAACTGATTATGTTTTAACTTTAACTTCTATTAAATGCACTGCAGTAGAGATCCAAAGTAGAATAAATCAGAAATGCTCGTGCAAGGTGCAAATACATCAGAATAGTTCTTGCAAAGGATTTGAGTAATTTGGAAGATAAAGAGGAAGTGGCTTCACATTTTTCCTATCTTACCGTCAAGTGCAGTTCATTGATAAGAGAACATGCTCGGCCGAGGAAAAACATAAAATCCAGAGTGAAATGTGAAGCAGTAAACACAGGAGTACAGGGCAACACGGGAAGCTCTGTGGTGGCGTCTGTTTGCTGTGAGCCAGAGAGACTCCCAGTGTACCTGCCTCGCCTGCCTCCACTGCTTTGTTTGCCCTTCCTGTGACAGGAAGTCTCTCTCTCTCTCTCTCTCTCTCTCTCTCTCTCTCTATCTGCCCTGCTCTCTCGCTCACACGCGCGTGCTGGTTGTCCTCCAACGTTGGCAGAGCATTCGGCTCCTGCTGCCTGGCTAAGGTGCTGTGGCCGTACTCGTACCGCGAACCGAGTCGAAACAAACAAAACAAGGCAGGAACTGTTTACTGCCATTAGACTGAAATCACTATCTGCAAGCTTAACCTGACACAAATGAAATTAAAGGAGAATTCCAGTGGTTTTCCAACTTAAACCAATTCTACACAGCCCTTCAGGCTGCAGAATTTCTTAAGATGCATCAGTTTTGAAAATGACCCCCAGTATGGAGTTCGGTTGCTACGACTGTTTAGCTCAACAAGCCCATAAAATGCAACGGCACCAGGCAAGTCAAAGCCTTTTTTCACCACTAACTACGCTCACAATGTTCCTGAAGCGTCTGGTGACGTGGAGTTCATAAACACGGTGAAACAGCTGTGTGTTTTTGACTCAATTACTGGAACGATACTGTTGAAAAAAATGTTTGTTCACGCTGTGTTTCTCCTGCCTTTCTCTACTTCCGGTCGTAAAATGTGCACCACAGACACAACCAGTCATTATTCTCAGCAGTTTGACTTTTACAGACTGTTGTAACCGTCCATCGGTGTAGATCGACTCATTGATTGGCTGACAGTTTCCTGAAAACATCACCTGCTTTAGAATGTAAAACATTCTGTCCCATTTGTTAAAAAGATTGTTAAATATCTGAAACATTTCAGCAATATAATTGTCATTTTATATCAAGATTACTTTTTTAAAAATGGAAATGCAACTGGTTGTGTTAAAGGGCTTCGTGACATCGTCTGATATCGATCGCAGGAATCGAATCAAACTGAAATCGTATCATGGCAGATTTGTCATATAGAACAACATCGTATCGTCCGAAGAATCGATACGATGTCGTATCGAGGTGCAGCTGGTGATTTACACCCCGACGCTCGTCTGTCTGTCTGCTTCACCATTTGAGGACCACAATCCACTGTCTCACACACCGGATGTGGTATCAGCTCGCAGCCTCCTCGACGTAAATCCTGTTCACCTGTTACACAGTCATCATCATCACACACACACACACACACACACAGGAGCGTAAACCCCGTGTACCTGTGGAGTGATGTCATCCTGCTGTCGGTGTGGAACAGATCGGTGTCAAGGTGAACGTGGCGCGGAGGGGGAAGGGAAGATGGAGGCAGAGGGTCCGGAGCATCTGAAATAGTTTCTCAGGCTGCTGAGGGAGATGATGAGTTGTGTCAGGAAATCAGCCGCTGGGTGATATTATGCTGCGTGATGATGAGTGTCAGAAGTCATTGAAAACGGTTTTAGGAGCAGCTTCCCTCCTTGCTTCATCCCGACTGAGTGCTGAGAAATGAGGTGCTCAGACTACAGATCCAGTAGCTGAGGATGGCCTGTCATGTTGAAGAAGCTCTTTGATCGATTGATTTGATGGATTGATACACCTGCTCAGCCTGATTGTATGACATTCTGTGAAGAACGCAGATTAGAGCCAGTTAAACTCGAATCGGGGGCTGTAAATCTATTTTTTTTACCAAACAATTGTGGACAACAGAAAACCCAACGGGAATCTCATTGAACATTGTATGAAAGATGTCACCTTATTTGGGGGTTTTTATTAGATTTTTTTATTTTGTTCTGTCACTGATTTTTAGCAGTGTTTTAGATGCTGGTTGGTTATTTATAACTTATTTAATGATTTTTAAAGGGTCGTGTTTGCTTTTATCTCATCTCACCTGATGTGCTTTATGCTGGTGTCATTCAGGCCTCAGTAGAACCCTTAAGCATCTCCCCTCCCACCACTTCTCCCCTGTTCTCGCCTCCCTTCACTGGCTTCCTGCACCTTTTGGGGTTGATTTTATGATTCTGTTTGTTTTCAAAGATCATAATGTGTTAACGCCATCTTATATTGCTGACCATTAAATCCATTTGCTCCCCCAAGGTCACTAAGGTGCACTGAAAAATGGTCCTTAAGACACGGTTGAAGAATGCAGTCTCCCCCTCCATGTCAGGCTGGCCCCCATCCCTCCTGTTTGTTAGTCTCGTCTTAACTCGCTTTTTACTTGGCTTTTATGTTTGGGACTAACACTGATACCAATATTAGGGAGTAGAAATGTTCCAATATCAATAAATCTGATATATGCAAATTTTGTGCGATAACCTCCCTCCCCTACAACCCCATAACCACATTTTTTATATAAGGGTGGGTACTTATAACACATGTGCTGATACTGATATATCTGTGATCGATCGGCACAAAGAGTTGCGATGCTTTGGTTGTTATGGTCATGTTGTCTAAATCTACTCGGTGAGAATTTATTTATTCTCTTTTGTTTTCTGCCTCTCGTCTTGGCTGTAAAATCTGCCTTACAATTAAAGTTGGATTGGATGAACTCGTGATCCCCAGAGGATGGACCCACAGATTTTGCTCATCAACACACTGAGACCAGCGTTTGAGATTTTAAACACAAATCGTTTGTCCACTAAGAGAAAGCCAGGATAGGATTTAAACATGGGATATGTGATTGGTCTCTCGATGGTGAAGATTAAATACCCGGATCATGAATTTCACAGATTTTTAGCAGCTAAAACAAGGGTGAACCAGTTTTTCCTCAAAGGTCCTTTCCTGCTCATCCATGCAGCGTTTTTTTTTTTTTTTGTTTGTTTTTTTTCCCCCCCCATCTCCTTTGGACGTTACTACCATATTTGTCAACCAAAATTGAAAAAAGGTTCGTCAGAACGTGATACTGCAACACTTGTTGCCATGCAACCACCAGCTGTGGACAGGTTGTCGTTCCTGATCTGACAGATGCTTGTTAGTGGGGCTCAGTGTTAGAGTCACACTGTAATGTGTCACGTTTAATGAACTCAAAGGGAAAGTTTGGAAATGAACTGTGGATAATTAAAATATAATTAATGCAGTTGATTCATCTTACATTTATTTTCACAAAACGTTTGTGGGCTGACACACATGAACCACTGCCTAAAGATGGACGGGAATCGTTTAAAGCCTTTGTATACTGGGGATTGTGGGAAAATTCTGCAAATATTTTGCATTATAGCCGTTAATAAATGCAGCAGTAAGTCCCATCATGCAGTCCTGCGACAACAACAGCTTTGTCGAACGCGTGCAGATTTTGCTCTGCAACTCCCAGTTTGGTGTGTTGAACTGCTTCCTGGTCTTACTGACCCTTTCAACAGCACTTTCCTTCTGCGGACCCTCCCTGATTGGAAAAGAACTTGATGTGAGAGCATCATTCGGGGAAGAGAAGTAGAGAAACGAGCGACAAACGGCTGGTTTGGTGTCGCTGGCTCTGAGGCCAGTGAAACATTGAGCCCGACAGAGAGACGCTGATCATCCTCAGAGTTTAGAACCGAGAGAAGAACCGTTGGCTAGTATTGTTATTAGCCGTTCTGTGCTACATGTGCGTTTGCATGTTGATGCTCACAGACTCGACTCTGTTTTGAACAAAAAAGATGATTATACAACAATAATTTCTTAATTTATGTAAAATGGGAGTTTACAAACAGCACTTAAAATTGGAGAAAAAACATACATGAAAACAGTGGCAGAACAACTCAAGTCAAGACAAACATTATAACCAACACAACCCACAAGCGAAACAAGAACCCAACAACAAAAACCGAGACCAAACATTGAGACATGTGTCACGTGTGACGGTACAAACCAGCAGCTTGATTTAAAGATACAAATTAATCACATGAAAAAGCCTTGAGCCCAGTTCTAAACTAAATGAACTGATCAAGCACAAATGCTGTCGAGGATGTTACACGACTATATTTTATATTTTAGCAACCTTATTTACTTTATATTTAAGTATTGTTGCTTGTCACACTCGGTTGCTGCTTTAATTTCATTGTACAATTGTACAATGACAATAAAAAGGATTCTGATTCTGATTCTACAGGAGACCTGGAGGCCTCGAAGAAGCACAAATGTAGAAATGTGGCAAAAAGTGTTGCGTCTGCAGGGACCCGCTCAAAGTGTCCTGGACGGGATCTTATTACTATTTGCAAATCCGACGTAAGAACATACCTGAAGAATCCGATGGAACGTGTACTAGAGCTCAGTCCCGCAGCGCTCCACGCTCAGAATGTCCCCCTGTGATCGAGCAGAGGATGAGAACCTGTGATAACGCTGACGTGAACTGGAATGAGATCTAATCGTTCCTTGAACCCTAAAACAATGAGCCCTAATGGCAGCCGCGCCTCATCCCTGATGTCTCCGAACCTGCCCCGACGAGCGCGTTGGACCACCTCTACATTGTGCGATAGTGATCGGCTGTCGCGTTTGGAGACGGGAGAAATGAATTTACTCATATTTATTCTGCCAGCCTCCGTCTACACTGCTGTTATCTCATCGTCAACAATATCAGACGGTTGTGATTTTAAAATAACTCCTGCCTGCCTGCCTGGCAGGAACCTGAAAACCCAACAGCCTTTCTCTCTCCTCACATTTGTTTTCCAGCTCACTCCTCTCGTGCTCTGCATCCTATTGTTTGGTTTACACTCCCATCGGTGTGTATCCTGCCTCTCCTTTGTCTCTGCGCTCCAGTCAGCTCACAAAATCCTTCAAGGGGTGAATACTTGGATGTGCTTGGCTGCTCTCACTCCGTGTACAGTGATTGAGTTTCTTTCTTTAGGTTCTTCATTATTGAACCCCACTACACGCTTTTATTACTTGGTAAACTTTGTCCGCCCACAGCCACCGCGGTGTTTATGACCTAAGATTAAATTTCCTCTTGGCGATAATCTTCCCGAGCGTATGGGACAAAGCAGCCGCGGGTGTTATTGAAGCACTTAAAGCGAACGGATCCTGTTTCTCCTTTCATCCCTTTCTCGCTGAAAGTTGGCAACAAAAAAACATGCATGTTGTATCTTTTCCTGTTACGTGAAGGACGCTGCGAATATTGTGTTTCCTTGTGTAAAAGCATCTCTGTGCGTCTGTCATCGCGTCAGAGCGACTGTGAATCTGGCGGGTGTGTTGCTGATCACCTGACGATGTGCTCATGTGCTCTGGGTGCAGTTTGGAAACACGAAGGTGTTAAATAGGAATAAGAATCTTGGCAATGTGCTTCTGCACGTTTCCACGAGATATATCCCGCGTTTTTGTTTTTTTTTTTTTTTTTTTTTTTTTGCAGTCCAAACGTAGACATTTTGTCTTGTCGTGGGCGAGACTGCGTCAGTTCCGTGTTCAGCACGTGGGTTTGACTAGTCGTGCAGCCCCAGGACAGTTAGGAAAAATGTTGTGTGTGAGTAGGATTTGGCCCAAGTAAAGGACAACATGAGTCTATTTACATAATGTGACAACAGTATTATTCGGTAGTTGACACTGTTTTATATTCTCTTGTTTTACTGCTGCTTCACGACCTCTACATACATCCAGATATCACTAACATGTTAAAATGTTCAGCACATTTAGGACAATACGAATGCCAAATGTTCGTTTGGTTAAATTTTCTATTGATGATATTCAAACTCTAACAGTGTCAGTAGATGTGATAAAATGACACTTAGATACATACTGCATATTCATAGTTTATAGTATGTTTACTGACAGACACACATGGACACATAAAAACTGTGTTTTCTTTTTGTGACACACACATGAAAATAGTGTAAATACCTCCAAAGAAACGGTGCTGCACACACACAAACAAACACACACACACACACACACAGTCACACAGCTGGAAGCCATATTTGTACCTGTCACTCGTAGCGTGTTAGCAGGCTAACTATAGCATGTAGCTGTGCCTCACAGGGCCAACACCAGGACTGCAGAGTGCCGTAACATTTTTATCCCCACATTACCCTCTTCTGTCTGCAGCTCGGGCTACGCTTTGCACGTTTGGCTGCGACTCTCTAGTCTCTACCTGTGAGGTGTCGTGGGAGAGTTAAGAGTTTGAGGGAGTGTTTGTGTGGTAAACATCAGTGTTTTTATGTGAGATTTGGAAGATAATGTGAAGCCATACGAGGCTGTGATGCTCAGGCGTGCGGGCGCTCACACAAACACGCCTGCAGGGAAGCGAGCGTCTTTGGCTGTCATGGAAGTGACAGATGTGGCAGCTGGAGGGGAGACTTGGGCTGTTTGGAGTTGTTGTGTGAAAGGCAGAGAGAGCGTAACCTAATCTCGTGTCTGCTTGCTGTTTGTTTCCACAGACTCATCTCCTGGGAATCATAATCTCCATATGTGGGAACGTCCTGATCAGCATTTCACTCAACATACAGGTAGGACGTGCTGGAATCGGCCGCTCAGAGCGCAGAGGAGGCACTTAACGCCTGTTCTGCGAACCTGCTTTTCTCCCTCCAAGCAGTTTTCATCAGGATGTTAGTGAACACGCACTCGATAACGTGACTGCGTGATGCGCAGCAGAAAGGAGCTTTGGTTTGCGTGCAAGAAACGCTTGTTTAAATTCAATGAATAAACAAAAGAAATTGTAATTAGCGATGGAATTTTCCAGTTAAGTAGTCACAAAGCAAATATTTATACAAGCAGAGGGCTTGTATGTGTCCCTGATGCCTGAAGGCTGGCACACGCAATAAGATTTTTAAAATTCTGGCCAAGTTCGCAAATGTGAGAGGAGAGTAGGGTCGGCGTGTCCAATCCTGTTTCCAAATGAGTCCCAGTTCCAGACATCCGGCAATTGTTTTCTAAATAAATGTGGCTGACGACAGGAGTCTGGGTAAGGCAGCTCCAACGTGTGGCTACGTCACGTTATAAAGATGTCGAGTCGGACTCGTCACCCTGCAACAACTCTCACATGTATTTCGTGCAGGGGAGGGTTCACTGCAAATGTGGAAAATCACCTTCACCGGGTTCGCCGGCTTCTCACCTCCTCCGCTGCCCTCCTGGCTCAGCTAGATGTAGAACCTCCTCGCCTTTCGTTAACGAGACGAGACTAAAGTGTTAGCGGAGGACAAACGGACATTCAGAGTGATGATATTCTCCCGTCTGTCCGTCAGAATGTGACGTTGAGTGCAGACTGAATGTCAGCGTCTGTGTTTTCCTGCTCTGCGTCTGTGAGAAAAAGGGGAGATGCGCTTCACGTTCAGCAGCAGTAGTGAAGCAGGACTCCAGCTCGGTCTCGGTCAGGATCAGCTGGAAAGCTGTGAACGGAACCCTTAAAGATTGAACCGTGCCGTGCCAGCTTCGTCAACCTTCGCTTGGGGAACCGACCAGAGCTAAAGCGTTCCATAAAGAGGAGGGCTAGACCCGCTGCAGTCCGCCGATCCACAGAATGGTCACTTCTCGAGACGGTTAGACCCTCTTCCTCCTGGCGGCTTCTCAAACAGAGCCTGTCTACTTTGTCTGATGAGAAACAACAGGAAGTGCTCGACGTCCACCGTTGTTTCTTTTGTTTGTTGTTAGTGTCTTTGTCGCCCATATGGTGATGCACTGCCCCGCCCACCAGGTAATGGTACGGTCGCCAGGGGAAACGCACGCCAGTAATGAACCGAACCGAGAGAAACTGTAATTCATTGACTAGAAGCATCCGTCCTCGACGAGGCCGAGAGGTTCACATCTTTACCTTGGTGTCCAATTTATTTTGCTCAACTGCACTCTGTTTGCTAAATGAAAGAGCCTCTCGACGCGGCTGCAGGAACTGGGCTGTGCGTGACGTGACAAAGTGCGAATAAAAGTTATTTATTAGACGACACGATCTTGCCAAGACGGATTTGTTAATGATGATGAAGTATACTTTTAGGTTTGCATTGAACAGCTTCCCACGTGGTTGATTTGCTTAATTGTCGTCTGGCCTCTGCTGAGATGAAATGCTGAACATCAGATGGTGTTGTGGTTTACGGCTGGGATGTCGTGTGAAACTTACGACAGAATATGATCATTTCTGAGTCCTTTAGGTCGTTTACTCCTTTCTGAATTTGATTCCAGCAGCAGGTTTTTTTTCCTCGACTAGCTGGGACTGAGGCAATAAATAAAAGACTACTTCTGTCTGTTTGAAACAGGTGAGAGTGTCCATGATCCAGTATGACGTCCATAGTTTTGCTAGCCTCTGTAACGCTCGTGTCTAAATAATGTTCCATGTGATTTTGAAGGGTTTCTTGAGTTTGTGTAGCGGTTAAGTTCTCCGTGTGATGTACGTTTCCTACCCCGGCGACAGAAATACGCCCACGTCCGTCAGGCTGAGCGCGGCTCCGAGCCGTACTACACCTCGGCCATGTGGTGGTGCGGGTTGGTTCTCATGGGTGTCGGGGAGCTGGGAAACTTCGCTGCCTACGGCTTCGCCCCGGCGTCGCTCATCGCCCCGCTGGGCTGCGTGTCTGTCATAGGTAAGTGTGACCTTTATTCGCCCTCATTCATTATCCACGCGTGAAGGCAGAAGGAAAGGTTCCTCCTTCAGGGAACCACAGGGATCACTGTCGTGTAAAGTCTGCTGTTTTCGTATATGACAGTGTGGATCCACTGCACGGTCCAGATAATGCAAACTTAATGCAAAGTCTCTCTGACGCGTGTCTTAACCTGCAGATTTACAGCCTCCAGCCGACACACACACGGCTGTGGCTGTGTTTGGTCTTTCTTTTCCAGAAAATGGTCAGCGGATCAATATTTTTCAACAAAAATGTTTTTTTTTTCTTCACATTTTTTTCATGATTTTTTTCACAGAATCGATTCTGTACACTGTAAAAACAGACATATAGAATCTACTCACTAAATGTGAGGCAGCCATTTTGTTTTGGGAGGTTTTCACCTTAAAATTGTAAAAATTACCTTCTGACAGATAAATAGGGCTGAAATGTCTTTTTTTTTTGCCTCGCGACCTGTAAGGGTTTACGATTGTCCCCATTCCCGCGCTGGCCCGCACCCACACAGCGCCCAACCCAAGCGTGCCTGAGCGCCGTTACGTCCTCGGGAATAATCCCCGTTTCATTGTGCCCCTTAAAAAGCAAAGTGTCCAGTTTTCGTACCAACCTGAGCCATCCCGTACATTAAAGCGGGAGGCTGGACTCTCTGCGGTCCGCTGATTGGTCGACAGAATCGTCACTTCCCTGAGCGGCGTGCGGCCTTTTCTCAAACACAGCCTGTCTTCTTCGCCGCTCGGTGGAAACGAGCTTAAAAGTCTTACTGTTACCTTTTGTCAAAACTTGTCTTTGTAACCAACATTCTGTAAATATGTTGACAGCTACGTTCAAACTGAAGACCTAGAGGTGTTTTACATGTGGAAACTTATTTCTATTCTTATGATCTGTGGATTCTAATCCCATCCTGCGTGTCACGACTACGCGACTACCTACACTGGCAAGATCTTGGCCTCACTCACCAGAAACTCTCACGCTTTCAGAAGAACTTTATTCTGCCGGTTTGTGAATAAATGAAGGTGTACGTGGTATTTTTGACATCCATACAATAGTTTATACCAGGTGCTGGAACCAGAAGCCCAACAGGTGCGTTTTTGTACTCGTCACATTTTACGAGCGATTCAGGAAGTCCATTTACTGTGACATTACACATCCAGCGTCTCACTTGAGAAATGATCTTTCCAGCCCACAGCGCGAATTAAGCTGTCGTGAACTCGGCCGGATTCATTAGCCAATCAAAACAAAGCCTGCCTGCTCAGCGCAAACACTCCAAACACAGGTTAAATATTTAACAGGTTCACTTCTTCCCTGGCGCCATCGCTCAGTGAGCGGCAGGTGAGTCATGGATATTAATGACAGCTATTACCCCGACGCTTCGAACGGTTTTCCCCTCGTCGCCTCTCCTGAGTGCACGAACGCTTTAAATTAAGCACTGAATGAAACGGCGCACGTCTCGTTAAGGAGGCTGCACCTCTTCATTGCGCTTCAGGGAGCGTTTACTTTATAAAAAGCTGTTGACTGAAGCGCTACCTGCGGCGAAGCTCTGGGTTCGACGCCGGGCTGTGTCTGGAGGTGACGGGAGAGGAGGATGTGTGTGGACGTGACACGACGCGTCGCCTGGGAGGAAAAAGGTGCAGGCTGCCGGCCGCCATCGCGGCGGCGACTCCTCCTCACGCCTCACCGTGACTCACGCACACAGAGGCGTGGAGGAATATTCTCCCAGAGATGCTCCTGAGGCTGACGCGCTCGTCTCCGTCTGAGTGTCGGCTCAGGGGGGGAGGGCGGGTGGCAGGGGGGCCCTGGGTCAATGAACGTGAAGATGGTGAGTTGAGAGGAAGAGGAGGAAGAATAATTGAAAGGTGACCGCAGGAAGAGACGACGAAGGAAAGGACAAAATCGCTAGAGCCGATGGTGCCGACGTCCCCGGCCACAGAGCCCAGCCCACCTCCCTCTGTCAGGAGGAGAGGAGCGCCAGATGTCGCCACACGCAACAGAGGAGGTGGGCATACACAGACGCCTGCGGCCGCACAGCTTCCGCGTCGCCTCTAACTGAGAGGCGACCATCGGTATTCAGACCTCGAAACGGCACCTCCGCTCAAAAGTCTCCAATACGCAGAAAACTTCCCATTCTGACGTACGAGTAGCTCCTCCTCTTCTTCCTGGGAATCCGCGTCTGGTTCGACATGTCCGACGCTGTGCAGAGTACAGTAGACTGGATTAAAAGTCGGACGATAACAGAGCAGGTAAGCTCCGGCTGCAGGAGAGCGGCGGGGGGGGCGGGGCTAAAGTCGTTGGAGAATATATTTTTTAATGACATATTTTCAGACCCATAAGGGAGTTTTTTCATCAAATAAGTAATTTAATGAAACAAATCTGTTTTTATTCCCTGCACCAGCCTCAGCCAGGGCCGGAGGTGTTATGGTTTCAGGGGGTCCGTTCGCCCGTCTGGTCATCTCACGAACACTTTGAGTGACACAGATGTCCACTCTGACTCAAGATATTACGGATTAGATTAGAGAGGTCGAAGGTCAAGGTCACTGCCGCCTCACGTGTGCCACAACGTGAAAAATGTGAACGATCGCAGCCAATGACGGCCGACCTCGATCAAAGGTCACGGAGATGAAATCTCAGGAAGCGTCGAGGGATTTTCATCACAAACCAAATTCGAGAGTGAGATGATTAAATTTTGGAGGTCAAAGGTCACTGTAAGGTGGCAGCACAGTGGGATTTCTGACCAGCTGCTCTCGTCCTTCCCAAACAGGCTCTGGTGTTATAAATTCAGTCGCTGATAGAACTCTGAGCTCTTTAAAGAAAGAAGAAGAGCTCCTGTTCCTGTAAAAACCCACCAACCTCACTGGTTCTGCCGATGTTCGTTTGTCCGACCAAAAAGTGACGTATCAGGAATCATGTGACTCTCTTCACTGTCTGATACAGTTTGACCCTCAAACACTGAACTTTCAGAAGTCCACATTTTCTTCTCCCTGTGAGAGCAGTTCCTTCACAGCTCATCGTTCGCTGCCTTCACGCGTCCACATCTGCCACACGTGGTGACAGGATGTTTGACGTGTGTGTTGTCCCGCAGGAGGCTTCCCGTCGCCGCGTATCCGAGGCGGCCATCACACGCGCACGCACGCACACACACCCCAGAGGTTCACGTCGCCACATTTCTCCTCCTATCAAGCTGCGTGAATCTGGCTTCGTATGGAGTTGCTATGGTTACTGGTCGGATCCAGCTGGCCCCAGAGGCAAAGGAGGAGTCCTAAATGTGTGTGTGAACGTGGTCGCAGTGTGAAATATTCAAGAGCCGACTGCCAACGAGGGTCTTTATAAGCTTCTAATTTGGCAGTAGTGTGCCTGCAGGGAGGTGAACATCAGTTTATTATTCCTCAAGCTACTGGCAACACTAGAGAAACGTAGCCTTGAATTTTTCCATCTATTATGGGCCGTTCATGGCGTTGTTTCATTCGTGTTGCGTGAAATTGACCCTCAGCTGGAAACGCTGATGAGC
>KV751394.1:3017575-3037504 GCA_001698575.1 Mola mola
CAGCACAGCGCCGCGCTGATGTTGAGCGACTTCTGCTCTGCAGCTAATCCCTTTTAGGTGGCGGCAGAGCCAAACTCACACCGCCTGCTTTTCTGCTGCCCGTCTGCGCGCCATCACCTGCACCAGCAGTCTGGCAGATTCTCGTCCAAAGTCTCCTAGCAAACACAGCTGTCGCAGGCGGCTCTGCTGAGACATCAGTGGGACGGATAACCACAGATCAGGATGCAGAATTAGGCTCTCAGCTGTGTTGTGAGGCGTCGAGGACCTCCGACACGGCAGCCTCGGCGTGTTATGTAAACTGACCTCGTCGCTCCTGGCGTCCGTTGTCTGCCTGGCTCGCTATCCGTCTGGATCGCCCCTCTGTGTGAACATTAAGAAGACTAATCTGAGGCTGAGCTCATGTGAAACCGATCGCTTCTGGACGTTTTTGACAACGATATTGATGAGCGGCTCAGTGACAAAATGTGGCCCGGAACAGCATCTGGCCCTAATTCGATTCCGTCGTTATGAAATCCTAATGAGCTCCGTTCATCAGAGCCAGCTGACGGATCGTATCAGGCCGATCGATACGAGCACCGCGTGCACGTGAGCACGCTGCTTGTGTGACTGCTTTCAATGCATGTTTATATAATAAACTATATGGAAAATCTGGGCCGATGCTGACATTTGATATAATAATTTGGCTAATAACCGATGCCGATACGCTTTTGTGTCAAACTAAACACGGACGTGTTGACACGGTCAGAAATAACCCTATTTGGGATTGAAGTTGCATCCAAAAATCCAAAAATAAATCAATACAGAAAAAGATGTTGCCAGAAAAGAAGCTGAACACGGTTTATGTTTCAGTGTCGGAGGGAAAACACTGATCATGTTGCTGTGTATAATTGAAACTCTTTGGCCTCCAGACTGAGTGTGTGTTCACGTTGTGCTGTGTTGAACTGAACGGTGAGCGTGTGACGTGTTTTATTAGCAGTCAGACTAACAGGAACGTGTTCTCTCTTTGCAGCCAGCGCCATCATATCTGTGGTCTTCCTCAAAGAGACGGTTCGCGCCTCCGACATTGTGGGTAAGCACGGGATCATGGGACGTACGTGTTCTCTCAGAGTTCAGGCATTTCAAAGTGACAGATTAACAGATTATTGGAGGATGTCAGAGGGAACATCGTTCACTTATGCCGAGATAGAAATTAAAGATTTAATCCATTAGTTAAAATGTCTACTTACCCTGTGCGCTGGTGTCTTTTTATCATGTCTGTGTATGTTTGAACAAAACAGCTTGAAAACTGCTACAAAGCTCACTACCAAATTTTACAGGGTGATTATCATGGCAAACGTTTGGCACAACCAGAACCAAAACTGACAGAACCAACCACGACACAGCAGCTGCGGGTTCTTAGTGTTTACAGCCCACTGGAGATTATTGGTAAATGCTGCCATCTGCTGGCCAAATTCACAACTATCGTATAAATGCTGAAATTCTTGCTATGGATAATTATTAATTATAACCATTATTATCGTATGGTTAAAGGGAAACGTTCATTTTTAACCTAAGCCATATTTCCCGAAGTTTACAGCTGTAACATTTCACAAAATCCGTCTTTCTTTTGAATATTACAGATTGGCCAGAAAGCAGTTGCTTTTTTTTTTTTCCCCTTACTGACGACGCTCAAAATGTTATTTAATTTAGAATTAATGGGAATTAAAATGAATGAGACACAGCAGGGTATTTGTTTGTTTGTCTTGAGAGATTATTTTCAAAAAGGAACATTGAGTCTGTTAGCTGGGAAATATGGCTTAGGCTTAAATATAGCCGAGTTCTCCTTTAAGACCTCAAGCTAATTAAAGTTTGGGACCTCTGGGGCCAAAATTGACGCACTGACGGATGGAGAAACAACTGATAGACGTGGGATGAAGTGTGCAGATGCAGCTGACTGGATGTCATATTTACTTGTTGACACCGGTGGAGACAAAGTCAATCGATTCAACGATGCCATCTCACTGTTGCGTGGAAAAGTATTGTTAGAATCTGTCCTGGCCGGTGATCACAGAGCACCCAGTGTTTTCGGCTCAGCTCGTGGGTGTGTTTCAGTCAACCAGTTACGTTCTGAGTTTTCCAGATTGAAGCCAATTCTCAAGGTGAGCGAGCGTCCTTGAAACGGTTAAAAGCCGTTAAAAAAAAGCTTTTCTCCAGCGTCTCTCTGCTGTCTCTGTGTCGTAGGCGGGACCCTGGCGATAACGGGGACGTACCTGCTGGTGACCTTCGCCCCTCACACGTCCACACACATCACAGCCCATCTGGTGCAGCATTACACCATCAGCTGGCAGTTCCTGCTCTACCTGGTACGTCGCCGTGAACCGTCGCACCTCCTGCCAGCCAGCCTGTCAGGACGACTTGTGAGGGGAAATTATGGTCTCAAATCCAGAGGATTAAATAATCCGACCAGTCAGGATGGTGTAAATAATCTTTGTACCCACAAAAGTCCTCCTGTCGGTCTGCACGTGCACCAGCGTGAGCCCGTGCGCTCTGCGACGCCTCAGACGGGGTCGGCATAAACTCCGCCGTTACCATAGTGACCGCTCAGAGCAGAAATCCCGCCTCTCAAAACTGCACGTGAGCTCCGAGTGTCGAGGCCGACGCCGGCCGAGAGCTTCGGGGTCTGAATTCTCCCCCTTTTCACGTTCGGCTTCCTGCTTTTCAAGGGTGAGGAGAAGCTGGTAAAGCGTGACACCTTTTGGTCTGTTGTCAGGGATACTTACCAACGAGTGTCTCTCGTCAAATGATTCTTCTGTGGAGAGGCCGGGTCCTCGGTGTCCGTGTGTGGAGCCGCCAGAATCGGGACGCTGGTGAGCGGCGTAAACGGTCATTATCCGCTGCCGCGGCCAGAGAATCACTCCGAGCGGCGTTGAGGCGGATGGATGAGTGGACGGACAGACGAACGGAGATCTGACGAGTCTGTTTTCCACGAGATGACCTGCAGGTGGCGGGAAATGAAGGGTATCGCAGGCTCGGAGGTCAGCGGGCGGAGCCACAGTCTGCGGTGGTCGTAAGAGGCGTTTACAGGCCACACGCTCTACGTGCTTTATCTCTCCTCTCAGCGGCCACCGGAGCTGCTCGACTCACGTCGGCCCGCGGCTCTTCTCATCAAACACCAGCCCTTCATTTCGTGTTTCTCACACGCTCATTTGTTTCAATTAAAGGTGGTCTCGACCTTCTGACGGCGGTGGAGCGTTCGCTCAGACGGATGAGGGATTCTGCGCTCATCATTGGCTTCTCTCTCTCTCTCTCTCTCCCTCAACAGTTCGTGGAGACGGTCGCCTTTTGCGTCCTGCTCTACGTGTACAAGAGGAGGAACGTGAAGCACATCGTGGTCGTGATGCTGCTGGTGGCCCTGCTCGGTACGAACTAACCGAAGCCGTCTGTCTGGGTGGGAGCAGAGGATGTTCTGTTGCCTGGCAACAAACAAACAGCCCCGTGCTCTGGCACCGTTGGGGTGAAGCTCTGCACAGGTTCGTCGTTGCTGCGAGTTGCACCTACATGAAGCTGATGTGAATGTTGTGTTTCGCCGCAGCCTCTCCGACAGTCATCTCCGTCAAAGCCGTGTCAGGGATGGTCACCGAGTCCGTGAAAGGTCAGCTGCAGCTCATCTACCCCATCTTCTACATCATGCTCGTCGTCATGGTCGCCTCCTGCGCCTTCCAGATCAAGTTAGTCAGGCCTCTTTTGATTGTTCAGATCCGCCGTTTGGGTCGCTGAAGCTGTGTCGTCTTCTGCTGCTCCTCACAGGTTCCTCAACCAGGCCATGAAGATGTTCGACGCCACGGAGGTGGTTCCCGTCAACTTCGTGTTCTTCACCACCAGCGCCATTGTTGCAGGTGCGTCAGCCGTGAAGCCGCCGCCCTGCGGGTTCCGCTCACGTGTCGCTTTAGTAACCGATCCCAACTGACCCAGGAGGCTGCAGATACAGTTTGGTCCAGAAGTATTTGGACAGTGACCGTTTTTTTTTTTCTTGCCTCTTTACACCACATTAGAGTCAAGAGGCGACGAAGTTCAGACTTCCGGCTTTAATTCAAGAGGTTTGACGTGAATGTGGCATTTAACAGCCATTTTAGACACAGCACCTCCGTCCATCAGGCTCAAAAGTATTCGGACAGACTAACATAATTGTAAATATCACGGTAGTTTTAAATGAAAATCCTCTGCAGTCTGGAGCCCATAAACTTCACCAGTTTTCTCCCTGGAGATGCTTGTCCAGGCCAGGCTTGTCCTCTGGATTAGCTGCCAGAATATCATCGTGCTGATGTTCCCCAGTTTTAACATTGGCTAACTTTACCTGTCCTGAAGCGAAGCTACCAGCAAGGCTAAAAATTACACGACGTATTTATCATCCCGCCAAACACGGTGTTCTCCGCATTTTTATCCTTGAGGGAAAGACGCCAACGCTTGCTGTGAAAAGCATTTTTGTCAGTGCACGATGTCACTCCGAGCCATTTCCAGCGCCTCCTCGGTGGTGTGTCGGCACAGAAAAACTTCCAGAACCATCAACTGCTCTGTGGCATCAGCCTGTTGGAACTAAGATGCCTCAGGTTGAAGCCCTGCAGTGTTTAGACTCACCCCTTCTGCCCTGATAGGGCTCCTGGTATTAATATTACTGATGTATTGTATCTGGGGAGACTTCATTCAGATCAGCTTTATTCCACAGTGTTGTGGTAAGCAGAGAAACGCCGTCAGTTGCACATGTTCGCCCGCTGAAAGGGTCACAGAGAGGAAACTGGTTTCCATGAACGTTCAGTGAATAATCAAACTCGGCTCGAGCGTCAATCGAGAGTGTGTGCAGGGTTAAGTTTCACAAACGGGAGAAACTTGACATAATCACGCCGTTTTTCTGGGAGCATAAATGCATTTTAATGAGCGTTTTCATCTTGCAGGGATAGTATTTTACCAGGAATTTGAAGGCTTGGCTATGCTGAACATTTTCATGTTTCTCTTTGGGTGAGTAAAACCTGAGTAAATGCGGCTTTAAAAAAAAAAAACGTGTTTACTTTCAGACACTCAAACTCTTTTCCAGCTGCGTGCTGTCCTTCCTCGGAGTTTTCCTCATCGCACGAAACAGACCACAAATAAAGCAGCAAGATCGCAACTTTATCGCAATGGATCAGGTTCCTGGTGAGTTTTGACCGACTCTCCTCTAAATACACGCTGACCTGTTTGCACCAGCAGGGTCCAGCTGACGAGCTCTGCTGTCCACGTTCACAGGCAGGAGGCACACGGACAAAGTGCAGCCCGAGGCCAACACGCCGACGTACGGATTGCTGGCAGCCAAGCTCACGTGCAACAGGACTGGCCAGATAGACGATTCATAGGACCTGCTCCCTCTGTCAGGAGTCTGAGTTAGTGGATTCATGTTTTCCTGCATCTTCAGCAATTATCTCTCTTTAGAAATAAACGGTAGGGCATCGATTCAGTACAGAGCCGGATGAGCGGTGTTGTTTTCTTGGCCATATTGATTCTGTTCTTATATCCAAAAAATGGCAAGCATCTCAGTTTCTCTTAACAGTATTTGCAGCTGGATTACTGATGGCGGGGGGAGACTCTACATGACACTTTAGGATCACGGTGCAACACAGAATACCTGACCAACCTGTTTATTGTTAAATGAAGGCCGGGCAGGCCACTGTCGAATGCCTTTCACTTCAACAGTCGCATTTGTTAATCAAATGAATAAATTGGTACATGTGATCAGTTTTTAATAAACAAGGACAAAATCAACAATGTGAGGATTTAATGTCAGTGCATTAGTGCCCCCTGGTGGTGGCTGAAGCTAAGTCACTACCTGTGTAATTGAACTTGATCAGAAAACAGAAGTAGTTCAGTCAGTCACAGAAACCTTCTGTGACTGACTGTGGATCAGCACTTTTACGTTGCTCCCACTGTACTGCAGGATCTAACTGATATGAAATTACTTGAGCCTGTTTCCATGGATATAAACTTTCTTAATGCACAGCCTGACCTTAAATAAACCTCAGACTGCACCGTCAACTGCTACCAAACTTGAGCGTTGCCGAGCAACAAAACTCTTATCAGCCACCTACACATTATGGGAGGTGTGGGAAACCACAAAAAGAAAGAATGCATGTTAAACTGTCGTGGGCTTTCGTGCATATTTCAGTGCTGGAAGTGAAATTATTACTTCACATTAGAGATGATGTCCTGTCAAGTGCAGCGTGAGCTTTTTATTACTGTTAAACATAACTTTTTCAGTGCAGTGAAACGTGTTAAACTTATCCCAAATTCAATTTTGAACTGATTTTAGAAATCCACTTGATTACCAGGCTGAGGTTCTCCAACACCAAAGCTTTCATTTACAGTATTTCACTGGTCACTTTGAGCACAAAAAACGGCCCTTTTCCAACCAAAAATAAGGTGGTCTCTTCCCACAGTAAAATACACACAACTAAAACCTATTAACAGAGTATTCGGGCCACGGTGAGAATACGTCAAAAAAATTAGAATAAAGTCATTTAACAAGAGTATTCGCCAATAATAGTCAAATTAGTTAGAGGGATGGAATTGCAGTGTGTTCCTTCAGCGGACAGATCAACTGCTGTAGGTTTTACAAAACAGGGAAATTCTTCATCTTTTGGCTCATCATCAGTATCAGGACTGTGACAGGAGACTGTTTTTGTCAAAAGACAACTACATGGACTCCGAGTAAGTTGCCTGTTTTTTCCTCATAAATTCTCCTGTAGTTACAACTTTTCTTGTAAATTTGACTTTATTCTCAGAATCTTAAAAAAAAAAAAACCAACTCATCTTTGTGGCCCTAAAAGTCCATCATGGTAAATATCTCCAGCAGGTAACCGACGGTCTTTTATCAGCAGGGAGTGAAGCATCGTGCAGCTCACCGTTGTTTGATCTCGGGCCTCTGCAGGACACACGAGCTCATCTATTCTCTGCTAATCAGCACGCAGATGCTTCACTCAGACCTCGATGTTGATTTTAGCGAAGCGGTAGTGCAGGGAGGTGGGGTTGCGCAGCAGCAGCGTACCTCTGTGCTCCCTGGGCTGGTTGAGGAGGGTGTGGAGGAGACCGGCGACGCTGACGAAGCCCAGAGCCTCCCCGCAGCCCGCAGACAGGGAGAAGTCGCCCTGCGTGACCCAGCCCAGAGTCAGCCGGGAGCAGTGAGAGGTGACGCTGGGCAGCGGGTCCGGCCACACACCCAGAACCAGGTCTCCCGACGTGCTGCTGTTTGGCTCAAAGGCAGAGGGGGGGTCCGACTCTTTGACCTCGGTCTTAGAAGACTTGGAGGTCGTCGTCTTCTTCTTCTTCTTCTTCGTTCTGCTCTTAAAGTGGTCTCTGTGGGGGGGCTCCTGGGGGCCGTTGCTGCCGGGCCCCCTGCTCAGCAGCTGCAGGTCCTCTGCGGTTGGCACGCTCACCATGGCGTGGAGCTCCGGTTTGCCCTTGGAAAGCAACGACAGACGCGCCCACGCCAGAGTCATCCCGTGCGCTGCGAGGAACGGCGCCGCGGCCGAGCGATCGAGAGGCGGCACCTCGCCGACGCGACACGGCCTTTGACCTTTGGACGTCGTGGGTCTGCACCAACCGGAGAGCAGCCGCAGCGACTTTCTGCTCCTTGGAAGCACAAAAACAAGGGATCATTAAACAAGTTAGACACCCTGAGAGTCAGAATTTCTTAATTAAACGCTGAGAACAAAAGGCAGAAAATCGACCCGAGTCGTCATTTCACAGAGCTGCTGTGATGGTTTCGTGAGGGTAGATTCAACCTTCCACTAATCGCTGATGTATTGCACTGATTTGAGGCTGGATGTGGCTGTGGGTTTTCATCAGGGACGTTTTGATGAAGGGAGGGAGCCGGGAGAAGCCCCATGAATCAAACCTGTCAAGGGCTGAGCGGGTCTCTCTTCATGACAAAACCCAGAGAGGAGGAGGAGGTGATGATTAGAGCCCCCAAAGGTCCTCTGAAGGGACCTTTAAAAGTGAGCATCGGTACTGTTTAATGTCTGAAGGGGGCTCGTCTGCAGTGGGCGTGGCTTCAGTCAAAGTAACGAGTTGGTTTCACAATGAGAATCAAATCTGAACTTTTACCTCAGTACGGTCACGTGGCGCTGCGGCGTTATCTCTCCACGTGATGTCATCTGCTCCTCCATCGCTGCGCCGTCTCCCTTCCTCCCCTCTCCTCCTTCCCCCGAAATAAGCTCCCACTCCTCGGCCAACTGTTGCCACGGGCAACGGAACGGAGCCAGACAGCCATGCTTGATGTAATTGGTCCTTTTGGCGGGCGGGCGCCTACGGGAGAGGTCAGTGGGTCAAACCTTGTCAAACCGCCGGGGCAGCCCGGCCAATCCGAGTAACGCCTGGAAACAGCTGGGCGGCGGCACGCAGCACGACGACTCCGGTCCCCACGGAGGGAAAGATGTGTGTAACGGAAATTAAACGGGCTCACGGCTTTAGAGCGCCTCCCTCCATCAAAACCTCCAATCCTCCGACATTTACAGCACAGTCGTACATTAACGGACAACTACAAAATCATCATCACCTTCATCTCGATTAAAGTAGATACGGACAACTTTCCCTGTTACGGTTCCACATCCATTTTCCTACATTATTGACTCATTTGTGTGTAACGGAGACGTTTAAACAGAGACCACGCTGACAGCCTGACTGGATTAACAGTCCATATTCATTTTCCCAGAAGACCCTCAGGCAGCAGACTCAACACTGACAACTCATTACTTTATGTCCATCACACTGTGCAGTCCACATTTACCTCATATTAATACATTAAAGAAAAAAAAGATGCACCAGTTACAATTTTATTGACCGATTCTGAAAAACACTTTTTTTTTTTTTTAACTATAATTGAAAGCATATACGAAAATCAATACAAAAAAAACACTAAATATTATCATTAATGAAATCTTTCAGTTGTCTTACACAACTCTGCCTGGACAGAACACAGATATAAGAACTTAAAGTTACAGTTGCACTCAGGCTCAGCACATTAAATTGGAATCTCAGGTGTGAGACAGATTGAATAACTCCAGCGATACAACGTTGGTATTGTGTTTTTTGGGCTGAGTTAATTCATCAGATTTCTGAAGCCTCTATCCTCAACTACAGAGAACAGCTGTTCATCCAGAGCCACGAATTCCTCAACATTCCTCATAATACCGACATGTTTCTGGTAGCCCGTGGCTGTGAGTGTGCGCACTGCTGGGACGTTTTTGACTGCCCGCCGTGCGTATGACGTGTTGCGCCGGCGGGCCCGTGTCGGCCAACTGCTGCCCTCTTCTGTTTTAGCTGCCTTATTGCAGTTAGATGTGTAGAACCGATCGGCTCGTCGTCGGAAATACTCTGGTTACTGTAATACCGGTTACGGCCGGTCGTGTTAAAACTGTCCGTTTCCAGTTCGGGACCGGTCAATCAGCGTATCTCTAAAAAAACAAAGTCTCCTCCCAATTCATTTTGCGTGAAAACGGTTTAAAGGGTCATTTGCAGTTTGCCAGTGATCGATTAAAATATATCGTTGAAAAACATCCACCAGTAAAAATGGATCTTCTATATTCCAGCCAAGATTCTGTTTTCTGGCAGCAGGCTCAGATGCTAGTTAGACGCCAAAATAACATTAAGATGCACAAAAGCTTTGGCAGCACAAGACGTCCCTGCTGAAAACAACAACAACCAAAGCAATCCCATTCAGTTCTCAGTTACCAGCTGACCTTTTAAACTTGTCCAGGAGCTCTCCCTCCTGCTCCTCCTGAAAACCAGCCCCCGCAGGGCAGTCTGGGTAATCGTGGGGGAAGTGGGGGGTTCCTTTGCTCTGAGAGTGTTTCAGGCTCATCTTCAGCCCTGCGATGCGGACTCCTCGGTACACCTGGCAGAGGGACGAACCCGGCAGACGGGAGAAAGGCAACGGAAAACATTTTTAACGTTCTCATCCAAACAAAACATGCCTGAAAACATCTTGTGCACACTAGCTCCAGCTGTGTTCAGCCTCAGAGCACTGCACTTTAAAGAAGCCTAACACGTAGACATTACACTCCAATCTTATCAAGCACAGCTGATGTGTGTTCATGTTTAAAACGGGCTGTATTACAGTTCAGGAAATACTGTTGGTTTCAACACCACATAGGCAGTAAAACCCGCCAGTACGCCACCTACCAGAGGGACCCAGAAGGCCATGCCCCATCCTTTAGGGAGCAGCAGGTCCCATCCAGCCCCCCAGGAACTCATCTCATGTCCCACCTGCTTGCCAGGCTGGTGAACCAGCAGGACTGGGACTCTGCCCTGCAGGGGGGTGGGACTGAGCCTGGAGCCCGGCACCAGCACCTGGCTTCTCATACGGTTCAGCTCCTGTTGGCGGCAAACACATTCATCTCTGCTTTTAGAAACAGGAATGTCAGAGAAAGATATCGTGGCACTCCGGACGTGTCCTCGAAACGCCTTCCTTTGGTGTAGGTGGAACTCTCAACAGAAATGGAGATATGGCTGGAAATATTTTATTTTTTATTTAAAAAAAAAAAAAAAAAAATGGCTGCTTCTGATGTCAGAAATGGATGAAAATCTCATCAGCTGCACTATGGTGGATATCTACAAGTGTGTGAAAAAGTGAAGATCCAGCCTCATTTCTGGGCCTTCACACTGACACAGAGGTCCTTTGATAGCCCAGATAACGAGGCACAAGCACTATGAGCCCGAATAGAACAATTTGGATTATTGAGTTACTGAGAAACTGATGACCCACCTGCTCTGACATCCTGTTATCAGTGACGTTATCGCGGACCGACCGCTCCCACAGGTAACTCTGACAGCAGTGCTCAGGTACGCCTCGCAACATCAGCTCCCTCCTCTTCTCCTCATCCACCTCTGAAACAAACACAGCACGCTCCTGTGTGACCAACGTCACAGCCTCAGGAGGGACGCACCGAGCGCCCTCAGCTGATTTAAAACTCGTTAAGTAAATGAGCGGGGAATTTCAGGTTGAGACCTTCATTGCAAGTAATAAATGTGTCTGTTCTACAAACAGAAACTTTTAGTAATATCCCATGTGGTCATAGTCAGGCTTCAACACAGAAGAGCTGGTGAATAATGGGCCAAAAAGAAAAAGAAATGAGCCTTCAGGAATGGGGACAGAGAGGAGCTGAAGGTGAGGCTGAAGGAGAGCAGGGAGGCGTACGGGAAGAAGTTGGAGAGCAAGCTCCAGCAAAATAATGTAAAGGATGTGTGGTCAGGGATGAAGACCATTACTGGGCTCAAAGCAAAAGGGATACAGAGTGAAGGGAACCTGGAGAGGGTTTTCAACAGGCTCAGCAAAGGACCCTCAGCCACCCCTCCCCCTCTCCCCGCCTCACATACCTCGCAAACAGCCCGACTGTAACCCCCTGCCCCCGACTGACTCACATCGCTCTGCATATCCCTTAATCCCCTCTTCCCCCACTAGAGACAGCAAAACAGGATCACCTATGCCTCCCCCCCACACCTGACAACACAACACCACCACCCCACCACTGCCTGTCTGTCTGTCTCTAACAGCCAGGTTAAGAGACAGTTGGAGAGACTGAGCTGGAATAAAGCTGCAGGCCCTGATGGCATCAGCCCTAGGGTCCTGAAGGCCTGCGCGGACCAACTCTGTGGGATTCTGGAGCACCTTTTCAGCCTCAGCCTGAGGCTGGAGAGGGTCCCAGTGCTGCGGAAGACCTCGTGCCTTGTTCCGGTACCCAAAAAGTCAACTCCGACTGTACTTAACGACTACAGACCTGTAGCCTTGACGTCACACTGCATGAAGGTGCTGGAAAGACTGGTTCTGGCCCACCTCAAACCCCAGGTGTCCACATTTCTTGACCCACTGCAGTTTGCCTACTGCAGGGAGGTTGGTTGTCGAGGATGCCATCATCTACCTGCACACCGAGCCCATTCTCACCTGGATAAGGCTGGCAGCACTGTGAGAATCATGTTCTTTGATTTTTCCAGTGCATTCAACACCATCCAGCCCACACTGCTGAGAGGAAAGCTTAAAGCAATGCAGGTGGACCCCTCCACTACCTACTGGATTATGAACTACTTGACCGATAGACCTCAGTTTGTGCGTCTGAGGAGTTGGTTAGCAGCACGGGTGCACCGCAGGGGACCGTACTCTCACTTTTCCTCTTTACACTGTACACCTCTGACTTTCAGTACAACTCTGAGACCTGCCACCTGCAGAAACTCTCAGATGACCCTGCTGTTGTGGGGCGTATCAGAGGTGGAGAGGAGACTGAGTACAGAGGACTTGTGGATCACTTTGTGGAACGGTGTGGGGCAAACCACCTTATGCTTAATGTGACCAAAATGAGGGAGATGGTGATGGACTTCAAGAGGAACAGGACACTCTTGAAGAAAATCACCATTCAGGGTGAGGAGGTGCAGGTGGTGGATGACTAGAAGTATCTTGGAGTTCACCTGGACAATAAACTGGACTGGAACTGTATGCAGAAAAAGACAAAGCAGACTCTACTTCTTGAGGAAGCTGAAGTCATTTAATGTATGCTACAAGATGCTGCACATGTTCTGCCAGTCTGTGGTGGCAAGTGCATTTTTCTTTGTGGCCGTTTGCTGGGGCAGCAGTATCAGAGCCAGGGACACTAGGAAGCTAAACAAGCTTATTAGGAAGGCCGGCTCTGTGCTGGGGACTGCTTTCTCCGGTTGAGGCAGGAACACAAGTCTTGCACATAGGATTTATTTTGCACTATGTCTATTTGCACATATGGACAGTCTTATCTCTTTATACACTTTTTATGCTGTTTATTTCATTTTTATACATAGTAGCACAGTAGGATTCTTGCATATGTATATGTATATTTTCTTCACTTGTATAGATTGTTTATAGAATTTTTTTTTGGACTATGTGTGTGTATGTGTCATCTTGTGTGAAGTGTATCTGTTGTGATTAATGTCTAAATGTTTTAATTTCTGCTGTAACACTGCAATTTTCCCTTGGGGATGAATAAAGTACTCTATCTATTGTATCTAGCATTAACATTAGTCCACTACCAAAGTCCTACTGATGGATCTCTGGTACCTCAACACCATCTGAGCAGCTGTTTTCTACTGCAGTTAAAATCCGCCCCCCAAAAAATGCGTGAGCATGGCCAATGTCGTTACATTGCAATGTTAACACAGCTGAAACTGTCTTTGGAAACTGTCGAGCGACGGTTCCGACAACATGAGCTGACAAACTAATTTCTACGTTTGCTGTAGATCTGAACCAGTTCGCTGCTATGCCTGTGTTTTCGTAGGATAACTGGTCTCTTATCTGGCAGCCCAGCGGGAGTCTAGGTCAAAACAAATACAGAACGTTCTGCACTGGAATCTAAACTTCAGGAGGAGGAAATACTGGCTGCCGCGTTACTGTCAGAGGAGCTCATATTTCAACACAGCAGGATTCCTTCATGTCTGACCAGATATTAATGTCCTGTTATGATTAAATACAGAAACTAAACATCTTATATGTTGTTCCCTGAATCTTTAAAATCATTGGAAGTGTTTCTCCAACATGAAAATCTGGTCTTCTGTACATTTAAGAAAACAGACTTGTTTCACTCAAAATAACTATTGTTCACTCTTAAATTACTAAATTACTAAAATGCGGGTAATCCCGATGACAGCATGGGGAAAATCAGGCAGCCACAGTGCAGCAGCACATTAAAAAATACATTAAACCGTGAATACAATGCAGGACACCTCCTGCCGTTCTCCCTACAATCCCGAGTGACGCGGAGGTTTTCACCATGTTGTGATTACGTTGGACAAACTAGAAGAATAATCCTGGTTATTAACACACTGCTTGTTTACGGCTGATTTCCAATGTATAAATGCAAGATTGTAGACGAAAGGGGGTCCAATGTGTAAAATACGAGATTGTCTTCATAGCTTCAGAGCCAGCGGATCAGCTGCTGTCAGTCACTGAGGCGGTGTTTGGAGTACAGGGTCCCGCCAGGATTCGAACCTGGAACATCTGCATGGTCAGGCAGAGGCCCCCCCGGAGCCCAGAACCAGATGCGTACTCTCTGACACAACCTCAGGACCAGAACCAGCAGACTGATTTTGTCTGGCGCGTATGCAAAGTCCACCTTCAGTTAAGATTATGCCTTTATTGAGGGGAAATTTGCACACTTCACACTAATTACTGACTTATTCTAGTTGGGGGAAATCATGATTTCTCCCTTTTTGACCATTGTTATCTGAGAACAGCCTCAACAGTCTGTCAGGCAGGTCAGATTTTACCTTGAGCCTGCTTTACACAGGGCATAGCTTTAAGCTTCTTTGGTGGTATGGTGAGCCTGGGGTCATCCACAGTCAGACCCAGAACTGTTCCTGAGGGGAGCTCTCCCGTCGAATAGACACCTGGGTGAGTGACACACTCACGGTTAGATCAACAAGCGTACAAACCACCACCAGCTGGCAAAAAGTGAGTGTGAAGTGACAAAAACAGACCTTTCAGGATGTGGTAGAGATCAGCCTGTTGGATGTGCAGAGTCATCTTGCTCTCGTCTTTGCAGTGTTCAGGCCACCAGAGGGAGGACGGCTGAGATTTACTCTTTTCCTTCAGACCAGACAGAACTCGCAGTTCTTCAGTATGAAACACAAACATATTTCAAAAGCTCTTTCGTGTTGCCAGCGTCATAGTTCTTACGTCGCAGTCTGTGGCAGCTTCCAAAGTCTCCGCGAGAACAGAATGGGACTGTGGTCCAATCAGGCGATAGCGCACAATCTCCATTGTGAGGTCGCTGCAACACATCGGCACGGAAGGTACAAACAAATTAATGTTTACAGTTGCCATCTGGAGGGAAACTCGCTCATCCAGGTATATTTTCTTTCTCCGATTCGTCACACTCACTTTATGACTATTCCAGTTGAGCTCGACCTCCAGGTAACTGGGGTGGTGGGAGATCTGGTTCCGTCTCCCAGGATCTTCTTGGCTGGCGGTCCAGTTGCATCCCCGCAGGGCTGCTTTCTCTTGGTTCCAGTTACCGGCGTGGCCTCGGGGGTCTTTTCAGGCTCCGGTTCTTGAGTGGGAACAACCTCAGCGGGTGTCATCACTGGGACGACCGGAGGAAGCACAGCCTCACAACACTGACACACACTTTGTAACTCAGGAAGAAGGTCCTGCAAGAGAGAACATCCTCCTGACACTGTGTCTCTGGTTACATGTCTACCAAACAGGGGCGTCAAGACCTGATTTTTGATTTACTTATTTTTTTGATGACTTCCTCACGAAATATCAAGTTTAATTTTTATATTTTTTATGATCAATAAAATGTTGTCATTTATATTTCAAATTATTCCTTACATTAATTAAAGTCTATTCTGGTGGCTTTTTGCAGGTTATGGTTTTGCCCTTAGAAGAAATAATATTCACCAAAAGTAAAGAGTAACCCATTAATTAAAAGAATCAAATAACAGGTGCCAGTTGTTCACTTTCTTTATGTACACAGGTCAAATCTTCTTTAAAAAAAATTTAAATTCAAGTTCATTTCAATCCATTGTTAGAAATTGTAAAAGCTCTTACTGAAATCAAAACTTACACGACAATTTAACTTTTTCTTTTTCTACATCAATATTTTCCATTTTCATTACGCACGGCCTTTTATGAGTCAGCAATGTACCTTTTTCATTGTGGGATGAGCCCAAATCCACAGCTGCCTGAGGCCTGAGCCTTGTGCCCGGGGCCTCCAGAGGAAGGTGACAGGACCCAGGGGCAGTGAGGGGTACCGGCCTGCTCTGTACACCACCAGGCTGCCCTGCCGTCGGCCCGACAGACTCAACCCGGCCGCAAACGTGGGACCTGGAAATAAACCGTCGCGTTCAGCTTCTAAACTTGGAAATCAAACTTTCAGAATGAGAAAACTATAGCAAATCAGGGTCCCGTCACTTTTTCTCTACTTGGTCTCACTGACAGAATGTATGAGGAGGAGTTGCGGAGGGCGTTTCCTCACCGGCCTCCTTGCTGGTCAGCTGTGACAGGGAGGACAGCAGCTGCTCTTCCTCTCCCTGCAGCTCGATGCAGCAGTAGTAAGAAAGGTCCTGAACCAAGAGGGTCACGTTTATTTTACAGGAAGCGACACTCCGGACAACTTCATGACAAAAATGAAACACCGAGTCGGATTCTGCGGGGTTACCTGCAGCAGGCAGTGGCTGCTCATTGCCCTGAAGCACGGCCGGTAGCATTTGTACGTGGGTCTGTCCCCGAGGCAGTAGCCCCACTTCTTCACCATGTGGAAGCGTTTGGCGTGCCAAATGTGCGTCTCCAGCCAAATGTTCTTCCTCTGCCGGCGGTTAAACTCCAGCAGCAGATTCCCGTGCCGGCGGCGCGCCTTGCGGCTCTTGCTCTTCGTCTGCTCCTTCTTCTTCTTCTTCGGAGCAGCCTGGAGGCTCTTCTCCCGCTGCGGGGGGAAGCAAACGTGGACGCTGACGTGTCAGAGGTAATCAGTGTCACAACCTGGGACCAGAATCAGGTGAGTGGTGAACTTAACCATTCTGGTGGCCATGTCTCTCAGTCTGCGGGGGAGCCGCTTGGTGTTGTGGCTCATGGCCCGTCTCCTCATGTGCTTGGGCAGCGCTTCAAACACATGGCAGCTGGCCGTCGTCTTGGTGACGGCTTTCAGCATGGCGCTCACCTCCGCCGCCCTCGCCTTGGCAAACGGCACAGCTGAAGGATGGGAGGGGGAGAGAAGGATAAAACACTGATGCTTCTAACAGTTTCATGATTAGTTTCTTCCATTAAATTTAAATATGCACAAACATGAAAGCAACAGAAACGTAAAGTAACAGTTTTTATTATCCAACAGATCAATCTCTTAGTCTGTTTTATAATAGATGAAGAAAGACGGTTTTCAACAATCTTCTTAATGTATAATTATGAAATCCATGAACAAGATAAGCCTCATTTATAGTGTGTAGAAAGGTTTGAACTGGAAGAGCAGAATCATGTCTTTACCCGTGATGTATTTGTGCATCTCCTTGGCATAGCCTCCTCCATCTCTCTGGTGTCCACGGACCCATCCACCCTGCTGGTGAGGGGTCTTCGGCTTTCCTGTAGATGGGTGGACGTCAGATGGACCAGCATCACCGACTCCACCTTTGGAAAGATGATTATTCTGGTTGTCATTTACATCCTTGCTGGCTAACAAACAAGGCACAGATGTGGCAGCATTTTAAGGTCAATCTGAATCCTGAATATTGACCAATTCATCTGTCTTGACATTAAGAGGAGCCCTGGATAGAAATATACTTATTTTTCTAGGTGATATTCTATACTTGATAATATACTTAGTCAGTTTTAACCAGCCTGTTCACTTATGTGTCAAATCGTGGATTTACAGTATCTGGTTTATTAACGTGCTCTGCCTGCACATAAACTGAGGAGCTGTAGTGAACCTCGCGATGATCACAGAAACAGGGACGAACTGATGCTGAAGCTTGATGACCATGCAGTTGTAAGAGAAGACTAACTCATGAAGATACCAGCGGGTGAAGAGGCCGCATTGAGACCCCCAAACACAAGCCAGAACAGAGGGGGCTCAGTACCGTCTCCGGGGGCCCGGCCGCCGGATGGAAACTGCACACTGACGGGCTGGTTTCTCATCTTCTTCTCCCGCATCTTCACTTTGGCAGTAGACATTTTGGGTCAGTTTCTCTGGTTCCTGAACAAAAAGCGGAAAATCCGAATAGCTACATGTCCAAACGTGACTGATGTTGCTAACGTCTGTTAGCTAGCGCGTCACTGTCGGTTTATTAAACAAAATAAGAAAGACAGTATGTGTATAAGTAAGCCGACGAGTGTTACACAGCATTTAATCACATCTAGAGTCCACAGTTTGCTCCTAGCTCGGACAATTACTCAAAATGTGAGGGTCCTCTCGTCCAGCCCGCTTCCATGTGACTCGCACACGCGCCGAGTCATGGAATGTTTCCTTCCGTGTACGTGGTGCTCATGGGATTTGTAGTGAATCGACGCAACGGAAATTTAAAATGCCGAGCCGATTTAATTTGCCACAACAAATCTTCCCATCCCAAGCATGTTGTTTCATTTCAGTGCAGGTTTGATGTGAGAATACAGGATTTCTCATTTCTGGTACTAATATAACAAAGTCTTTGCGCGTCTACGGCATCGTTTACGGTACAACCGTCCCTCGTGACGTCACCGGCGCTCCTGCAGCCATTCTTGCTCGTCGTTCCTCTGAAGTGCACCGCCAGTCTCATTCACCTGTTTGTGTTTGTGTTTGTTTCATATCTGCACAGCGACATGTCTGCACTCATCAAGAGGATCATCAGCACAACAAAAGCTCCTGCTGCCATCGGCCCGTACAGGTGAGCAGGACCGGCGGTGACTCAGCTCGGCCCACCAGTAAAATCACATTTAACCTGCAGACCAGCTGTTGGTTCCGGTGGTGCAGCTTAGTGGAATCACTGTTTTTGTTTGGTGTCGTCCAGCAGTGGTTTTAGAGCAGAAGTGACTGGATATGCAGGAGCTGTTTGGACCCGGATTGCACTTTGAACTTTGTTCACTAGTGTCAATCCAAGTTAAACTCAGAGAGTTCTGCACACTGGTATCAAACACTTGTACTGAAGTTTCCTCAGTGCAGTTACCTATCAAATTTGGCCTGACTTTGAATTAAAATGCAGCTTCTGGAAGGGAAGAAAGAGGCTGTATGACTCACTTACTTGTGACAAGGATTTAAACATTAATGGCAGAGTGTAAATGTTAGTTGGCTACTTTCTCACCCACGAGGTGAGAGGTCACGTTTCTTCGTGTTCTTCACAGCAAAGGTCTGAGCTCTGGATTATCATGAGCAACGTGTTTTTCCACTCACTGCCTGCTCTCCTTCTGCGGCAGCGACGAACACAGAAAAAGTTTGACTTCTTGGCCTGTAATCTCCTGTGGATGATTCCTTGTTGCTTTGTCTCCGTCCGCCAGCCAAGCGGTTGTGATCGAGCGGACCGTGTACGTCTCAGGACAGCTGGGAATGGACCCGGTCAGTGGGCAGCTGGTGGAAGGGGGTGTCCAGGCGCAAACCAGACAGGTGAGCCATCGCTAAACGCCACGAGGACTTTATTAAAGTTGTAATACGTTTAGGCTCCTGGTATCCATCAGGAGGCCACTACAGCATTTAACACGAATCAGTGCTTGTGAATCTCCACTTTCCCGCAGGCTCTCGTGAATATGGGTGAAATCCTTAAAACTGCTGGATGTGGATATGAGAATGGTGAGAAAATCATTTTTAATTGATCACTTTGAACTTCATATAGACATTTCTTTTAATTTTTGGTTATAAACCCTAACAAAGATTGTGTCGTCGTTCCCTGCAGTCGTCAAAACCACGGTGCTCTTGGCTGACATGAACGACTTTAACGCCGTCAACGCCGTTTATAAGCAGTGTGAGTGTCACGGATCCAATTTTCTGCTGAGTCATGGTAACGAGGTTGTCCTTTCACCGCAGTCACGTTCACTTTGTTGTTTATTAGGATCCCTGTTAGCATTAACCTTATTAAAAAACAACCTCACTCACAGTTATTTCACAATCAGCCTAAAATAATTAATTAAACGTGCCTGAAACTATCAGACGACGCTAACGGAAGCACGAAAAATCACCAATACATCGTATCTTCCACTTATTACATCCAATATCAACTGAGTCCCAAACTTCAAATGTGCTTATCATACAGAGCACAACGAGCGACAAACTACACATTCTACACAACAAACCTCTTTTTAGCTGCTTTTTAAATTCACGCAGCTTAATTTTCTTTTAATAATCGATTTGTTTTTCTAAAGTGGTTCTGATCTGTCTAAGGCCTGAGCCAAACAAACAAAAATGCAAATAAGTGAAGGAAAAATAAAAATAATACCAAAAAACAAAAATCCACGTG
>KV751394.1:3062031-3088983 GCA_001698575.1 Mola mola
TACTGGAAAAATATCTGAATAAAAAAATAATCGCAAAAGTCTAAGGTAAAGTTAAATCCTGCGTCAGACACTTTTCTGAAGTTAATAGTGAGCTTTTAATTGTGGTAATTGCCATATTTCAAATGAGTAATTGAAAATTGGATCATGTCATATTCGCAGTGAAACGATAATCTGATGAAACGTTGCGTCCAGTGAAACCGCGGCTGAGCGGGTACTCGTCCACTGGAATTATGTAATCCACACTGCGTGTAAGCAGACAACACTGACGTTACGTTACATCACCATCGGCTGGGTTCAGCTATGACATTAATGCCAGAAAACTTCAAAAACCACACCCGTTAAAGGACAATTCCTCCTTTAAAAAGGCTCAGCTTGACATTTTGCCACCGTGACGGGAACCTGGCGGCCTCACAGAGCGTTTACATTGTCTTCTGTAACTGGAGGCAACAGGGCGTGAATATTCTGCAGTCACTTCACAGTCGACCTGCTGTGCTGACGCTCCTGTGGACGCCCTGTCCGACACTCTCCTGTTATCCTGTCAGCTGCCACCAATCACAGGAGTTCGAGAAGGACGGTTTTTCACAAGACGGTTCACGCACAGTTTGGTGTTTCTAACTCTGTGTGTGTTGGACACCTGCGTAGTTTCCAATGGTTTTTCATGTTAACGTGTCCGTCTCTTCAGAAGATGGACTGACTGGCGAGGGACCAGTGATTGTTTGCGTGGATCCTCTTATCCACGTATGCGTTCTTCGGTTAGGCCTACAGTTCCTGATGCGTGTTTGCATGAAGGCGGCGGTGGCGCCGACCTGCTTGGGTGGAGGTCAATCTCTCCGATTTAATCCGTCACGCCTCATCAGGCAGGCTAAACGTGTTATGATGCCTTAAAGGCAAAGTTAGCGTGACAGGTTTGCTCAGGAAACAAATCTCTGTTCAGTCCAGCTAACCCGTCAAAAAACCCAGAGGCGTTCTGAATTCTCCTTAACAAAGGCAGCCTTCATCGCTCAGCTGTTCGTACTTCTGAAGACGTGACTGCAGCTTTAACAACATGTGTTAAAGGTACACGGGTGGCGATAACAGTGATGTAAAGAAGACATTTCTTTGATTACGCAATAAAAACTATTCAACAGTTGCTGCAGAGGTGTGAGAGTTTCATACCTGTAGATGATGAAGGTGTAGTAGAACCTGCAGGGGTGGGCCCAACCACAGGTTCCCCCCGTGGGGCTGCAGAGGTCACGGTATCTGATGTGGCAGCTGCTGAAGAGGTGTCTGCAAGCTCTGGTGCAGATGGAAGAACCTCAGCAGCAGCAGGGGCGGGTTCTGTGGGGCAGGTCTGGGCAGGAACCGCAGGAAGTACAGGTACCTGCTCGGCGGCAGGCTGCGGCTCAGCTTCGGCCTCGAGTGTGATGAGAGGCAACTCTGGAATGGTTGCTACAGCAATCTCTGTATCTATGACGGGCCCCGGGAGCTCAGCTGGTGCTGATCCAGCAGCTTCACCTCCAGCTGCAGCCTCGCTTGGCGCTGGTTCCGGAGCTTCACTCTGGGCTGCAGACTCACTTTGTTCTGGTTCCGGAGCTTCACTCTGGGCTGCAGACTCACTTTGTTCTGGTTCTGGAGCTTCACCCTGGGCTGCAGACTCGCTTGATGTTGGTTCTGGAGCTTCACTCTGGGCTGCAGACTCACTTGGTGCTGGTTCTGGAGCTTCACTCTGGGCTGCAGACTCGCTTGATGTTGGTTCTGGAGCTTCACTCTGGGCTGCAGACTCGCTTGATGTTGGTTCTGGAGCTTCACCCTGGGCTGCAGACTCGCTTGATGTTGGTTCTGGAGCTTCACTCTGGGCCGCAGACTCACTTGGTGCTGGTTCTGGAGCTTCACTCTGGGCTGCAGACTCACTTTGTTCTGGTTCTGGAGCTTCACCCTGGGCTGCAGACTCGCTTGATGTTGGTTCTGGAGCTTCACTCTGGGCTGCAGACTCACTTGGTGCTGGTTCTGGAGCTTCACTCTGGGCTGCAGACTCGCTTGATGTTGGTTCTGGAGCTTCACCCTGGGCTGCAGACTCGCTTGATGTTGGTTCTGGAGCTTCACCCTGGGCTGCAGACTCACTTGATGTTGGTTCTGGAGCTTCACTCTGGGCCGCAGACTCACTTGGTGCTGGTTCTGGAGCCTCATTCTGGGCCGCAGACTGACTTGGTGCTGGTTCTGGAGCTTCACTCTGGGCTGCAGACTCACTTTGTTCTGGTTCTGGAGCTTCACTCTGGGCCGCAGACTCGCTTGTTGTTGGTTCTGGAGCTTCACTCTGGGCCGCAGACTCGCTTGATGTTGGTTCTGGAGCTTCACCCTGGGCCGCAGACTCGCTTGATGTTGGTTCTGGAGCTTCACTCTGGGCCGCAGACTCACTTGATGTTGGTTCTGGAGCTTCACCCTGGGCCGCAGACTCGCTTGATGTTGGTTCTGGAGCTTCACTCTGGGCCACAGACTCACTTGATGTTGGTTCTGGAGCTTCACTCTGGGCCGCAGACTCACTTGATGTTGGTTCTGGAGCTTCACTCTGGGCTGCAGACTCACTTGGTGCTAGTTCTGGAGCTTCAAACTCACTTGGCACTGGTTCTGTAGCTGCAGCTTCCTTTGGTTCTGAGGTGTCATGTGGAAAGGCCTCTCCAACTGGAGCCTCCCCAGGAGCAGCCACCTCAGTGGGGGTCCCTGCCTGGTCCTCTGCTGGCTCACAGGCGGTTTCGCCAGACGGGACGGCAGCTTCAGGAGAGGCCTCCTCTGCCGCCTCCGTTGGAGCTGTGACCTCCACGGTTTCCACAGTGGGCGGTGCCTCAGGTTCAGGAACGACTCCGGCCGGAGCAGCGGGCTCTGGCTGAGGCTCAGGAGCAGCCAGGAGGTCTTCCCCGGAGCCAAGATCCTCCTGGGCCTCCAGGGCGACTAAAACCTCCTCCACCTCGTCATCAGCCCGCGGCTGAAGGTGGTCTGGTAAGGCCGTCTGCACAGGCAGCTGCATCTGGTCCTGGATGGTCCGTGCGTCCTCGGCGAGGAGGCCGTTTTTGACTGCTGGCGGTGCGGGAACGACAGGACAGGAGCTCTCGGTTAATGTTCAGCAACATCATGACAAACATCTCAGGGCTCATCTGCTCATCTTATGAAGTTTATAAACTGGATGTCAAATGACACCCAAAAATTAACTGTATGGCTGTATTTTCATACATAATATTCTTATATGTAAACATGTATAGATATGAAAACACTCCTGAAAATCAAGACTGAGTCTTTAACAAGAGGGCTGAGATTCACCACTGTGTCAAAACCGTGACTGAATCAAGGCTTTTTACCTCTTGGTCTTAAAAACACTCTGTTTTATATTTTCATCTTTCATTCCTTTCTAACTTCCAGTGTTGGGGTTGTGGATCTGCAGGGAACAGAAAAAGAAAAGATCTCCTGTGCGTGCGGATCATTTCTATTGTTTTATTACGTTTGGATGTAAAATATTTCACCCGTACCTCATGAAAGAGCATCTTAATTCAATGTGAATGGCAGGCGATGGGAAACGAGGCGCAGAGAATCTGGCTGCAGACAAACATCCTTTCATTTCCGCAGTCGAAAGTATGATTCTCTGAAGCCTGCGTTTGTCTAAAGCCCTGAGGACGACGTCGGGCTCAGAGGAAATAAAAGACACGTGACGACGGCTTTGCTGGCCTCTGGGGAGACGCCCTACCTTCATTAACATTCCGTGACCCTTCTCTCAGGCACCGGCTCGACATTAACTGAGGAACAATCGGGCCTGAACACTCAGATGTGAGGAAAAGCCCAACAGAGGCTTTCCAAGAGTCTGTTAATGAACTTTCCCCTCTGTTTCACAGCTGACTTCATGGATTAACACTTCACAGGTGCTGACATCAGGATGTCGATGTTGGCTAGTTTGGCTTCCCGGTTCTGCTTGTCTGTCAGGGACGGTAAACAGAGCCGAGAGTGATGGGTGGAAGGGAATGTGACGGCGTGGCGGCTCAAAAGAATATGAGCCAGTGGAAGAATGCACCATAAAAAGTTTCTAACAACAAGAGCGTAGAATTATAAAAGCATTTATTAGTTTGTCCTTCGGCAGATTTTTCGGACTTGTTGTCCATCGGTGCAGAAATCTGCCTCAGACAACACGGCGACCCAGTGTGTGTTTGGGTCGACGCAGAGACGGCCGCTCCAGGCATGGATGACTCGTGAGTCAACACGATTTAGCAGCCAGAGATTACAGAGGTCCCAGTCAAAACAAGAGCCACGGCGGGCGCAGAGGGGCCAGACAGGGGACGGGACCGGCGGGGGCCTGATAGGCAGCTGGCTCGTCAGACATGATTTAAACCTCCGGCCGTTCAGCCACGTTGAGAGAAGTTTGCCTGGGTTACAGAGCACAATCGGTGGCTTCTTGGTGGAGTGATGTAAGGGGACGGCGCTCCTCCAGGTGACCGTCGCCGAGACAATGGCCTGACACAAGCACACACAGGGACACAGAGGAACTCCCCCCTGCCGTCCTCCCCCAGAACGCACGGGGGGCTTTCTAACAAGGGCTCTGACTGTCAGGTCACATGTGTGAGGGGACATGCAGTGGCAGCACACTGTGCCTGGCATGACGCAGCCATGAATGGACAATCAGGGTGTGTGTCGAGCCTGTGTGCTGGGCCACACGAGCCCACAGAGGAGTCTTCGTGCCATCTTCTCAGGAGGACATCGGCCTCCTCGTCTCTTCTCTTCGCCTCTAGGATGCAAACACGCCTTATCGTGCACACACAGACGCTAATCTGCACATCTTGACAGGGGGAAACTGTGCACATGAGCTCAGGAAGCGCTAAGAAAGCTGCACAGCAGCTCACTTCACTTTGAGTATTTGTGGGTGTGAGAAATACCCATAAAGTCACAAACAGGTTGGGTCGCAGCTTTGGCCTCAGGCTGCCTTTCTGTTATCCACCAATCTGCGTGTAAGTGTTCCTGCTGGAATGACGCACGGAATTTAAACAGGATCACACCTGGTTTCATCTGTTAGTCACGAGACGCAGCTCACAGTTTGTCAACACACGCTCGGCGGACGTCAAGCCAGAGACGAGCGACCAGAAATAAACCTCAGCCGCTCCGAAGAGAGTGAGTGAACATGAATAATTCTGTCCATGAGGCGCTGCAGGCAGCTGGGCAGCAGAGGGGAGTGAGGAAGCACACGATGTACCCGAGCAGGGTGCGCACGGTGCACACACAGCCTCACACAGCCTCATACACCTTCACACACCTTCGCACACCTTCACACAGCCTCATACAGCTTCACACGGCTTCACATGGCTTCACATGGCTTCACACGGCTTCACATAGCCTCACACGGCTTCATACGGCTTCATACAGCTTCACACGGCTTCATACGGCTTCACACGGCTTCACTAAGTGTCACATGGCTTCATACGACTTCACACGGCTTCATACGGCTTCACACGGCTTCACTAAGTGTCACATGGCTTCATACGACTTCACACGGCTTCATACGGCTTCACACGGCTTCACTAAGTGTCACATGGCTTCATACGACTTCACACGGCTTCATACGGCTTCACACGGCTTCACTAAGTGTCACATGGCTTCATACGACTTCACACGGCTTCATACGGCTTCATACAGCTTCACACGGCTTCACACAGCTTCATACACCTTCACATGGCTTCACACAGCCTCACACGGCTTCACTAAGTGTCACACGGCTTCACTAAGTGTCCATGGCTTCACACAGCCTCACACGGCTTCATACACCTTCACACAGCCTCACACGGCTTCACACGGCTTCACTAAGTGTCACACGGCTTCACTAAGTGTCACATGGCTTCATACGGCTTCACACGGCTTCATATGGCTTCACACGGCTTCACTAAGTGTCACATGGCTTCACATGGCTTAACACGGCTTCACTAAGTGTCACATGGCTTCACATGGCTTCACACGGCTTCACACAGCTTCACACGTCTTCACATGGCTTCATACAGCTTCACACGGCTTCACACGGCTTCACACGGCTTCATACAGCTTCATACGGCTTCACACGGCTTCACATGGCTTCACATGGCTTAACACGGCTTCACTAAGTGTCACATGGCTTCACATGGCTTCATACGGCTTCACACGGCTTCACACGGCTTCACACGGCTTCATACAGCTTCATACGGCTTCACACGGCTTCACATGGCTTCACACGGCTTCACTAAGTGTCACACGGCTTCACACGGCTTCACACGGCTTCACTCCGTCCATCCTGAGAAGGTTCTTGGATCATATGAAAGACAAGCCAAATACTCACCCGCTGTGTCTCCATTGCTCTCCTCTGGCTTTGTACCTGGTCTTTTCTCCTGATCAACAGTCTGCGCACTGGATGAGGAGCACCCCATGTTTGGAAAGAGATGAAGAGAGGAATCTTGAAAGAAAAAGGAGCTTTTGGAGGCTGCTGCCCTTTAGCAGAGACCGAGACAGCGAGGCAGTGAAGGCATGGACAGCTGCAGCTCCTCAGCTCCTAACAGCAGCAGGTCACCATTATCTGCTGGAGGCTCTTTGAGCGTTCACGCACGGCCTGCTGCCCTCTCATCTCATCTCATCTGCTGGATGCTCCCTGACTGCCTCCTGCTCACACAGGAGGAGGAGGCAAACATGAGTCCTGCCCTCCACACGAGCCGCCTCTCTGGAGGAGATCCACCACCTGCTGGTGGTGTAGTGTAGGTAGCACCGAGTGCCTACAGCAGCACTGCTCATGCGAATACTGCTGAAATATTTTAAAAACAAGCCAACGTGTGCTTTTATTTGTCAGTTATCTGGATAGAGTTTTACTAGATTTAACACAGAATGAATAAAATAGAGAAAATCGATTTGTGTTGCTTACAGGAGGATATTTTATATTCTCCTGTAAGCAACACAATCGACTGAAAGGAGCTTCAGTAGAAAGTATCCCGTCGGCAGCCTTCTATTTGAGCTGATGCTCGAGTGTCTGCAGCTTCTTTGACATGGCTTCAAGTGGGCACATTAAGAAAATACGCAGCTAAAGACACAACTCATCAAGTTCGGCCTTTTCTTACCGAGAACTCACAAGTGTCCCAAAACAGTTTGTGTCATCGTCTTATTTCTAATATTAATGTGAAAATGGATAATGACAGATTTTGCTCTCTATAAACTATAATTTCATTTGCACTCCTCTACATTTTGGAGGTTAATATTATTTGTTTTAATCCACGACAATATTGGATGACTTTAGTTACTAGTTTGCATATTAACATCAATAAAACTCTGGTAATAAATGATGATCTCTTGGTACAGATTAAGCTACGCAGCAGTTCATAAGGTAATTTATATCATCAGCACCATTACCAGCTATAACATTAAAGAGGTGCACACATGAGTACTTTTAATTATTAATAATAATTCTGTTCTTGAATTAAATGTATTTTAGTAAGTTTTACTGCCAGTTTTTTATCCCTGTAAATAAACTTCAGTTGTCATTTTCATTTAACTACCTCTGCATCTAATTACAAACGTATTTTAAAAACACATTGGTGCAGGGATTTATTTTCAAATGTCTTCGTGTTTAAAGTGGTACTCGGTCAGTGCTCTAAAGAACTGGTTTATGTGAGCTGAAGTGTTCAGGAACATTCTGAACAGTGAAATAATGTCCCCAGAACGTAACTTGGGGTTCGTTTCTGGTCCAACACCAACGGCGTATTTTGTGACCCCTGAAACAGCAGAAAACCGGATAATGACAGGAGGTCTTAAAGCTTCAGTGCGTCTGGCACAAGTACAGTACCGCACCAGAGTTCTTTGCTTTATTGGCCCACTCGGACACATCGTCCTGCGATCTCCCATCAGTGAACACCACGCTGACGTGCGGCACGTTCTGTCGTCGTACGAAAGAAAATGGAAAAGTTTGGGCCATTTATCTGCCATAATTTGGTACACAGTACCATGTACATTGTCTGGACCGGCTGAGAAATGGCCAATTTGTGCCAAGACCACAGTCAAAAATGGTTATTGAATCATTTATTTCCTTTAAAACCTGATTTGTGCAACTCTTGTACCTGTTTCAGCAAAGGTTCCATGAACTGCTAACAAGTTGTTGCAAAATCCTCCAGTCAAACTTTTGTCCAAGTTCAAGAAACAATCTCAGGTAACTCCGATTCTTGTGTCTTTACACTGGTTGCCCATCAAATTCAGAATTCAGTTCAAGATCCTGATAACAATGTTTGAAACACCCTGCATGGATGTTCGGGAGAAACTTGTCCTGCTCCACAACGCACCAAGGACACGGAGACCCGCTGACCAGTTAACCGTTCGTCCCACCAGGCGTAAGACAAAAGTAGACTTTTAAAATCCCCAGTTTACTGTAATGTGCGACCAGTTCATAATGCCGTAAGACCCATTTAGTTGGCTCGCTTTCCGTGAATGTGTTTGCTATTTTATATTGATTTTGCTTTGCTTTAGCTTGGAGTCTGTTTCTCTGCATTTTCACATTTCTGTATTTATCGTATTTATGTTAATTTGCTGTAAACTTGTATTAATTTGTGGTCCCTGAATGGACAACGTACGCGTCTGTTCCACATACACAAAAATAACTGCAAAAATAGTCATCACTGCACTTCAGCCTTTTGAGCGGCTGATTAAGAAAACAGGGTCTGAGAGTCTTCTTATGTTGGGAAAAATAACTGGCTAAGAAATCCAGGAGATAAAAGGTTTGAAATGTGTGATTAAAAACATGATGCTTTACAAGTGGCCACACTAAACTTTGACATGTGCTGCTCACAGACAACCAAACCAAACCTCCATTTTGTTGGACACAAAGCGCCAGTGAGGTGATTGACGAGGAAATGCTGCATTAATTAATGAGAAGGAGAGGAACATACAGAGAGAGAACTTCCGCCTCCTGCATGTTTGACCTCCTCACCTTCACATTTCACCTTAGAGTGCATGTAGTCAAAGCTCATTGAATATATGCAGTGCCTGTCAATTTATGGCAGGATTCCATTTTGGAAGGCTCAACTGACTGGACAAAGCTTTTGGATGTTTGCTGCATCAGTGGTTTAGACAGAAAAGCCCCACAGATGGTTTCCAGGTTGAGTCACCTGGAGAGCCGTACTGCAGGTGTTAGATTCAGCCGGCAGGCGTCTCCGTCCTAAACCTGTCTGTGATTGGTGCTGAAATACCCAGCATTCAGGCACAGGATGACGGTGTGGTGGCCAGATGGGACAAACCTTGCATGCGAGCGGTCAGAATTTGGGGATTTCTGAGTAAAGTCCTGCTCAGCAGCGCTCAGGGTGAACATGAACGGTCCCACGCAGACATGAAGGCAGCTGACCTGAGACCTGCAGGTCTGACATGTTTCCACATTCATTCATTTTCAATCGCTTATCCCATTAGGGGTCGCGGGGGGGTGGAGCCTATCTCAGCACGAAGGCGGGGTCACCCTGGACAAGTCACCAGTTCATTGCAGGGCTGACATATAGAGACAAACAACCATCCACACTCACATTCACATTCACACTTACGGGCAATTTAGAGTCACCAATTAACCTACTAACCCCCAGTTTGCATGTTTTTGGACTGTGGGAGGAAGCCGGAGAACACGGAGAGAACCCACGCAGACACAGAGAGAACATGCAAACTCCACACAGAAACGCCCTGACCTGGAATCAAACCCAGGACCTTCTTGCTGTGAGGCGACAGTGCTAACCACTGCACCACTGTGCCTGTGCTCATGTTTCCACAATTACATCTAATTTATTTCTAACTGATTTAATTGCCAGAGACCTTCATAAGGTCACAGAACAAGGCTTAAAGGTTTCTCACATAAACCTTTAGGTCAGTTTTTGTTTGTGTAGCGTCAAATGACAACAAAAGTTTTCATAGAGAGCAGCTCCAGACTAAACTCTGAGGTTTCGACCCAACAATACAACCACGAGCCAGAGGAACAACTGTCTCTAAACGGGCAGAAGCTTTGCCCTGATTGGTTGGGTTAATTTACTGTAATAATTTAATTTAATATTGAGAAAACAATATATTTTCCAAAATATTGCGCCCGATTAAAGACTGACAAATAACGAAAAAAACAAGTTTACTATGAAAAGCATCTGATGGATTTTGTGACTCAGGTGATGGAAAATAAGATGAAGTCTGCTGAAAACAGTTGGCAAATTCACTTTTTTCTTAATCACGTTAAAAATAAGAAATAAAATTCCTCTAAAACATTTAAATACGTCGACGCACAACTAAACAGAGTCATGCATGTCACTTACCCTGTTATCAGTAAATCCAGTCCAGAGCTCCAGCAGGACGTTAAACGTGAACGTTTCCCTCTTCGTGTCTGCCGCTCTCTCATTCAGCTGCTCCTCCATTTCCTCCCACTGACTCCAACCAGGAGCCGTGACTCTGACTGAGCCCTTTAATTTACGCTTTCTAACTCCCCAAACATTTCATGGAAGCATCCAGATGGATCCAGAACCTTAATTCTCCACAGTTTGTTCTCACCAGCGAAGAACAGAGTTTAATGACTCCATGTGATGTGTTTTTCACCATCAAAAATACAAAGTTTTAAGGAAGCTTTGGTGGAGTTTAAGGTGTACAAATCATGTAAGTTCTTATACACTGTAAAAATTGAGCTAGTTGCTTTAAAAATCCAGTGTGTAGAGTTTAAGAAAATCTTATTTAATGTTTGTAACCGTGTTAACATTAGTGTGTGATCACCTTAAACCAAAAACCGTGATGTGTGTGTGTTACATGTGGTCCTCCTTCTACGGAGAGCGCCATCTTGCAGACAAAAAGCCTTCGTGTTTGTGGACCTTTCTGGCATTGGAATACAACAAACGAAGTAGACTTGCCCTAGTAAAATGTGAAGAAAACCATCGAAAGTTGAGATGTGTGGTTTTCTGCAACAGCGGACGTTTGCACTCTCTGAGGGCCTTCTAGTTTAAAAAGAGACACAAACATCAGTCGTTGGATTTAGAATTTAATAGACAAATAAATGTCAAATCTTTGTTTTTCAAGGTCTGACCTGTGTGTCCTTGCAGGACATTTTGTTTTGAAAACAGGAGAATCTGGTGGACGAGACGTGTTTACACGGACCAAAAGCTTCATTGAAAAAACACAAGCAGGTTCATATTTATTGAGATCCTAAACGGCTCTCCTCGAGCAACGCACTCACTGTGGACAAACTGATTCCAGATCAGAGTTACAGCAGCCGAAGGAATGTCTCACCCATCATAGAACCACGATAAGATTTACAGCAGAAGACGAACCAGCACAATGCTCCGTTGTCTGACAGCACCGGACGGTTCAGTGTGCGAGACGTTGGATACACAGCTGCCCTCTGACCTCGCGGTGAAACGGACGAGCTTCTTCAGGAGAACTTCCACTTCAACAGTGGATCACACCAAAGAGAAGGTTCTGAACGGAGGCGGAGGGTCCAACCGTGATCACGAGCAGAAAAGACGAACAGGAAACACATCCCCACTTTCTGAGCGCCGTACGTCGAATATGTTTAGAACACATTTAATACTACGACAGGTACACACACGGCACAAGTAGGACGAATAGAAATATACAGAATGATCTATCAAACGCTTAGTGCCTCAGTACATCCAGGTTCAAATCACCTGTGGAATCTACGTTAACATTAAACCGAACAGGACACACGGGAGAGGATCAGTCATTTCATAATAACCCAGGGTGGGTTGAGAGGTCACGCTGGTGGCTGAAGTTTGTGTGTGTGATGATTTGGACAGTGCACGTTACATGTGTAGTGTAAAACGTGTATGTACTGCTGTGTACTGGAGAGGCTGTGTGCTGCCGACATCTTCACTGGGATTTATCAACAGCAGCAGCAGCAGGACGACGGCCTTAATGCTGTAGATGTGGTGTAAGGGGGCGGAGCTTGCTTCGGAGGGACGCTGACACTGTCAGCGTACGGCGGCAGCAGCACCTGAAAACAGATGTCGAAAAGCAGAGTCATTTACACCGAAGTCATTCCATACAAGTTAGAACGATGTGTTTTGCTAATAAAGGGGTTAGTGTAACATGGCCAGCTGCTTCCTGAACCAACGGTTGGTACAGTCTAGCACGCTTCAACACGAGTTACACCGAAAACAACCAAATGGCAGGAAACATGTTTGTTTTTCTTCTGGGACACGTTTTACAGTGAAATCTTTTTTTTAGCTCGTGAGAATAGAGTCAGAAATATACGTGAAAAAAGGTCATAATTTTCTGAGATTTTATGCAGAATAACACACAGCCAGGTCCTTGGACTGCCTCCGAAACGAGGCGATTTCCTCCAAGTCCGAGTCGTTCTTTCTTTGGAACAAACACAGTTTGTTGCAAATTCTGTTTGAAGTCCTGTGAGTGATGAAGAATTTCCCTGTTTGTGAAACCTGGACTGAAGTAAAACTTCACTAAGTTCTCCTCCCTCGTGATGGTTCAGGCGATTGTTCTTCTCCCATCTGTCCTCTGAAGAAACACACCAACAGTGCGACTTTTGAATTTTTTTCTCAGAAAATTCTGACTTTATTCCCAGAAGGTTTTGAGTCTATTCTCAAGAATAAACGACATTATCCCAACGTCTCACCCCAATACTCATCATTAATAATACCTCATAATTAAAGCCAAGCAATGGAAAAAGAATTTAACAAAAAGACTAATTACAAGTACTGCAGCCCTGTTTAATTTCACTGCTGTTTGAGCTTTTATCACCGTCCATTATATTTAGCTCTCTCAAATATTTGTCTATTGAAAAGTCCATTAAATCTATTTATTTTTTAATCAATGTGAAACTAGATGAAAAGTTGTTTTGAAATTTGGAAGGAAACTTGATATAGTGATCTTTCTAAAAATGTGGTGTGAGTTACAACAAATTGGCCAAGATAGGAGTGTTTGAAATTTCCCAAATGGGAACAAATGGGACCCTTAAACGTTAATTAGTTGAAGCTACTGCCAATAGAAATTCACAGAAAAACAAAGCAAGGAGGATGATTCATCATTCATCATTCAGGACACATTACGCGTCTGATTCTGTCCTGAGGTGTCTGAACTCTGCTCTGAGTTAGTGGGGGAGAAGTTTCCTTTTTATAGGCTCAAACATGAGGTCAATCCCCATCCCCAACGCGTTTTTGGGTCATCCCTGAGTCTTCACATAAAAAAAATATCAGGACAGGTCTGCACAGCACATAAAGCACAACTGAATTTAATTCTTGGAAGAGCAGATAAACATTAAACTCTGCAACATCTGAGAACACACGATGGGAATTTTCTACATTTTATACAGTAAAAAATGTGCTGATATAACTGAGAAAATCTGCAGGTTATCCAATCGTGAAAACAAATAGCTGGTTGCAGAACTTGAGGACGGATTAATGATCAGTGATGTGAGCGCGAGGCTGCAGCCAAGCAGTGAACACTGGTTTTAAACAAAAGGAAATGTAGCACTCAAGTGTCTTGTTTATTCCGGCTGATGAATATGATTTAGAACTAATCATGGGTAAAACGAAGCAGATGTCAGCATCTGGAATTTAAAGCCGCACACAGATTTTCCTTCTGCATGAGACAACAGGTCTCAAATGCTCAGTGGTGAGAACATGATAAGCTGACAGCGTGTTTTTCACAGATCCCTCATGTTTCTCAGGCTCACATCGACAGATCTGGGCGGATCAACGTCGCTGCGATCAAAAAAAATCAAGGTGCGACTTCATTATCAACAACAGCCTGTGTCTGCACTGATTTAATACCACACACAATGAGAGAGTCTTTCCTTCGTGAGGGGCCACGGAGCGTGTCAGGATGTCACAGACATTAAGTAATCAATAACCGTTAATAGCCCATGAGACTGATGACCATACGGTTCGATGCCCTGCTGAGCTGCAGCAGCCTGCGGTCGGCAGAAAACACACAATGTGATGCGTCAACATCTGGTTGCTGAGGACAACGATCCAACAGCCGCCTCAGACTGAGACTCTTCACTGTTCTGTCGGGGGGAGGAGCCTCAAATCGACAGAAATGTCAGAGCAGAATCAGCAGTTCACTCAGCACCGCTGAGTGTAACATCACAGCCACCGCGTGCACATTTAATGCCCCATTGTAAGCTTTTGTTTTAAAAATAGTTACAATTTGTTGAACCTTTCTGATGGATTAGATACAGCACAGAAGATTTAATCAAAATATCCACAATTCTGTACAAGATAATTTTTTAACGAGTTAGAAAAATATATTTTTAATACTCTGCTTTATTGTGAGTGAAAAGTATGTTTTATTGCAATTTTTTATTACTTAAAACCAAGTTAAACTTTAAATGTAACTCTGACAATCTGCTAGTCGATTACCTGCTTAGCTGATCAAACTGAAAATTAGTTGGCGACTATTTTACTAATTAATTGTCATTTTTCAGGCAAAAATTCCAGTCTCTTAAACATCAGGATTCACTGCTTTTTCTTTGTCATTTTTGACGGTAAAGGAAAGTCTGAAGAGTCGTCGGGAAGACTTCACCTTCTGACACTTTATGGAATGTAAAAAATTAGCTGCAGATTAACTGATAATGAAATCTGTTAGAAATGAGAAACCTGTGTGAGTAAAAGACCTCCAGATGAATTTGGAATTTTGATCTCTAAGGTCTTTATGGCTCTTACTATTGTTCCTTTACTGACACATAATGCTCTTAACTCTTAACTGTGTGGGAGTAAATGACCTTACTGGATGTCCAGGAATTGGGCTCATATGCAGCACATTAGCCAGCTTTTGACCTAAACACTGTACGTCTGACGTACGGCCATGCCAGCAGCTAAACAGGATGACCGGACAGAGCCAGCCTGGAGTCTGTTCTCTGCTCTTTTTGCCGTGCTGGCCTGCTACCTGCAGCTCTCCTCCCCCGACATGATGACTTCACAGCTGCCAGATCGGCCTCAGCAAAGGAAACCTACGCACTCCACGAAAATGTGAACTGTGGTCCAGGCTGAAGGAGGAAACCATTTTTCCACAGAGGCTCTTATATTTTCCTTGAGGTAGAAGGAAGCAGCAAATCAAGAATTCATCCTTTTAATGAGGAAACTCTCGAAGCTTGTAGAGACATAAGGGTCAGTTTGATGGACTGCAAATAGTGATGATTTCTTCATTTCTACATTTTATCAATACCAGCTGACATGTTGGCTGATAAAACACTTTAATCTACTGTGGGTCTATTTTTCCTGCAGTTAACACTGACAGAAGCATTTGTTCAGCAGTTCTGCAGTAAACTGCAGGATGAGTTGAAGCGAGACAGTTGCAGAGTTTTGCACAAAGACGTTTATAACAGCTCGTTGGAAAACATAAATAACACTGACACAGGTGGGTCATAAATTAGCCCATTTTTCCACTTTTCAGTTCATTCAAGAATCATTTGTTGTCATCTGTGCTACATGCAGCTTTTCTCTGTTTGGTTGTTTTGCCAAATGTTTTAATTTGCTTATATATATATAAAATAAGTACATACCAGACGGGGCCGATTCAATAGAGTGAAAACTCTTTGTCTGGTGCAACCCCCCAAAACATTTTCAAGCTTGTCAGTTTACCCTCTGGTTATGCAGCCCACTTAACATTCACCGTAGAGCTCCCAGTCTTAACAACACACTTCACATGGTGACGACAATTTTCCGATTTTTAAAATCGCTTTTCTTGAAGAAAAATTCACAAATATAAAGCCTCCGTGGAGCACACATTTCTTAGTGAGAAAGCTGTATATGACTTGTTTGCAGGCTTGTTTTGTTTTGCAAATTTCTCGATCATAACGTTGGTGGAGGTGGAGGTTCTTGCTGCAGTACCACGAGCGGCCACTAGGTCCATTTAGTCCACTGCTTTTAACACTTAGCAGTGGACAAAATGTGTCTTCATCCACCGCTAAATGTAGTCCCAGTCAAATGCACCATTTCCTGCCGTTTGAATAAAGAAAAACTAGAGTACCCAGCTTTTTTATAAAACCCATAACCATCGTCTAAAAATCGTCTATATATTGTTACGATTGTGGTGGAAATCCGTAAACTGTTTGGTGAGAAAGTCTAAAAGGAGAACACAAGGTTCTTTTTGTACCGTTTAATTGAATCACTCAAGCAAGTGTAAAACAGACAAAGGACAAGCGAATGGAGTCGAACAAAGTCAAAGCAATAGTTTGATCAAACAATTCAGAGATGTTAGCCTCAGAGTGACTACACCTGAACTGTTGACTGCTTATAAAGGAAAACAGTCGTTCTGGATAACTTAGATAAGGAACTCTCCTAGCGTAAACTGTTTGACCCACACTTTACAGGTCTGTTGGTCTCTCCCAGGGTGGGCCGTGAACTACAGTCAGAGATAACATTTGTTCGTCAAAACATGAAGTATATGAACTCTATTCTATATCTAACACAAGAAATAAAGAGTAAGAAAGAATTTCCCCTACAACGATTTTTAAAATGTAATGAACATTGACCAGGCACACAAATATTCCGGTTACCGAGGTTACCCTGGTTACACTCAGATCAGGGGTAGACCTGTTTACATGACAATGACCGGCAATACCCCGATCATATCCTTGTATACTTACTATACTATACTATACTCAACCCGCAGCGCGCTTATGAAAAATGGTTGAAAAATACGTGAAGTTAGTCAGAACCAGGTCAGAACCGCTGGTGTGACTCTGGTTTTTCTGCTGTCAGAGTTTCCCAAAGCTGCCTCACCTGTTCACATGTCCTAATAAAGCCAGCGTCCGACAATTTATCCACCACGGCTTTACATAAATCACTATTTCCACATGTCCATCTCTTTCATGCAGCAAAGGAAAAACTCTGTCTGCTCGTCTTTCCAAAAATTAGAGCTATGAGCCATGTTTTTCCCAGAAATGATGACGTTATACCTTTATATCTTAAGATGTACGTATGTCCAAATGTTCCGGTTATTACAGGCATAACACAGCTATCGTATTTGGGCTTAATAAGGGCTTAACCAGTTAATACTGACAGGGGTATGGCATTTACATGAGTCATAGCGTTACCAAAATATTCAAATACCCCGATCGATAACTGGAATATGGTGTGCATGTAAAGGCTGTCATTGTTTGACTGGGAACCAACGTGCTTGGAGGGGAAGAGTAACGGATAGAGAACTAAGAGAGCATCCAGGCCGTCAGAGGTGACTTACTGTGGTGTCATTGGTCGAGACGTAGAGAAGAATTTCAGGAGAACCCCCGACGGTCACGTATCTGTAGCAGTTCCATACACACGCTATCAGGTAGGCCTGGTGTCACATGCAAGAGAACAAAAACATGAATGACAGGCTCAAAATGGACGTGCTAAGGTTTGTTTTATTCTTTTTGAATATGATTTTCGTTGTTTTTTTCCTTTCCACTGATGAACTCTGGAGGAATATTTTTAATCGCCATGACAACACACGTGCATCTCTCACAGTTCATGACAGTCTGTGTCCAAACACACTCTTCTAAAACTCACAAAGTACAAATAATTATCCATTTATCAGGTGTGTCTGAGGACGATATCACAGTGAAGACAAGTTCCACTAATCACATGGTTCTCTGGACCTCCCAGTCCAAACACAGCACCATCTGCTAGAGCCAGACTGGCCTCCCAAACCTCCACAATAAACCAGTTAAAAAGCATTTAATGCTCTGACAGCTGGGTTACTTTAACAGCCCCCACAGTAAAACACAAGGAGCTTTTTGTAGCAACAGAGATGACGCGATCTAGCTGCCGGCCTGCACCAAATTATTCCTGACAGCCTGAGAACAACGGCAGGGTGTGAGGATGCTGCTCTGGGATTCCCATCTGAAAATCTCCTCACTACAGCAGTCAATCAACCGCAGGTGGAGCAACCGAAGGAACACGTTACCTTCTAATATTACTGAGTAAAAATGTTATTGGCTGTCAGAGGAGTTGTCAACACATTATGGAGGACAGCTCACGCCCTGGTTTGCACCTGTTCCACCTGTTGCCCTCTGGAAAGAAGCTTTTTTTCCCTCACATTTAGGTAGAGCCCATCAGATTCTGTTGTGCTATGAGTATAATGACAATAAAGGTTTCTAATTCTAACTGTAATCCTTAGTTTTGGTAGCAGATACTTTCTGTACTTTATAATCCAATGCAGAGAGTAAAATCTTAAAGGAGGATTTCTGCAATTTTCAATCCAAGTTGTATATCGTTAACTTTTCAGCTCTCAAATTTCACAGAAATATATATTTCTTAATTACTGCGATATGGAATTAAATTGTTAAGACCCTTTATCTTGTTTTATCTCATTTTATAATGCAGCAGCACTGGCCAACATGGAGCAGATACCTACCGTGAAACAGCTGTGTATTTTTGGTTCAATAACTGCAAAGATATTGTATAAAACAGATGGGTTTTTTTTTTTTCTGTTTTTACAGGCTGGTTTTTTCTTACTTTTTTCTACTTGCTGACGGTGGATCCAGACAAGACCAGTCAACTGAAGAGGGAAGGTTTTTCTGAAGCTATCTCATGTTTACAAAAGACAACCCAATTAGATGTGTAGATTTATTTCAAAGTGATGTCTGATTATGTAACAGATTACAACATTATGGAATGAATATTATGAATAAATATACACAAATTGTTTGTCTTTCATAAACATCGGTAAACTTCAGAAAACAGTGTCCCTCCAGCAGCCGACTGGTTGTGTCTGTGGTGCATCGTCAGTGACGGGAAGTAAAGAAACAGTGCGTGCAAACCTTTATTATATACAGCATCTTTACAGTTACTGAGTTAAAAACACACATCTGTGTCACTGTAGGCATCTATCTATCAGACACTTTAAATAACATTCTGAACATAAAACAAAGCCATTTTTACATTTTGACTTGCTAAGCACAATTGCTTTGTATATTCTTGTCGAGTTAAACCGTTCTAGTGACATATATTTTTAAAAAAATGTACTTTGTGAAATTTTAGAGCCTAAAATAGCTTAACATTAATCTGTATGAACAAAAATGACATCCCCCAAGGCTAAATTTTAGGGCCCCTTGTTTTTAATATCTATAGGCTCCCACTTGCTCAGATAATAGAAAACAGCACAATGTGTTACCACGATTGTGCAGATGACACACGGATCTATATATCCGTCTCTCCAGCCTATTAGAATCCCATAAAGGACAATCAATGCATTGAACAAATTAGAGATTGGATGTGCCAGAATGCCATTCAGCTAAACACAGATAAAACTGAACTCATTGAAGAGAGAACAATTAAAAGTTATCGGCACACTTTGATAAATGTAAAGACAGCAGATTAAACCAGGAATCTGGGTGTAGACACGGAATCAGACCTGAATCTTAACAGCCACATGAAGACTGTCACAAAGTCAGGCTGATATCACGAGAGGAACGGTTTTAAAAATCAGGGGACTGATGTCTCAGCAGGACCTTTCTTTAGTGGGCCCCTCAGGTGCTCTGGGACAGGTCTGCTCTCTGTTCTCAGAGTCAGAACTAAAGATGGAGAATTGACTTTCAGCTTTCATGACCCACACGTCTGGAACAAACTCCCAGAAAACTGCAGATCAGATACTCTCTTTTAAATCAAAACAGAAGACCTTTTTATTTACCACTATAGCTTTTATTCTTTCATTCTCTATTCCCCTTTTTAAATGTTCAAATGCTTTTATTTCATTTTATGTTTTTATGTGTTGTATTCAATGCTTTTATATTTTGTAAAGCACTTTGAAATGCCTCGTTGTTGAAACATGCTATAAAAATAAACCTGCCTTGCCTAAAAGGTCAGGAATGATGGCTTAGGTTGAAAAATACCCAGGTTCTCCTTTAACATACTGGAAATTATTTGTGATACAGGCCAGAATTGAAGAAGAAATATAGAGCCAGCAGAGTCCAGTCGAACCATCCCAGAGTGCAAAACGTAATTTGTTCATTTTCATTGGGGTCACTATCTTAGTTTGACTTGTGAGCATTTGATAATTAGCGCTACACTAGACAACTGAGGCTGATGGGATAGCATGGATAGCAAATCATGATTTTTCACAGTGTGGGGCTACATGCACTGTAACAGGGAACATAATTCCACTCCTTCTGCATCAAGACAGCAGTTTTAATAAATAAGCCCAAACCACTGGTTGTCAGTCTCTAATGGTTAGGTTCAGGTTATGTGAACTGCGCGTGTTGACATGAGACCAAACGGCTATCTCTCTTTCACCCCAAGACAAGTGGACACACACACATGCAGCCATGTCTGCAGAATACGACACCACGGCCACCATCTGTCACCGACGAGACAACAGAACATGAAGCTGCCACACCGCCAACCGTCGATCCTCAACTCCACCTGAGGCCGCACGACAAGGCACTGAAAAGGCATGAAAGACTCCCTCTGAAATTCTTCTCATGTTCCAGACAAGAGTAGACTCTTTTCCACACCAATTAGCCATAACATTGAGCCCACCGACAGCTGAAGTGAATAATATCAATCACCTTGCTACAGCACAAAGTTCTGCTGTGAAACCGTTGATCCTGGCATTCATGTGGACGCCACATCTGAACACAAAGCCCCCCCCCATGGGACCTGCACACCAGGATGACAGCGAGTCCTCAACAGAACACCACAAAAACTGCTCAGGAACTGCCAGAGGAAGGGGACAATGCTTAAAGTGATGATGTGGCCTCAAAACTCGCAAGATAGAAAATCTGACAGAGCATCAACATGACCTGCTTGAAGAATTCTGACCCATGGAGCCCCCCCGCTGCGCAACAGCCTTGACCTTTACCTTTTAAGCCTGGGGTCTGTACCTGGGGTGTGTACCTGTGATGTCTAGCAGTGAGATATCTTTACTTTTCCTCATGTATTTACGCTTTACACCACCGAACACAAGTGCTGCTAAAGAAGAGTGATAAAACGTTACCTTGAAGCCGAGAATACAGCCGATGAAGAGCAGCACGATGAGCACCAAGCACACGTTACTGAGAGCAGCAATCTCTTCTTTGTACGGGAAGTTATCCGGCTGCACAGGAAGCAGAAATCGTAACGGGAGCAGCGGCCATTAGAAGAGTGATGCATTTCCAGTAAAACTCTTACAAAACCTTTGCGAATATCCTTCAGTGAAAAAGGTGAGACACTCCAGCCTTCTTACCAGCTGCTGCAGGTAATCCTGTATCGTGTTTGGGTAAACCACGATGCTGACAGCGACCAGGGTGTTGAGCGCAAAGTCGAATATCTGGTAGCAGAAGAAGGGGATGATCCAAGCAGCGCGCAGCTGAAACAGACACCAGTTATTCAAGGGAATTTACTGACAGGAGGGTGTTTGGTGAGCTGATGAATCATCAGTTTACCTTGTATGCACCATATGTCGCCATCCCACATATAAGAATCATCAGCAGAGAGATCGCTGAGGCAATGCACATGTCTGAAGCAGAGAGAGTCGTGTTAAAGTCAGTCTGGAGGAGGAAAACTCAATGACAAACCTCTGAAGATGTTTACAACACGCCATCCAGCCAGTGTGAGGAAAGAAGATGAAAGATGAGCTGCATCTGTCAGCCAGGTGAGGATTTAACCTCCACCCTGTCATCCCCTCCATGTCAGCATAACAAATCATTCTGTTACATCAGGCACCAAAATACAAAACATGTGGCACGATCGGGACGAATGGTGAATTCAACACATTTATCAGTGGTCCTCTATTATTAACCAACAACAAGGGAACGTCAACAGGGCGTCAAACACAAGTTACTGAAACAAACCAAAATGCCACCGACAGGTTCATCAGCATGGAGCCCTAAAGGGCCATAAAAAGCTGTGACAGTTTTAAACTCACAGTAACTTTTTAAGATGATATGGTGAACATGTTAGTTTTCATAAATGCACATCCAGCGGGCACGATACAATTCATCTTTAGTTCTGTGACAGTGTTCAAACCTGGAGGAGGGCAAGTTTTACCAACGTCACTCAAAAAGTTGTGCACAGATTTGGATGACATTTGGCGTGTAGCTTGGTGCCGATCCGGATGAGGATCTTCTCAAACCTGGACATGACTCCAAAACTAATGGATGGATTCAATGAAATTTTGTGTGCGTGACGATATTAACCCCAACAAAACTTAAAGTCCTGCTCCAGCCATTGATTAAACCCTGAATAACTCAGTTTTTGTTTGGTGAAATTACATATTTCATTTTAGTTTGTCATGAAAACAATCCTTTTGAGGCCTTAAAATCTCTTGGATGCTCTGGAGATCCATGAATGTGCTATTTTAGTCCCACCTCATCTCCGTTCACCGCTCCCCTCACCTGCAGTCGAGTGAGCCGGAGCTTACCTACACGGTCATTTCCTGACTTTTAAACTAGTCTACTACATGCTGCACAGTGGCCAGTTCTAACATTGGAGTAATTCAGCCACACATGTTTGAACCAGACCGGGGAAGAATAGGAGGAGCTACTTGTTCAAGGTCGCTTACAAATTGACAGCCAGATTGCAAAAACTTAAAGTGCACTAAAGCTAATTAACAAGTCAAAGGTAATTTGAGATGGACAAGTTGTGTGCAAATCGTTGCCTACTGTCTTTAGTCTAGCTAAGCTAATTATGCTAATCACCTGACGTTTGTAAGCGGTATCAATCTAAATGAATGAATGGGAATTTTTACCAAGAACTTTAAAAAGCTCAATTAGTGGGACCTGGTCCAAGAAATCCAACATTTAATTTGTTAAGTGTTCATTAACAACAGTAGAATCATCCGAGGTGTGTATGGCCAGATTTTTTGGATGGACTGACTGGCTGCTGTTGTTTTTGATCCAGTCCATCAGAAGTACATCTGCCCCCCAAAGCACAGTGTGAAGCACACACACACTTGGCTGGAAATGGAATCTAGAGTCACTTTTAAGAGATTGTCGGTTTGTTTGTTTTCAGGCTGAGAGCGTTCCTAACAGCAGGGGGGACAGCTGTAGTGTCAGATCAGGGGAATTCCTAATCTCTTGGAACTGGGACAGTCAAGCAGCCCACCTCGGGTCCCACTGTTCCAGTCAGCACCATGTCTGCTAAGAAGGCTTTTCAAACGCTCTGCGCAGGTGCACGTTAGGCTTGCATGTCAGGGGCTTTAAGTTGCTGACAAACTGTATGTGAGGTGAGGTCCCTCTAAACACACAATAATCATTTTATCAGTCACTTAACAACCCCTGAGCCCATCAGCCCACAAGCAGAAATAAAGTCTCATCAGTGTGACTAAAAACCAGAGAGGAGAGTGGAGCTTCTTTACCAGGTCTGCTCCCACTGTTTACCCACATTTACAACAACTTTATGTAAAAGAAAAGCTGATAATTGGATACAAAGAGGCGTAACCAATCAGCTGATTGCGGTTTGGTGCCTTCGGGACAACTTACTGGCGTCATCCATGACATCCAGGTCATTGGCTAACTCGGCGCTGGTCAGGTGGTACTGCTCGGGATCACTGAGCGCCGTGAGCAAGATGAGCAACACCACGGCATTGATGAGCTTAGGGAGAGAGGACATATGGGGAGATCAGGGCAGCAGCATGGTCAGAGAAGATGGTGAGCAGACAGAGGTAGAGGGGCAGAAGACAGGCGGATACATAAAGATTTGTACATTTTCAGGAGCTGCAGAGGGAAATCCTCACAACAATGATGACACCTGATCTTTAAACTACCCTGACAGTGTTTGAAAGGACATGTACAGAGACCGCTGGGTGCGCATGCATGAGCCCAAGCCTTTGTGCTGGTGTGCCCAGCAGCTCATTATGCTGATGACTCATACATCCCATTGATCAGGTGAATGTAAAGGAAAATTCTTTGCAGTCAATAGGCCTGACACAAAACCTGCTACCTGAAGAGGACAAGTGCCAATTTATTCATGCAGAGAGGAGTTTCTCCCCCCACATGAGGTGTTTGGTTTGATTAACCCTCTCGTGCACGGTTCCAAAGAGTGATGCTTCACATCACCGAAATAATATAGAATTCAGCTAATCATGTAGAAGAGAAAAAATGAGTCACTATAACTCATTTCCACACAGCACTGCTTGTTATGTCTCTTATACTGCATCTCAATAAATTCATGTATACACAATTTACAAAAAAATACACTTTAAAGTTCGCGTTTTTAAAAGAAGAGTTCAGTCATTTTCAGGAATAATAATGCAGGTTTGAATAATAACTGAAGGACCACAGCATCATGATAAATCCTAGAGCCAGTGCTCCCCGGAGAGCTCGTGTTTACCCCCGGGTCAGTGAGTGTGGGAGGCTCGGCGGGGCTCACCATGTACCAGACCCCCAGGATGATGGTTCCTGTGCGGACATGGCAGCACAGACAGCAGCTCGCAGAGTACCAGCGGTCCCACGGGGCGATCATCATCGATCCTTTCCGGCTCACCGGGGCCGTGTGGGCATTTACAGGCGACGGTTTACAGCGGCAGCAGCACCCGCGGAGCTCCGGTCTTCCGGGCCGAAGAATGACAAACTGGATCTCGCCGCCGCTAGCGTCAAGTTAGCGTCATCAAGCTAGCGGCAGGGTAACACCTCACTTCCGGTTGCGACCCACCACAATGTTTGTTTTCGGTATGAAGTCAAACAGTTTTTAGTCAAGTGTTTTAAGATAACATTTCAAATATGTTAAGAAATAAAGCTGCTCCAGCAAATGTCTAACTTAAAACGGACCTTCCTCGCGGTCGCAGGTAAAACACAGCGCGGTGATAAAGGAAAGTTCTGTTCCATTTAGCGCGGCGGAGCTTGACTAGTGAAACGAGACGCTGAACAGAAGTACTTTGAGCTGAATGGAACGTGTCTGCGTGGGTTCTCTCCGGGTACTCCGGCTTCCTTCCACAGTCCAAAAACATGCAAACTGGGGGTTAGTAGGTGAATTGGTCACTCTAAATTGCCCGTAGGTGTGAATGTGAGTGTGGATAGTTGTTTGTCTCTATATGTCAGCCCTGCAATGAACTGGTGACTTGTCCAGGGTGACCCCCGCCTTCGCCCCAAGATGCTGAGATAGGATCCAGCCCCCCGCGACCCCTAACGGGTTAATCACTTCTGTTTCAAGGAAGTAATGAAATCCTCTGTATGTAAAATTAAATGACACACAAACGATGTGTGTTTTAGTACAAAACACACCTCATTAACAAGGTCAACAATGTGATTTTACAAGGAGGAGGGGGCCTTTAAAGGTGCAGTTAGCACAAACTTGAAACTCAGATTACTATCTAGTATCGCGATAGATGCAACAATTCAGGAAAGTCACGATTCAAAATTAATCACAAGACTTTTTTTTTTTCCAAAACGAGATTGATAAACCCCTCCTGGAACCGCCACCTTACCGTGGTGGAGGGGTTTGGGTGCCTTAATGATCCTAGGAGCTATGTTGTCGGGGGCTGTTTGCCCCTGGTAGGGTCACCCAAGGCAAATTGGTCTTAGGTGAGGGGCCAGACAAAGCGCGGTTAGAAGACTTCTATGATGGTGAAGAACAAGGACTTGTGTACCCTGCCTGGAGGGATACCGGGACCCCGTCCTGGAGCCAGGCCTGGGCAAGGGGTCCCGTAGGCGAGCGCCTGGTGGCCGGGCCTTTTTCCATGGGGTCCGGTCGGGCTCAGCCCGAAGAGGAAACATGGGTCCGTCCTCACGTGGGCCCACCACCCACAGGAGGGGCCAAAGAGGTCTAGTGCTATGTGGTTCGGGTGGCAGTCAAAGGCAGGGGCCTTGGCGGTCCGATCCCCGGTTCCTGAAGCTGGCTATCGGAACATGGAATGTTACCTCTCTGATGGTGAAGGAACCTGAGCTTGTTCGTGAGGTTGAGAGATACCGGCTAGATATAGTCGGCCTAACCTCAACGCACAGTTCAGGTTCTGGAACCAGTCTTCTTGAGAGGGGTTGGACTCTGTTCTATGCTGGAGTTGTCCCAGGTGAGAGGCGGAGAGCAGGCGGGGGCTTATTAATAGCTCCCCGGCTCTCAGCCAATGTGTTGGAGTTTACCCCCGTGGACGAAAGGGTTGCTTCCCTGCGCCTTCAGGTTGGGGAACGGGACCTGACTGTGGTTTGTGCCTATGCGCCAAATAGCAGTTCAGAGTACCCACCCTTGTTGGAGTCCTTGGAAAAGGTACTGGAGAGTGCCCCTACTGGGGACTCCATCGTCCTACTGGGAGACTTCAACGCTCATGTGGGCAATGACAGCGAGACCTGGAGGGGTGTGATTGGGAGGAACGGACTGCCCGATCTGAACCCGAGTGGTGTTCAGTTATTGGATTTCTGTGCTAGTCACAGTTTGTCCATAACTAACACCATGTTCAGCCATAAGAGTGTCCATAAGTGCACTTGGCACCAGGACACCCTAGGTCGACAGTCAATGATTGACTTTGTAGTCGTATCATCTGATCTGCGACCGTATGTGCTGGACACTCGGGTAAAGAGAGGAGCAGAGCTGTCAACTGATCACCACCTGGTGGTGAGTTGGATCAGGTGGCGGGGGAAGAAGCCGGACAGACCAGGTAGGCCCAAGCGAATAGTGAGGGTCTGCTGGGAACGTCTGGCTGAGGACCCTGTGAAAATGGTCTTCAACTCCCACCTCCGGAGGAGCTTCAACCACATCCCGGAGGTAGTGGGGAGCATGGAGTCTGAGTGGGCCATGTTCCGCGCTGCCATTGTCGAGGCGGCTGCTCGAAGCTGTGGTAGCAAGGTCGCTGGTGCTAGAAGGCTCGGGTGGTCACTGAGACAAAAACCTGGGTGTGGGAGGAGTTTGGTGAGGCCATGGAACAAGACTTCTAGTCGGCGCCCAAGAAATTCTGGCAAACTGTTAGGCTGTCAAACAACTCCGCAGCGGCCCCGGGGGTGGATGAGATCCGTCCCGAGCTTCTGAAGGCTCTGGATGTTGTAGGGCTGTCATGGTTGACACGCCTCTGCAACATTGCGTGGACATCGGGGACTGTGCCTTTGGAGTGGCAGACAGGTGTGGTTGTCCC
>KV751394.1:3100168-3114107 GCA_001698575.1 Mola mola
CAACGACTAAATTATGAAACATTCATTGGTTCCAGCTCCTTAAATCTTAGGATTTGCTGATGTTCTTTGTCATTTCTGCCAGTAAATAGTTTTTTGGTTTTTAACCATTGGCAGCAGTAGAGAAGCAATGTGACGTCGTCATTACAGACTCTGCAAAATTGTTATAGACTATTTCCACTATGACCATGTATTGATTGGATAATTAATTGTTAAAATAATTAGCACATTAATCCATGCTTAAAATTATCTTTAGCTGCAGCTCTACTCTACCGGACATGATTTTACATCCAGGAACAAGAAGCGGGGCAGGCAACCTCCGACACGAGCGAGTGCACTCAAGCCACGTCTATTTATAGCTGAAACTACATCCACTGTTGCAGACCCCCTAAATGGTACAGGCCCTATTTGTACGCACTATTTCCATCCCTCAGAGTATACATAACTACATCTTCTCACTTCAGCACCTTCCACATTGCAGTTAGTGTCGTTTAGTGGTGTGGCTCTTTCAAGCATGAAAGGCAGCACCTCGTGTCACCGTCCAGGATTCTGCTGGGTAAGCAACTTATACACTGACTCAACTTCTTGTCATTGCAGGCCTCTCAATAAAATCAATATGTGGCTTTTAAACAATAAATGAATTGCTTTCACACAAACACAACCTGGGCACACCTGCACATGAATCCAAGGTGTCCAGCTGACATCATGTTGTGGTCTGTGTGTTGCAGTAGACAAAAAACTCAAACTACCTCTGCGATCTTCTCAGCCTTGACTTGTGACGGGGGCTGCTGGTGATGTGGCACTATCTCCTCCGGCACTATGGCTTCCTCCTGCGGTTCGGCAACAGCTCCACCGTTTGACTGGGCTTTCTGGGAGGAACATGTGAAGAAAATGTTAACCCAGGAGGGCCATGGCAGTTTTCTGTCATATGTCTTAAAAACAAAATACAACATCCGAGATTGGCGCCAGCAGTGGTGCTGTTGGACACCATCCCGAAGCTAACGTTGTTAGCCATGTCATGAGATCCAACTGTCACCGTGGCGTTAGCATGACAGCTAGCTCCGGCTACCAGTCTCGTCTTCGACTGAGGCTAAATGTGCTTCATAAACACGAGTTACGCACCTTTTCTGCCTTCTTCTTCTTTTTCTTCGGTTCCTCAGACTTGACAGGTTTGCCGACACCTCGCTTTGTTTCATTGCCGTCGTCCGCGAGGCTTACAGCGGGTCGTTTCTTGAAGATAGCCCGACAGGCTGAGGCCCACAGACCGACCATCAGCAGCAGCCCGGTACACGCCGCTAAGAGAATCACCCATGGCGGAATAAGCTCAGGCTTCAGTCCCAGATCCACGCCGAGCTCGGAGCGCAACAGCCCCAGGCCCTTGGACAAAAGTTCGTTCAGACGTCCTGTGAGCAGCTGGACCTGCTGGGAGGCCGCGGCCCGCCACTGCTCCATTCGAATGGTGTCTCGAACAACAGACCGATTAGTCACGCTTTGCTTGCCGCTGATGGCTGCAAGCTAACCCTCGCCGCTAACGCTAGCTTGCGGTGCTAGCTAAAAATAACGGAACGACTTCGACATGATGGAAGACAATAAATGCGCCCCCTACTCCGCCAGCAACATCAGCCGGCTATCTACCTAAATCCTAGTAATGGCTACGGTGCTAACCAGCCATCGAGCTGGCTGATAGCGTCGTAATAAAGATGTCACCGATAACTGACCAGTACAACACGTCCGCCGGGACCGCGAGTACAGCAGGTTCACCTCATAAGGCTCCGTTCTGACTGGAGGAGAAGTGTTGCCTTCACTGTTGTTCGTAAACTACAGAAACACGTTGGAACGGCGTAAGTAATGTTAGTATCGGGAATCTTTGCTAAAGGCCCAGTCAGTAAAATTAAACTAAAAATCACTGTTTTTGAAGACAACATAGCAACTACGTGTTTTTAAGTGCCCTACCGCAGAAGAGAATTAATCTGTGCTTAAGAAATAGCACCGCTTTGTTATTTGTCAGCATGTCTTGTATCATATTTGCTACCAATCGTGCACAAGATGTGTTTTAGCCCATTAGACAAAGTCCTGACGTTCAGTGTCTTCACCGTGTGGTCATTTTGAGTCGTTTTTAACTGGGCCCTCAATTATCATTGTGTCACAAAAGCACATGAAGGCAACATGACCGGGCCCTGACAGCTCCAATATAATGGGCGGAGCTACAACTTGTCCCGTGTTTATTGGTCAAATCCCTGCATTCAAAAACCTAGCAGCCCTGCTACGAATGTTATTTTTCTAGCATTTGTCAAATGCACAAAATGTTTTTGTTTGTTTATACTGCAGCTCTTGTGTAGCAGGTAAAAAGTTGCTCAACTAATGCGGGGACACACACACAAAATGAAGGGCTGGATTAAATAGTCTTATCAGGCGTGTCTTCTCCCAGTACTCACATGAATTCCCTCAACATTGAGCACTGACAATAAAGGACATGAACATATTTGCATCCATGTTTATTTTGAAATTTCCTACTCCCCCTGTACAAGAAAAAGAGAATTTTCCACAAAGGCAGCAGTGAACTGTCAGTGATAGTACTTTTCTAGGGAAGGAAAAAACATAATCACAGTGTGTCTTCTTTTCTTTTTAAATACTTCTACTGCTGTCATCTTTGGCTGGGTTTCGGCAGACAGCCTTCTGTCACACCACATTCCTGGGAAGCAAAGGTTTAAGCCAATAGAGGAGGGCTGCGGGCTTTACTTTATACAGTGCCAATGCAGGAATGTTCTTTACTGTATACCTCATCTTCGTCAACACAAAAGAAAATAAACAATAAAAATTGAAATAAAAATAACAAGCCGTTTGTGTTCACAACACAAACAAATATTACCGCCTGGGGAGATAGCGACAGTATGTCGAATTTCATAAAATTGTATAGACAAAAAATAAATCTACAAAAATGGAGCTAGGTAAATATTACACAACAGTAAACATGTTTCTTTTTTTTCCTTTTTTTAAGCTCTTCTGTTGAACCTCTAGACAAAACCAAAATTCTTGGTCTTGATGGCTAGCAGGAGTTTCTGTTTGAGTATCTGCTTCGAAGAATAGAGTGGCACGTAGAGACGTGAAATGCAGGTGTTGGCTGTGGGAAGGTGCTGGTCGTCTGGAGGCCGGATGGTGATGGAGGGCATTGGCTGGAAGCCCTCCTCGCTGGCTGGCAGAGAGGGGCTGGAGGTCCAGAAGTACACCTGAGGATAAGAAAATAAATAAATCACGGCTCACTTCTCCCATTTCCAATCGAGATATTTTTTAATGTTTGAAAGAAAAGCCTTTGAATAAATACTGTTACTGAATGTGTCACGTTGTCTTACAATGTGTAAAGACTCGTCTTCGCTGTGAAGTTGTGTCATTTTGACAATACTTCCTGTACAGGTGCATGAGCATCACTGTGTCTTCCGGGAACTCAGAGTAGATTCTACTTGCACATACATGAAAATAACGTAGATCACAAAAAGTTTTGGCTAATTTATACCCAGTCTTTAGCACTCACACAGTCAACATATGCTGTGATCCAGAAGGAAAAGGAGAAAACGGTCCAACATCTGGACTGTTCCCAGTGCTCAAAAACAACAGCTACCTGGGCAATAAACATCCCAGACTTAAAGAGGCAGTGGATATTTACTTTTCTTTTGTGTCATAAACTAAAATATACAACTGTAGCTTGATCAAACAGTGTTTGTGGTAATATTAGGGATCTCAAAATAACTCCTTAATTTTGATTGATTCTAAAAAATGATGCACACTGTGAAGCCCTGTGACCTCGAACATCATGTTTGATTATGTCCTTTTCACGTTTCACAGCAGCTATACAAACATGATGAGAAAGATGAGGAAATGCTACATGTTGCCCTGAATAGAACGGGGACGGCACCGACTGTCAGGGGTCACCGTCTCTCCTTCCATGTTTTGTTTTCCTTTTGTCTGCAGTGTGCATTGTGCCTTCAGTGGCGTCTTTGCCTTGTTACAAACACTCAATTGCTATTGATTTTAAGACAGTTTGGTACTTTCTGATATTTAATTCTTTCAGGAAGTTTTCTCGCATTGTGAGACGGGATCATTAGAATCATTTGGATCTGTCTGCCATTTTACTGGTCCCTCTTGAGTCGAATAAGTTGGCCCAAGAAGAGGCCGCGGTACAGAAGTGCTGTGTGTATGGATAACCTTCATAGCTCTACCAGCTGAAGAGGTGAAAGTCCGTATGGCTCTCAGAAGTCTGTCTGTTGTCTAACAAAACATTTGTTCTTTGTGAATTTTCGTACAAAAGGAATAACTCAACCCTGAAGTATCACCTCGACACTAAACATGGGTGTTAGCTCAAAGGTAACACTAGCATTAGCAACCAGGATGAGGCGTTCAGGGACTGTCAGCTTGTCATGAGGTTAGAATTGTGGTCTGAGATGCTTTGTACATTGACGTATTTCATGCCTCGCCTCTCAAACTGCACCGGAAATCACTTAACGTAATTTATTTTATTTCAGGCTTCCGAAATATGATATTGAAAATAATTACATCACCAGAAAAGAATTGATTTCGTTGTTCCTTCTGAAATACGTCTGATTTCTTAGTTCCTCAGTTTCATGTCATTATACTGAAATAATGGAGGGAAAATATTCTGTAAATAAAAGATGTTGATCATGTCATCTGTTCACTAACACAACTACCAAAATACTTTTGCATTCAAATTAAATTAAATTCTTCTCATGGCAAATAGTGCTATTTGCTATTAATGTTAATTCAATTATTATGCCTGTAAATAATTAGATGGGGCTTTTTTTTTTTTTTTTTTTTTTTTTTTTAAAATCATTTGGAATGTATGAAAGGGCAATTTTTTGAGGATTGAAAATGGATTAAAACCCCATCTGATTCAAACTATCATGGTATCTACAGCCACTGTTGTAAACAGTCAACAGTCAGGGTGAAGAAGGAAACTAAAGGACAGATAAAACTAAAATAGAACGTTTACATCCTCCAATAAGAGGTGCGTCATCACCTTCCTCCATCATGCGCACATTTTCGGACAGATGCTGATTGAAACTAATCACTCGCCGGAGTTGAGGCTATTTTTTGCTGACTTTCTGTTTAGTATTTGTTTGGCACGTTTGGTTTGTTCCTCTGCGTTGGGAATATTGATTTGTCGATTTTAAATTGAGCCTCAGTAAACCAACACAGGTACGCACTGACGACGGTCACAGCTCCAGTGAGATCTGTTTACACGGACAAATATGAGAACAGACTTACCAGATCTTGCCTCTCAGTCATGCTCATCTTCTCCACTATGGACCAAAACCAGCGTTTAAACTGCAGCAGTTTGTCTGCATTTTCCCCTGTTGGATGAAGTGAAAGTCTCTGATTACTACCTTAACAAAAAGATGCATAACAGTGATCGTCACATTTCAGAGTTGAAGGAGGAAACCGAGCAGCAGATGGCGAGCGAGCAGCATACCAGACTCATCATTGAAGGAAGTGAAGCTAATGAGCATCTGGACGTTGACCTCCCCGCAGCCGTTAACCAGCAGCCTGAAGTCCTCGGCCGTCAGGTCTTCCAGGGCGTTCTTTGGGAGCACATCCAGTAAACCCTTCCTCATTGCCTACACACACACACACACACACACACACACGCACGCAGGCAGACGCATGCACACACACACACACGTGAACTCACGTCTGGACAAACTGATTTCAGCATGAGATTTGGTAGAACAGGAGGGACAGGTGTTTCACTCACATGGAGAGGCTGCTCAGCCACCACCAGCATTCTGTGCTCAGCGTACTTCCTCACATACTCGTAAACGTTGAGGGGCGTCACTGGAATGTTGACCCCACCAGAGAGAAGTTCCACCTTAGCAGGAAGAGAAGGGCATAAGCATCACTTTATTTATGAAATCAACAGATTTCAAAGTATACAAAACCATGCAAAAACTTTAGGCTGCCATTAGACTTGCTGTTAAACAAAACTTGTTTTTCAGGTGCATGAAACTGAAATGTTCAGATCCTGAAACTGTTTTTCACAAACATTCTTACAAAATAAAGCCAGAACACTGGAATTAGGACCTGAAATGAAAACTAATGTTTACACAGTCATCAGTGTCACATTTAATATTTTAAACCGACTTGTGTTAATAATGTGCTCCATTGATGTCGAGTTATTTACAAGCCTCAGGTTTCCTGTTTATGTCCCACTAAATTGATTAACTATTGATAACTATTCTACACTTCCACACACCACTAATCAAAGCTTTTTCATTCTATATTGAAATCAGCATAATCAATAGGTGAACAGTCATCCGAATGACATCATTCTGACTCGGGTCAGGATCACGAAGCTCATCGTCCATCCTCGGCTTAAAACCTGACGTTATTTAGGCTCTCCACTGCTGTGTTTGTGAACTCCCAGAATCATTTCTCTGTTTCTGCACAACGCTGACAGATAAATATTACAAAATATTTCTATAGAAATCTTTTATAACGTCCTTCCATCACTCATCTAGATCCCCAACGCTGAGAGCTGGTGGGGAAGAATGTGGACATTCTGACACTGTAGACAGTCAAAACCATCAAAAGTGGAGATGTGTGGTTTTCATAGGACATGTACATGTTCTCACCTGTGCAGCACCAGACTCAGGTCACTGAACCCCTCTGTGTTTAATGCTGTGATATTTTTAATATGAATGACACAAACTCAGAATGCAGTAGTTGGCAGTTAGTGCTCCGTTGACAGTGTGGACCTTTACCTGTCCTGCCCCTTCCTCTTTGCAGAGGTCAATGGCAAAGGCGAGGTCCATCGCAGCAAAAACTGCGTCTGCTTCCCCAGCCTGTGAGTGGCGGATCAGCTGCCGCAGACTCTCATACATAACCGGGTCAAAGAATGCAAAGTCATGCCAGTTCACCTGCAGCAGAGAGAACAAGCAGATTTAACAACTATTGTTCTGGACAGCACCAGCACCACGCAGCAGGCCTGAATATGCAAAAATACATAACCCGTTTTCTCCCACCTTCCTCCCAAGCAGCACTTTGATGACATGTCTGTTTAACGTGATTGGACAGAGTTCATTTTGAAGCAAACATAACCCCAGTATCCTGAAGAGAAAAAAAAAACAACAAAATATTCAGTTACTGTTTTTCACCTTTCATTTTCCTTATCTGTGTCCTTGTCGGATGATTTTGAACATTAAGTTCCTATTTGAACGAAGGAAATTAAAATAATTGTCTTTATATGGGACCAAGCAAAGAGAATTCATTACCTGCCAATGTTACGGAAGCAGTTGAGCCTGGCCTCTGTGTTCTTGCCGGGCCGAGGGGAGTAGAAGCCTCGCTTGCCCGGCTGGTAGAAGAGAGGAGCGTTGTCATCCCCGTCATCAGGGTCGTCCAGCTCCATATCAACCACACTGCGGGTTGAGCCGTGCCGCTTACGGTTCTCCTGCTGCTGAAGAGAGGAGGGGAGCTCATAAGTGTCACATGACAACAGGTCCGAAGGAGAGAAAAATGATTGTATAACCAGCCCTGATGTTTCATTGTGATGATAGTAGGAACTAAGTTTGTAATTCTGCGTATTAAGGAACTATAATGTGGAAACAGATGTGGAGTTTACTTGTGCTTTCTCTGGAGCCTCCAGGAGACCCAGGTCCAATATGCTGTCAGCACCATTTTCCCTGGAAGAGAAAGAAAGTTAACATTTTAGCATATCATTTTCATACCATCTACACTCTTGAGAGCAGAACGATATACAGTTAAGGTCAAAATTACTATCCCAGGGATATGACACCTTTTTCTAAAATTCTGTCTAACCTTTGGATCACTCATTAAACTTCAGAGAAGAACACAAATATAAGGGCAATCATTAAGTGATTTAAAAAAAAAAAAAAAAAATCAGGTTTGTTTTATAAGAAAGTATTGAAGATTGGTGTGGTTAAAATGATTAGTGAATGTGAATTCTTCAGGAAAATGGTAGTAAGTTTTCTGGTTCAAACTACACAGGGCTACCAGTTGTGCTTCAGTGGCCTAGTAGCACCTGAAGGCTGGATGGAGAGACACTACTGATGAGCCATGTCCCACCTGAAGGGGGACTATTAATTTTGAGGCGTACAGCTGTATGTAGCATCATCATTATTATTAACAAACCGTGAAAAGTATCAAAGACCTTAGAATGGAAAATTATCAGTTACCATTAATAAGCTCTGGATTTTTGCGAACATGTCTGCTGCTGAACTGGCCGCATTGGGACTTAATGTTTCAAGAAGACTGTTATACAGACCAATACTCACACAGCAGCACATCAACGTCACAATTAAGTTTTTGCCTATGAGCATTTAAAACACGTGGATGAGTTATAAAAGTCTGTGCTTTGGTCTAATGAGACTAAACCGTTTTCTTCAGCAAAGGAAGGGAGAGGCCTTCAACCCAAAAACACAGTTCCCCAAGTTAACCACGGTGGTGGAAGCATAATGCTGTGAGGCTGTTTTGCTGCTTCAGGCCCAGGGAGCCTTGTCAAGATCGCATTAACACATCTTTTCGCTTGGAAATAAAAACTTAATGTTTTCCTTGATTCCATTAAGGGGGTTACTAACAGCGGATGTTTACAGGTGACCACAGCTGATAATCTATGGCTTTGTGAGGATCATTATACCTTCCATGTGCGATGAGAAGCTCCATGGCTTCCTCCACCCTGGCTCGCAGGGAATCCTCACTAGCCAGGAGCAGCAGCAGCTGAGCAGGGGACAGCTCCAGCAGCATGCCTGTGATTTTACTGGCAAAAGCCTGAGGAGACAAACATAAAGCTGGTCTTAGGATGCTGCAGTAACCATCAGTCATACATACATTAACACAAAAGAATAGTCAAAGCCTGAATATTAACCGCTCACAGGAGCCATTGAGCTCTAATATGTGTCTGAATGTGCCAGACTCATTCCAAGAGAATGTTCCAAGTTAAGATATGACAATCTTCTCCTAAATGGCTAAAAATCTTGTCAGGTAACACACAGTTTGATGGACGGTGACGATTATTACCGGTTGCATTGCATGTACACGTGGGTAGAGCCTTTCACCCAGAGCTTGTCTGTGTGCGGGCAGGGGGTCGGGCTCATCACTGGGGTTCCCCTCTGATGAAGGCCTGAAAGGCCTTGTGTCTATGGACAGTTGCCTCCTTGAGTCTCTGTAGAAAACAAACACACGCACCTCAGTCTGACAGCACACACGCATTTGTTCATCGTGACAGAGGAATACATGTTGGAGCTTACCTGTCTCGGTCTCTCCGAGATCCTGCTCGAAGTCCTCCACTTCTTCTCTCTCTTTCTCGATCTCTGTTCCTCAAGCGCTGCATTAGATCTGCAGACCAAACAGACACAAACACACTGAAGCAAAACAAGTTCACCTTTAAATATAAACTGTTGATGTGCAACAAAAAAAAAATCAACCCGCAGGATAAGAGCTTTAAGCATCATAAAAGTCCCCCTACAGTAACAGTGAAATCAAGATGATTAATGCAGTATAGTTTCTATGTATTGGCATACTTGAATTGTAATCGTGATGACACGTACTGCTGGCCTGCATGCCCTTGCTGACACTCTGGACACAGTCCAGATTTGGCAGCTTGTCGTTGGAGAGGAGGGCCAGGGCGATTGCTGTGTAGAAGCTGCGGGCCACGCCACTTCCTTCACCCGGCTCGTCTTTGAAGGTGACCTTCACCCGATGCACAGCCATGGGTGTGGTCGTGCAGCGCCTGCCAAAGTGCGTGTTAAGCTGACGCATGGTCTGCTGTATTAGCTGGTCTCGATCCCGATCCACCTCCAGGGCTAAGTCACGGGACTGCAGGTTCCTCAGCTTCTCCATTTCCCGACGGAACTTTGATTCCTTCACCTCAAAGCCACCCAACTCGGTGAGAATCTGGGATAAATACCAAAAACACAAAATAATTGAAGTTTGTTTCCCAGCTCGGTTTCTGCTGGGAACATATGTGATGTTGGAGGAGGGACCTGCTTAGCTGTCATAACTGAAGCTCACTGACATATCGATTCATTTATCTTCAAATGTAAAAGAAAAAAGGGTGAAACAGGGACAGTTGCTATTTGCACTAAGTTTAAGTGTCTTTTCAAATAAAAACGTACCGATCCGGGCTCAGCTCCAACATCTTCCATGAAGACGCGACCAAAGAGCTCTAGTGACAGACGCCAGCGGCCGAGCAGCATGTCATGTGAGATCATCATCCCCATGAAGCTACAGTGAGGCCTGAGATGACAAAGGACACAATTTGATGCTGGAATTGAATTAATAAAACAATGACATCCACATAAACATCTCAAGGATTATCATGTATAAAACCTAATCCTGAACAAGTTAATCATTGTAATCTGCAGATTTAGTGTGAATTATCTAATACGAGGCTTACATGATGCCAGTTCGGGAGTTTATTTAAAAAAAAACAAGAAAACTATGTATAGTTTGGCGTTAGAATTGTTCTGATACCAGCATCGGAAATGCCTCAGATAAGGAAAGAGTAAAATAAAACAGAAGTCTGGTATAGAGCACACACTATGCTAACAACACAAGTTAACTGAGAGAAATTAACTTGTGCTGGAAACTGTAGTCAAAGACATGGATAGTAGTGCACAGTAGTATACTCTGCATTGGTCAATGCTTAAAGCTGGAGTATTACTTATCAGTTAGGAAAAAAAAAATATCAGAGCTTCTGTAATTTCCAATTTTCTTTAAAACATTTTATGGCATCGCCATTCTCGTGCATGTTAGGGACTCTTAAAAGCTTGTTTGGTACCTGAATGATGGCAGAGGAGGTCCATCACTCTCAGTGAGGCCAATCTCAGCGAGGAGGCTGCTCTTCAGCTGGGCGGCAAGGTCATGGGGTGAGGGGCCTGGTTTTGAAGCTTCCAGCTCCTGCTCTGCCATGGTCTGGTTCCCTGTGCTCCGCTGGCCAGTCTCCATACTCATCACATTCTTCAGGTTGGCTGAGTAAGACATCTTAGTGGGCAGAATCTGTTTTCGAGGGGTTCAGAGTAGTTATTTAGTAAGGTGAGCAGATTTTGAGATGATCAAAGTGTGATGTTGAAGGAATGGAAATATGGAAATGAAAAACAGAACCCAGGCTATGTTCTAATATCCACAATTTAATTCAGGTGCAAGCACAAGGACTATCCAAAATATTAATTAGTTCCAGCTGTCCATCATTTCCAGAGCTCCCAAACACCAATGGACATAAATGAGGATGAAATAATGAATACTGGATAGTTTAAAAAAAAAAAAAAATCTTATTCAAAATTTACTCCAGCATTGTCATTCTTATGCTTGGATATTAGAACACAGCTGTCAGCGTGTTTGTCCAGTGAGGAGGGGTGGTATACCTGAGAGGGGGAGGGTAGAGAGGAGCCCATGTTTACCTCCAGGCAGTTCCTGTCCATGCTCGCCTCAGCCAGGCCTTTGGTTGCCATATAGGAGGAAGAGTACAAGCCCTGGGAGGGACGGCCAAACAGGTCCTCCTTTCTGGCATTGGGCTATATAAGAACGTGCAAAATTAAGTAGAGCACAAAGACACTAACCCATAATAAAATATTATACAATCCTTTAGATTTAAACCACACTCAATGGATTGGGATAAAATTTGATCAACAGTGCCCACTAATGCCAAGTTAGCAAAACACAACTTTTAGAGTAGGCAGATTGCTCTGCAGGTATGACTCTGCTGTCTTGTGATTGGGACCCTCGTAGTTGTTTTTAGTTCAAACTACACGACCAGCTGCTGACAGGAGGTCACACACTACAAGATCCTTTACCAGGAAAAACACCCAACTACTCTGGTCTCCAAAATACGTTTGGTCATGAGAGAATACAAAGTGTCCTGGGAAATGAGTGAAAGGAAAATTATTCCTTATTGAGCCTTTGAAAGATGTGTAGTTTCACTTTGGCATAACCAGCCTTGCATTGCAGCTTGCTGTCCCTCAATCTGCCTGAGGAGATGATGGAAATTCAGTTTCAGCATGGTAGCACAGCACCACTTCATAAGTAAATGAATGCAGCCATGTTTTGAAAAATTTCAATTTATGAAATTAAAGAATGCAATTTTGGGAACAATAATATTTTGTTGGAATGAAAGCATAATAATCAAAAACTGACTAGGAAACTGGAGCCCTACTTTGATCCCAGCCAATCTTAATTGATCAACTGGATTTGAATTTGTCATTTGAAGCGCAGTTTAAGCCAGAAAAATCACACGAGCTGTCTTAGCAGCGACTGACCTGCAAGAGGTGGGGCTGGTCTGCCAGAGGAATGGCCTCAGGCAGGGGAACATCAAACGGGTTGGGTGGGATGCAGCCAAGGAAGGTCATAGAGTCCGAGCGCCGGAAGAAGGGGTGGTTCTGACCCGTTTCAGCTGGAACGGGGTCCTCGTCCTTGTCCTGCAAAGTTGAACCTTAGGTGGAACAGAAACAAGTCAACTGTCAGCACACACATTACAATGACCCAGCAGTTCTTTGACATTTATTGCATTTATCTGCCCTACTTTGATTGGTGTCCTCGTCGTTTTCATGTTCAGAGTCTTCATTGTCCAAACCCAGCTCCAAAATCTCTCGATTTCTAAAAGTAGACAACAGCGTTAAGTGTTTCAAGTAGTCAAAGAAGAGTTTAATTTAAATAAAAGGTTAATCAAATGATCTAATGACCATAATTCTAGGTGTTTCCTTTTTGGAAGCAATACAGAAATAATATGAGCAAACAAGGTTTTGTTCCATTGGCTGTCATATTCAATTATATGCATGTAATTTAGTCTCAGGATTATAACCTATAATTATCGATGACAGTTTCAAATGTAATTTGGCTTCCACAGACACAAAACCTTTCCAAAGCAGGCAGTATTTTTACAGATTTTTTTTCCATTGACCTCTTTCTGTCCAATTGTGGGCTGTCCAAAGTGGTCTGCTGGTTCATGGCCTTAATCCAGTAGATTAGAGCCTGGAAAACGTAAGCCACGTGTTTCAGTGAGCAGACATCCAGCACAGGAAGCACATCAGAGTGCTCATCATTGTGGGAGCGCATCAGTGACAAGGCGTAGTTAAGGAAGTCGCCCCGTGCTGACATCATGCCCTGGCGAGCTGTGAGCAGCGTAGCTGCTCTCCTGAAACAAAAACAAGCCAAGCACTTCAATGCAATACGGACCATATTATATTGTGCATACACAATTGTAGTGAATTTCAGCTGTTGATGGAGTCTGACTGATTTCTGAGCCTGTCTCAGGTTTTACTGTTTTTGCACAGCCAAATTCTATAGGCACTCTTCCAAGACTAATTATCACCCAAAAGATACCAAATGATCAGACTTAAAAAGTGATAAAGTATTACTGGGTTTTTAATTGTTTGTTTTACCTTCGTCCCTCCAGCGTGCGGAGGCTGGCCTCCTCCCGAGCATTCATGCGTTCCCTGCGCGCAGAGTGCTGAGAGGCATGGAGTGGGTGACTGGGGTGGCCCGGGTCTCCAGCAGATGACAACGCCGAGCCATAACGCAACTGTGCCTCAGTGGAATCCATTATGGATACCATCCAGTTCCAGGTGGGAATCAGCTTTTCTTCAACATAGTTCTGGCACACAAGAGCAGAACATTTACCACCGTGTCAAGATCACCTTCTTTTCTCATTTAATCCTGTACACAATGATTATTTCTAAAGGTAGTCAGAAAAACAACTTTTTCTTTCATTCAGAAACCAGCCACTTTGATCATAATATGTTACCTGCAAGTTCACTGCATCGTTATAGGTGAGCTTGACAGCAGCGGGGTACTGCGAGTAGACTAGATGGTTGTACTTGGGAATCAGACTCATGAGGTCTGAGATCTGCCTGATGACAATGCTGTAGGCCCGAGCCAGACTGCTGGCAGACGTCAGATAGCTGCTGGAGTTGCTGGCTTCCAG
>KV751394.1:3114231-3159297 GCA_001698575.1 Mola mola
CCGCAGCTGCAGCCGCGCTGGAGCTAATTGCACTAGAGCGACGCAGGTTGGTAGGGTCAATGTATATCAGCCCTGTGGAGCTTGCTGTGAGAGAAAAAAAAAGGAAATATAACAGGCGTTTTTATACACAGTTTCTGAAACACAGACATTTCAAAAAATAAATAAATACAACAAAGCTGCACTGACCTGCTGGTGTCGAGGAGCTAGAGGGAGCGCTTCCAGTGGCCCTCTGGCTGGGGGTGTTTCTCACAGCCCACTGCATGGAGCGAGGAGCCTGGGCTGCACTGTTGGCGTGGGAAGCACTGGTCGTCCTCTCCAGCGGCTCGTCCAACAGGAAAGTCTCCTGGTCAACGTCGTCGCTCTGGCTGCTGCTGCTGTCAGAGTCACTCGAGTCATTGGACTGGGAGTCATCCTCTGAAAAGAAGGCAGGGACACTGCTGGCACCTTCAAAGAGGAGGAGGATGATAAGGGACGAGGAAACAAACATAAACAAAGGAGCCATATTTAGCTGCCTGTGTATAAATTTAAGTTATTGCCTGTGTATAACTTAAGATATTTCCAAAGCAGGAGTGCAGGTTAGTGAATCACACCACTACAAGGCCAAACAACACCAAAACAATGGTGAAAACACAGAGGTTTCATGTCAAAACAACAGCTGCACTCAGCAGCTGTGCTAGTTAAAATATGACTTGATGTCTTTTTTTTAATCTGCATTTTTTTTTTTTTAAAGTTAAGAGGAAATTCTATTAAAGGAGAAAGAACAGCAAAGGTATCAATCACACCAAATATTCTACATGGACATGAAACAACAATAAATTAGTAAGGAACAGATATTAGGGATGACCAAGGAGAAAAAAACACCACACTGGAAAACCTACGAGGGGATTAGTGTGTTATTTCGGAAAAAGAACAGCAGGACTGCGGGTGTGACCAGGAGCAGTATTAGTTAAAAATGACAGACACTATAACAGTGAAATGTAAGAGGGACAAATTGAAGGAACTCTCAGGAGGAAAACTGTGTATGCACTTTGCAAATTCACTCTTGCCCTAACATCGTTGTATGCATTAAAGTAAAGAGGAGCTCATACCAAAAATAGGAAATGCCAAGGACACCCTACTGCCTGCAAATGAAATACATTGGGTATTCAGCCAGGGACCATTTTGTCTGCTGTATCATTTGCTCTCCAAACATAAATCCCCACAATCCAAAATGCTGACTGTCAAGAACTAATGATTTTGTGAGGGCTGAATTAGTCTGCAATTCAAAGGGAGAAAGAAAAAAAAAAAAAATACACCATAGTGCTGCATGACAGGAATGCAATTTTCTATTTAGTAAGCAGCTGGAGCCTTACAAAGATTTTTGAAAACTTTTGAAAAAGTTTATAGTCAGTAAGTCAGGTGACCGCATTTCCATAAAAAACTGAAAAGGCAGCAGTGTAAAGAAAGCCATAAGAATGTTTTGGTGAAGTAAGGGGATTTAAAAAAAAAAAAAAAAAATCTAAAATTGAATCTCATCTCAAAGATTAAAAACAAATGTAGACTAACCTGCTTCAGAGCCAGCAGTGGCTGCCGTGACGACGCTCCTGCGGCCGCTGGCGTTATCCTGATTGCTGTGGTTGCTTTCACTGTCACTCTCAGTTTCAGCTGCGGCCAGCAAATCCAGCTCCATGTCACTTCCTGAAAGTTGAAACAAACACATAACTCAATCACTGTCAGCTTAGTTACATTCAAAACATCATGAACAACCTAATTGTCATTAGCTTCATTCTGACACCGTCCTCGTCATGCTCATCGTGTTGCCCTTCCGCCTCGGCATTTTCCTCTCCCTGTTCCTCCTGGTCATCATGATGGTCTTCCTCACCTGCTACCCCTTCTACAACTTCAACCTAGCAGACAAGCAACATATCGCTACTGGATATTTTCCACATTTAAGAAATTTACAATAATATAGCTGAACCATATTATATATGTCGAAACCTCTGTGTAATCTTTCACTGTGTTGTATCAGGCATCTCAGTCACCAACATGCACAGATTTATATGTATGTAAACTGCACTCTGGTCATAAATGATTTTACGAGGCTCCCCACCTCTTCCACATCTGCTGACACAATGTCGTCCTGCTCCTCATCTCGACCTCGGACAGGCTGAGACTGACTGCTGCGACGAGGTTGGGGATTCCTGATTATATAAGAGGCGGCTGTCTGAATGGAGCTGCAAATAATAAAACATGAGAGAGCCAGTAAGTATCATCACTTTGGCACACATGACATGGGGCTTTGAAACAAGCAATTCATAAAAACACAAGACATAAAAAGGGACTAACCTGCTGGACTGGTCAGGCGAGGGTCTTGGAGGCAGCGGTTCAACAGAGAAGAGCTCCTCGCTGCCCTGAACAGCATCAATACTGGTGCTGGCCAACGTGAATGGAGCAGTAGGTCTGGCTATGCCCATTCTGACTGGAACAATGAGTGACTCGGCTACATTACACAACTCCTCGACAGCATATGGCAGCAGAGCTTGGAAAACTCGCCGACATTTCCCGATAGGCTGAGGGATGAAGTTGCTAGGTGAGAAAACGAAATTAATATGAGAATCCAGAACATGTCAAGTGTAAACACCCAGTTTGTTGATTTTGTTAATTTTGCTGGTTGATTGAGCAGTTAAAAATAATTCAAGCTTTTGTTAAATCGTAACATTAAAACACTGTTAGTGTATGTTCTTACTTTTTCTTCTTGGATGAGGCCATCTCCACACTGAGGATGACAAACACGCGGGCCACAGAGCGTAGGAACCTCCGGGTGACGTTGACCGCCTCCTCTCTCCGCCCAGGGGTGTACTTGTTTTGTAGTTCTTTTACTAGCGTACCCAGTAAGGTGTCTATGAACTAATACAAAACAATAAACTACAATCAGCACCTTGAGGTTGTGTGCCAACCGGTAAATTTTCAATTTATATACATGTCTAAGTATAGTTCTTGGCAAGACAGAGGTTATTATGTTGTGGAAGTGATTGTGGTGTATAATTTTCAGTGAGACACAAGCTATTTTCATTAAATCCTACGGAGTACGCAGGACTGGAACAGAGCTTGAAGCATAATACAACTAGAACCAATAAGCTTTTGGAGGACTACAACAGTTCAAACATGGACACTGCTGCACTGACTCTACACACACACCTTCAAAGTGCAGAGGTTCAAGGATGGCCAGAAAAGTGAGTGCAGTAGCAGAACATCACAATGTCACAGTGAAGTCGGCCTTTGACCTCATAACTTAATCCTAGATAATTGTGTATAAATAAGACTTCTTAGTTATGGGTAAATGTTTGAGGATTACACTAAGTCCAAGTGGACATTTGTGCAAAGTTTAAAGAATTTTTCAAAAGGCTTTTCAAAGATAAAGCAAACAATAGAAGGTATAGATGAACAACCCAAAGAATGCCAAGTGCAAGGTTCACACAACAAAAACATCACCACATGAAATATTTCATTGGTGTCATGTTTTTGAAGTAGTGCGAACTCTAGTCGTCACGCACACACACAGAGAAGAAGAGTACAAAATAACTGGACTCACCGTGATGTCGGGGGCACACTTGACAATGAGGCAGTGGGTGAAACAGTCAAGGCGAATGGTGCCACTCTGCTGATTCAAGTAGACCTGCTCTTCAGGCAGGAGGTGGGCAATTCTACTGCTGGCACTGAGGCTAGGAGACACAACGATACAGAACTCAAAACACTGGCTCGTTACAATACACAGATCTAAGTATTAATGCAGAAAAGTTGCTTTGGTTGATTTATAATGTATCCATTTCCAGAAAAGGTTATTGTTTCAATGCACTGCTTTAATTTTAGACAATTAAAGTTCATTGTTAATGTATGAAAGTTAGCCTCTGTTACATAACTTTATTACAAATATTTGATAATATCATTTGATAAATCAATGCAAAAATGTTCCTTGTACAAGGCGATAGATTTATGTTGGCCTTTCTTACTCCCCAATATTGATATTGGCTCCAGACACTGCAAATCGGTCGAGCTCTACCTCAAAAGTAGGTGCACTCTTTTAAATTCTCATTTGCAAACAAATTGTAGTGCTGTGATACTCACGGGTCTTTATTCTCCTGAGAGCCAAACATGATCATAGACTTGAGGGCATTCCAATCCTGCAGGACCCTTTCCAGGGCCAGCTGAGCAAAGCGGGGAGGTTCTAGGTCATGGTCTGGCATATCAGAGTCTAACAGAGAGAAAACAAAAAGAATGCTTTCATACACTAGACGCTTTGAAGGAACCGAGTTTTACAAGCTGTAGTGAACAGCAGTTAGTTGTGAAAAAAAGGTAGGTAAAAATAACATTACAAGAAGGGGAAGTTTGCAGTGATGTTTGAAAGTGTAACATGTCCGAACAGTCCTGAACCTACCTTCTGCATTAGCAGCCTTACGGTTCCTGTCTTCTCTAATGCGTGGTGGTCTGTACTGACAGTGCTCAACACTCTGCCTAGCAACAGTCTGCACCAGGAACAGTAATATATGCTCTCCCCTGCAAATGGAAGCCAACCAGTTAGAATTATCATGTTGTCTTCACTTGAAATTCAGTTATTTGCCAATCTAAAGCATAAAATAAAGAACTCTACAGGATGACAAGTGGAGACAGGAAAGACAGAAGTCTCACCGGCTGTTTGGTGTCGTGACCAAGTTAGTGGTTGTGAGTAACCTGTAGAGCAGATCCAGGCGGGCGGCCTTCTGTCCAGCAATCAGCGTTTTACACTTACATTTCTCCCAGCAGTCACAGTATGCTGTTGGGGAGGTCCGCTTCAGCCTGGCAAAGAACAGATGCAAATTAATGATCGACGTGTGATCAGAGGATGTTACGATGAACCAAGAAACAGTTGAAAATCAGTAAAAATACATGACTCATCAAGCTGATTGAGATAGTAAAGGAGCCACGACTCACATTTTATTTGGTTTTTACTGTGGTATCGCTTTAGTGAGTTGTTTTTTTTGAGGAAAGGGCAGCAGAAGGAAAATGGTTTCGACCGCAGCGGTAGGGCCAGGAAGTGGTTGTCAAAATGTCAAAATGACCATTTAAAGAGCTAAATGTAAAGAATCCCTCAATTGAAAAGGGACTCTTTGATTTTAAAGAGAAAGATTACAGTATTTTATCCTTTTTGTCTGAGAAACAGTAAAAGGACATATTTTCATTTCGTAAAAACAATCCTGAGAAAATTGTGATTTGTGAAATCAGTATTGTGACTCACATTGCATCATGGGTTGAGTGAATTGTAACATCCCAAATATGATCTAGTGTAGAACACAGCAGTGCTGATGAATATTAAAAGTATCCACAGTCAAATGAGGACTTACTTGCAGTCGTGTCCTTTGTGACACACTCTGGCACACTCAGTGCAGCAGCAGAGGGACTCAAGTAGACCACAGGTCCGACACTCAAAAATATCCTAAACACAAAGTCGGCGGAATGAAACCAGTGTCGACTGAACATTGTGAGATTCAAAAAATGTTTTAAAATTAGTAAGACTCCACTTGTGCAATGGATAAGAGGAGCAGAACCTGAAGCTACAGAAGTGCAATATTTTTATGCACACTATTTTGTTACCTGCTGGCAACATTTTATCATGCCTTGTTTACTGAGATGCAATCATTAACTAGGCACTAATAAAAAAAATTAAAAAAAACAAACAAACCATATTTTAAACCTTTTTTAGGCTTATTCAGTTATCAGTTACTCAACGGCCTTCCTTCCTTCAATTCTTATCTAAGATGGATGATGCCTTTTTTGATGTTGAGTGCTTTTCCTCTAAATTTCAGCAGATCTTGACACTCCATGGCTGACCTGGTTAATGTGCTCGGCCCCAGTCCAAGTAAAGCTGCAGGTGTCATTGCAGCAGAGAACATAGAGGGGGGAATCATCGGGATTGGTCCCAGAGGGGCAAATCATTTCCATGAACACAGAATCAGCATCTTCCTTCTCTGCAATGCCGGGGTCACCCACTGTGTTCAAGACAAAGAAAGATATGAAGCGGTTACACTTGCAGTTAGTGTGCTGTTAGCTTTTATAAGCAGTGCAGAAAAATAGGTCAGGGACTCGCATAATTTATGGATATCCTCCAATTCTCCAGCTGTAACCTAACCATTTAAACTTGCATCTGAGTCACCAAAGGATGAGGTTTTCTCTGAATTTACTCACAGAGGTGGTAGCTAGTTAATCAAGTAAATTCTTTCCTCTTTTAGGACCACATTACAAGGCTACTGTTTGTACATTATTATTACAGTGCTGGAAGAACTAGCATACATCCTAGCATTCGAAATCACACGTGGTCTCCTTTCAAATGGAAAACCAGTATATAACAGAAACAGATAGCTGACGTATTTAACCTACCCTTGGCCATTTTCTGAGCAGCCTCCAGGACAGTGATGGCTGCCGGGTAGGCTCTGCCACTGACGGCCAGCATGAATGGGGTCATTCCTCGGGCATCCCTGTCAAAAAACAATGTACATGAGCACTTCAGAGGGACAGGGGCAATAACAGCACATAAATGAAAGAACATTAAGTCAATCTATTGTAAAAGAGCCTGCATTCACTTTGTGTAAAGGCAACATTTAAATTTTAGATAAAATAAAGAATCATACTTGGCAGAAAGTAGCTCCCGAAGGTGTGGCCTCAGAACAACGCTGTCACACATCAGCTTTAGAATAAGGTGGGCATTGGCCTTCCTGTCTTTTGATTCGACAACAGAGGACTCATTGGAAGGCCCTGCTGATGTGGAGAGGACAGACCCCCAACATGCTTGACCAGTTTAAATACACAGGATAAAAAGGTACTTGAAACTTAATTTACAGTGAAACCACAGACATTATGTATCCTGAAAGTAAATAAGTAAAACATCCATGCTGATTCTAATCTGTATTATAGAATGTAGTGTGTTCACACCAACAATGTCCTAAATTAATCCAAGTTGATAGAATAGTGTCAATACTACATATATTTGATTTTTAAGTGTGCTGTTGTTGCAAAATACTTTCCTATGATGCAAATCACAAATCAAATTAAGTAGGTTACACCTGGATATAATGGAAATATATTACAGATGGAGGTGAAAAGGCTCCCAAAAACAGTCGTTTGAAACTAAAACTTAATTTGATGGAATTGATTTGCATTACATTATAAGGGTGTAGTTCCACTGACAGACAGTGCACATGCCAGTGTCATTGCCTAATGATGGCAGTCAACCTACAATACTTATATTTATATTGTATGTATGGTTGAGGGACGCAGCTGTTGTCTCAGCAGCTTTCCTCCATGATGAAGATGTATGTACCTGGTATGGTGGAGGTGCTTGGTCCCTGGCTGTTCCCAGTGGAGGCTGTGGTGAGTGACCCTACTGCGGGCGCTAGGATGAAGTCAATGTCACCATCTGTTGATTGAATACAAACACAATTCAGCAATATAAATTAACATCCCCACAGATTATTTAATTCATTCACTGAGAAAAAGAACAAGTTACATTCATGATCACACACTCTCTGTGTAAGACCCCTTTCAGGCTGGAAAAACAACTCAAAAAGGTGCAACTGATGTAGGTGGCCAGATATGGTGAGATTAAGAAAAAAAAAAAATGGAGAACTCTAATTTCAAGGACAATCATATGCCAACACCAAACAAGCCAGTTTATACTCCTGTGAGTCAGCAATCTTTTACTGTTTAGTGGTTAGCTGTCAGTCGCCACAAAACGGTTCTTGGATGCAATTTTGGCTGGGTTGTTTTTCCTGGCGGTATTGTTTTCTTCTGCAACCAAAATATGTTAAATAGGTTAAAGCTGATTTAAAGTTAGTGTTTCCCAAATTTGATCAACATACAAACCGTGTAACTAGGGACTTAAATATACAAAAAAAAAAAAACTATTTAAATATTAAAAATGGCTACAGGGTGGCAACTCAAGCACATCTGGGACACTCTGATCACATGTCTGTTTTGTTCATATCAGCATAAAACCCCGCCTCAGGAAGAATACCGGACCCATCACCAAGAATGTTACAACATTCTAACAAATTGGGACATTTTTGAGCACAATGACCTGGAAGTACACACTTCAGCTGTGTTCAGTTACATCAAGCCTTGTTTTGACACCGTCACTGTGGTTCAGAACATCAGGGTGTATGCAAACCAAAAAGCATGGATGACAAGCGAGGTCAAGATGCTGCTGAGAGATAGAGGCACTGCCTTTAGGTCTGGTGATGGAACACAGTACAAGGCTGCTAGAGCCAAACTCAAAAGAGGCATTAAAGGAGCCAAGGCTGCTTATAAGAAAGAGGATCAAGAACCATTTCTGCAGTAACAACATGCTACAGGCATGGCAAGGATCCCAACATATGGTCAACTAGAGATATAGAAACCTCATGGCTGTGGACAGAGGTGCTGTGCTGGCTGAGGAAGGAATGTGCGGATCAACTTGACGGGATCTTTACTACAATCACCAACCTATCGCTGTCACGGTTCATAATTTCCTGCCCGCCTGAAATCGGCAGGGAAATCAGATGTGTATATAAGGTCTACTCTAACACTCTTGATAGTAAATCAGCTAAGTCACTGATACTATTCTTTTGGATTCTGAATACAAACAGGGATCCTAATTGTAAGATGGAGGAAATACAGGAATCAATAAAGAATAATATTAATATATTAATAAGATTTTCTACTGGTATGCAATCACAAATACAAAACAGAGTGTCTAATGACGGAGGAAGACTTCAACATAGAGAAAGGATCAAGTTTTTGGCTGGACCGTGAAGTACTCGTAACTCCACTGAACTTAACAAGTCATTTGAATTTAAGTTATTGCCAAACTGAAAGCATCCTAATTAGCAAACAATGAAAACTCTAATTAAAGGTCCATGTATAAATGCACTGACCAGGGTCCATGGGTGGGGGGTCAGGAACCCAACTTGGTGGGGCAATGGGTGGTGATACAGGGTCTTGGTGGTCGCTGGATGATGGGCCAGACTCATGACGGCCGAGGCCCGCTGCTCGTAGAGACCTCCGCATCATCTCCCTCAGACGAAGGCTGGAGAAAACACGCAGAAATACAACAGGCCACGGAAATTTAGCTACAACGTTGCTTGTGTTTTCACATTGAGAACTTGTCAGCTGACATCGAGCGCACAAAGATTCCCTTCATGCCTCACAGACTACTTATGTATTCTGTAAAGTACAAAAACTGTGTAGTTACTTACCCTCTGCTGCTGGAAGAACCAGTCCTATTCCCAGAACTGTTGCTGGAAACCACAGAAATGGCATTGGCAATTGCCTCCACGGCAGACAGACGCTCTGCAAATGTATTTCTCTCAGACCTTTCAGCTTCTGAAATGAAACACCGTCACTTAGCATGGAAAGGAGCCTCTTGCGGTACAAGCAGCTAAATCTATATAAGAATGTACACTCAAACTACAGCTGTGTGGTGAGAGACAGTGATTACTTATTCCAACTTCATAGCAAAGTTTAAATTAGTTTCAGCATTGGAGTATTTACTACATTAACTCTAGCCGTAAATCTAAGGGACATCCTAATGGCTTGTTTAAAACACGTGCTTACCTTCCTCCTCTTTGGTCTCCTTGTTACTGACGGGGAAGCAGACAGAGACGGCAGCGTGGAGGATGTTGCGGTTTCCGTCACAGCGATGATCCAGAAGGGCTCCGAGCGCCTGGCTGCCCTGATCCAATAGGAACGCCTGCTCGAGGTTCACCAAGTACTGCCGACACGCCTCGTAGTCACACCGCAGGACATGCTGCATCAGTGTCTGTTTCTGAGGGACACAAAGAGGTTGAGGGAGGACCGAGTGATCATTCATTTGGATTTTTTAGTGATTTACTGTAAGAGGATTTTTGGTCTGATTTATGGGTATAAATGTTGTATAATGACAGAAACCACCACACTAGAGATGGTGGAGAACTAAGCTCTTAGGGTAGAGACTCAATGTAAATACATCACAGCTTATTCTACGTCACCTACTTGCACATTTCTCAGTCTATTTTACATTATAAATTTTAATATGATTTTTACCTCAACAGCCATAATAATAATAGCAGCTTTCTTTTTAATTGTGGAGTTGGAGGGGAGATTGGCCAGAGAATGCACACCCATTCCAAGGCTATTTATAGGTGGCAGATCCAACCAATCAGGATCTCGAATTCCACCCATGCAGTCTTTGGCCATAGGGTAGATTGTTCCGTTTCCATCTCTGAGGATGATGGGAGATTCCTGAAGGAAATATATTGTCCATATTAGGATACGTATATTGTAAGGCCACCATTGGGAGATCATATCTGGGAGATGGCCTCACCTGTCCCGCAGTGAAGATGGCCACATTGCGCTCACTCTGCCCCAGAAAGGCCAGATTGCTAGTGGGGAAGTTGTTCTCCTGTTCAGCTTTGCCTGTGGCCAGGTCAAAGATACAGTACCTTACCCAGTTACCAGTTTTCAGCACTGCGTGGACTCCTAGGACATATGCAAATACAAATCCACAAATACTAAGAGAATACAAAAATACAGTGATGAAGTACATATACAACGACCTAGAAACAAAGACCAACCTTTGGAGTCAACATTCACTGCCAAAATCTCAGCCTTCTCTGGAATACACAGCTTTTTAGGTGTGCGCTGAAAACAATCAGGGACCTTTGGAGTGCCACCACTTTTTACCACCTGTATAAAATAAAACAAAAAATAACGTGAATGTCAGGAGAGAAGCTAAAAATACTAATAAGGAAAAATGCATTATTGTAATAATTTATGTCCGTACCTGCAGCTCATCTATTCTGAGGAGCCGACAGTCTTGTAAGAGTGATGATGGGTCTGAGTCAGCAGGGGCCACAGCACTCTGGTTACTCATACTACTGGATGTGCCTGGAAACTTTACAGCAACATATGCACCGTCCACCTTGAGCACCTGGGTCAAATGTAAGATCATATGATGTGAAACCAAATTGTCATGAGTCTGGTGAGTACTGCGTTTCCCCAAATGTTAGAGGGGGTAAAAGGTGACATTGACAGGCTTCAAAGAGAAACATGGTTTTGTCTTGATTTACAGATGGCTACAGACAATTCGGATAATTAAAGTAAACAACTCAAAAAACACATTTAGAATAAAGTTATGGTCATTTTGAGACACTTAATGCTCTGAACGCTGTATTACCACGTTTCAGTTGCACCTACCTTTCCCACAGGGACATTTTTAACATCCTCGACAAAGACCACCTCCCTGAGAGGCCACTGCTCCTCATTCACCTTCTCTTCCTCTTTGGGAGCAGGAGTAGAACGCCTTCGTTCTGCAAGTACACAATACTTAATATTAGTCCTGTGGTCACAGAATATTAAGAATTTAGTGGGGAGTGGGGTTTGTTAAATCAAGACAAAATAGTTTAACACCCCTGACATTTAATGTAACAATATACTGCAACGAGGTGATAAAATAGAAACAGAAACACAGGTAAAACTATGACTCAAAGCAATACAATAAGAGATAAGAAGGTAACTAAATGCACTGAAATCTGTGCCCTTGAGCTGGCCAGGCTTCCTTCACAGGAAACTGGGCAAAGGTTAAAAAATTTGCTAATAGAAGCCTAAACACCATCTATTTCAGAGTCAATGGACTAATGAGAGCACAGGGTGAGGAAAACATTGGAGGAAAGTCAAAACTTGAGTGCTGCTGAGAGAGCTGGAGGTAAACAGGGCAGAGAAACAGTGACAGAAGGTGACATACTATAGGGCAGCGAAGCACTGCTAGCAATGGAAGAAGTATCACTGCAGGTGGATGCTGGGGAGGGAGGAGGACCCATCTCAGTCTTCACCAGCTCTGGCTTACTTTCCGTCCTATTGGACAAAAACAAGACAGATGAATTTTACTATCAAGTTTATGAGACTGAGGTCTATGTCTCTCATAGTGTAAGAAACATTCTATCACCATGCTGACTAGCGTGACCAAAAATGACAAAACATTTTTTTTCCTTGAGAAAATGATACTAACTTGATTTCCTGGGTCTTAGTGGTCTTCTCCATGTTCTTTAGGCTTTCTGGTGAGCGCAGCTGGAACCTACAACTGTCGTTCATATTCCACACAGACTCCAACAGGACGCCTACTTTGGGAATCCCAGCACTGACAGAAAAGGCCACTGCACCGGCATGGTAAAGGGGGTTGTTCCTCAAACACACCTGAAAAAGGAAGCAGAACATTTATTTTAATTTCCCTTTTTCATAAGTTACTTATTTTGAATTCAAACCACAGTACTGAAGAAGTTGTGTACAGACAAAGTCAGTCCGACCTGTGTTCCGACAGTGATGTTAGGTATTGAGGAGATGCCAGCACTGGACTTTGGCTTTTTGTTCTTTGCTCTGGCCTTTTCCAGCATCTTCTTCCGTTGACTAAAAGGCACAACACCCCTGTAGATGGACGCAAGCAGCGAAGTGTCAAAACCTTCCTCACATTTCTACTTTCCATTGACATCCTGTTTTCATTGTGAAATGACAAAGATATCACTTTGTAACTGATTAAGAAGAATTCACAGGCAGGAAAGCAGAAATTTCTTCAAATGACAGCTGCCAGGTGTATAACATTAAAATTTCCACAGGACTCGTTTGATTTAAGACCTTTTTCTGAATTGATATTTAGGATGGTTTTGATATTTCAGGCCAAGAAAGAAAATAGAACTCACACTGTATGAACAGAGATGAATAGACATGAACAAAAATCCTGCACGTCTTTTGTTTTCAAACTGTGATTCATACGTTTGGATCCTATCTGAGAGTATCTATAAATCTAGACACAATCATCTATAAGAGTCTTTGAGGAAATCACACAGTCGTAGAGTATAACACAGACTCTGCCTCAGTCGCCAATTCTCAGCTTTTGTGGTCACAGAACCAAGCAGTGCCGGTTTTCAGCTGCTCCAGTGTGGAATTTTATACAGCAAACCAGCATTGTGGAGCCAATAGAGTTGTGACCAGTGTGATGCAGCTTTAATACTACCTCAAGATACAGATCAAAAAAGGCAGTGTAAATGGGGCTGGTGAGAAAGAAAAGTGGAATAATCTTCTGTTCTGGTAGGAATTTGATGAAGATTCTCTTTATTGAAGTGATTTGAGTTTCACCATAACATAGTTATACACAAAGACTAATTATTCTATTCAATGAAGACTTTTTTTTTTTCTCACCACCAGTAGAGGCCGTTCTCCAGCTGTGCACACGTGTAGAGAGCGCAGCAGTGCAGGGACACCATGCGCTCCCCCTGCAGCTCAGGGAATGCCTGAGCACTGTGCTCCAGCTTGGAGGCCATTGAGCTCAGTGTGTCGTCCACCCAGGTTGCCACCTATTTAACAGACACAGAACACAACTTAAGAAACAATTCAACAAATAAAAATGCATAATATGCTAGGATGAGAAATTGGTCACTACAAAAACATTTGTCTTTTTCTTACTAAAGGTGTGATGGTTAACAAGTTTGTAGAACAATAATTTTCAAATTTCTGTCAAACATGAAATGAAAACTGAGTTTTGTGAAGTTATAATGTGATTATAGATCAAAAGGCTGCACCTGTAGTTGTGCGGAAAAAAATCCTGATGGTAACAAATTATACCATGATTATACAGAGCATTCACATTCTTACGTCACGAGTAGCATTCATGATCTACCTTGTTGGTCTCAGTAGCTACAGTTGCTCTGATGCTATTGGCAGACAACAAGGTGATCTTCTCATTGGCCAGGCCCAGAAAGGACACACGGGGGTGATGGATGGAAGGATTCTGGTGGAACAAAACAAGTTAGTGATATTAGCACCCCACATTAGAAGCATTATGGACTTAAATAAAAAAAATTAATTCCAATCACAAAGGTCCAACCTGTGCATTCCTGTACGGTTCAGGTTCATTCCACTTCCACTGATACAGCTCTCCTTTGGAGCTGACAGCCACCAACTCTGAGAACATGGCTCCAATGCTCACAAACTTCACACCATCCTGGAAAATCAATTAGATAAACTAGTAAATTTAAATAAAAATAAATAAATGCAAGTAAACAACCAAAAGGGTCCACTTGCAGTTTCTTGGTGAAAGTTTATATGTTTTTATTTCAAAATAGACATTAAATGAGGTGCTCTTTCGTCTCCTCTTACCTTGTCAGGCCACCACTGAAGCTCCTCTCCTAAAGAGACGGGGCTCTGGACAGGGATGCTCTTCTTGTCCAAGCTAGGCTCACCCTCGCGGCTGGTGGAGCCTCGTTCTGTGTCGAACGAGGCCCCATCCAGCCACCGGCGCTCGCGTAACCTCAATACAGACTCACGCTCGCGCAACAGCTCTGAGTCGCGCTCTAAGGGAAGAAGGAGAACTGGTATGCAATAAGGTCACACCAGTGGGATAGAAGTAAGCCACTCTCTGGGAAAGACCCGTCAACATAGTTTTAAGAATAGAGAGAGAAAGATAGATTCTTTAGAATCACTCTAATGCAAATCAAAATTGCAGTACTGAAGATTGAGTGGGAGTCTAAATCAAACTTGTCGGTGAATCAGCTTGCGCACTCATGTTAAAATGCGAGGTAGAAGAGGAAGTGGATAGACAGAGAGAATGCATGCATATGGGCTAAAAGTGGGATAGGTGGGTTTTAGAATGCATTAAAGGGTCCCTGCTTAAGACAGGTGGGCCTAGCGGGGCTTTCTCAGAGAGCTGACATTATGTACTACAGCCATGCAACACCAAACACTTATAGCCTGTAACATTAAACACCCATTTTACAAATCAATTAAAAGACTGCCAAGAAACTGTTTAATTTCACACTAATTTATGCCAAACTTTGTATTATGCCTCAAGTATACATAGAGCAACCAAGCAAATATTTGCTCTTTCCATGTTTTATAATAGCCCTACAGTTATCGTCTTTGTCAAAATAAAGATCTGACTTTATTTAAATTTTGAGCCACAAGCAAGTCTGTTCTTACAATTAATCTTTGGGGGGGAAAAAAGCTGCTGTTTCAGTTGTATGTGTATTATCTTGTCTTTAATCAGCTATGAAAGCTCCATTCCCACAAAGAAAAGCCATCACCAGTGTTGTCACCAAAGCCTGTCCAATACCCTGCTCTACTAGCCAGAGGTGAGATGTTGAGTTACCTCTGGAGGATCCCAGGCGAGACAGCGACGAGCGCCTAAAAGAGGGGTAACCAAAGTAGCTGATGTCCTCGGAGAACATGGCATCAGCATCAATAATGACGCTGGGATGAGCTGAGTGAATGTCTGCATCCAACAGGGACATCAGGTCCTCTGCATGGGACAAAGACACAAAAGAGGCAAAAAAATAAAACCACATTGTTTTCAGAATTAATGTTCACATGCTGTACAACAAAAAACAATGTGTTTTATCCGTTACACTGCTGCTACAAACCTCCAGGGAGGTAGGACTCGCTGGCCGTGTCATCTCCGTCATCCCCATCTTCATCATCCCGGCTCAGCAGGTTGTTGACGGCGAGGTTGACATCCAGGTTGGTCCTTTGGAGTTCCCTGATGATCACACTCCTGGACTTCCCCTGAAGGACTACCTGGGCCTTGGGGGGGGGGGATTTAAATTGGTTTTAAGATACAATTTTACTGATACTGCAGGCTAACAACTAAGTGCACACCAGGGACGGTAAAACAAAAACTTAAAGACATGCTGAAAATTACCTGAGTAATAAGCTCTTCTGGGATTACAGAAGCTGGTATGACAGGCTGAGGCTGACTACCTAAAAGACCCGAGCCGCGGTCCCTTCCTGTGCGGATCACCCTGGTCTGCCGACGTGAATCGCGAGCAGCCGTCGACGACCTTCCCGACGTGCCTCCGCCGCCACCACCGCTCCCTCCTCCTCCTCCACTGCTGCCACCTCCTGCTCCACCTCCCCCTGCTCCTCCTCCACTTCCACCTCCTCCATTGCCTCCATTCACACCTGAGCTCCAACGACTCCTGTTGCATACAGTTCAAGGGCACGGTCAAACATGGCTGTCAAACTCTGACAGAGCAGACTCACAGAAAGCAGATATGTGGGTACGAAGGGATTCAGCCTTCAGGGCAGGTTACATCAGCAGCATTTACAGGAGGGAGGGAATGTGCTGGCAATTTCAATGAGCTACTCACACTAAAAATTTCTTTCAGTTTAACATTCAACTGTGAGGCTGCATGTCTTGGGGCTTTTTCTGCAGTTTATGAACTTCTATAAACTTCAAAATCCAGACTCACGGAAGTATGTTTTGCGGAGAAAATTTAGCATAGTCTATGTATATGGTCGGAATTTGGGATTTCTTTTGTGTATGGGAATCGGTTGAGACATTTTTCAGCATCCTGAAGCCACTGAACCCTGTGGGGAAAAACCGCTGCAGCATCAGTGCTGTGGTCTGAACACAGCTCTCACAGGACTGTTTGTCTCTGTCAACCCTGTCAGAACTTACCCAAGGGTGTTGCCTGCCAGTCTGCCAAGTGTGTCAGAGCCAGACAGGAACCAGGGCGGATCACTAGTCCTGCCTGGCCTGGAGCTCCTTCCTGTCCCTGAACCACTGCTCAACTTTGAACTGGAAACAAAAGATGGGAGATGAGTTACAAACCTACAATAGTCCCACACAGGACCATTTGTTTCCCCTTTGTTACCTGGTTGTTAATTTAGCCCAGGTATTTCTTAAATTATACCCCTTGGTTCAGGATTCATTTTATTTTAATACGGGAGGGGTATTTTGGAGACTAGCATGGCAACACCCTTGGGAATCAGAATTGTCTGCAACTCGTTCCTCTTTCGAGAGTTCCTTAGTAAAAGTTCTTGGGGTTTTGGGGCTGCGACTGATTTCTCTTATTTCAAGATTTATTATAATGGAACACCATCTAAGTTGAATCAACAGTAGATTACAACAATGTTTTTTAAATTTTAAGTAGACAGTTGGAATAAGTTTTTCTTTGGCAAACAACAATCTTGCCAGCGTTTAACAAGAGATTAAATTTCCAACAAAATAACACACATTTAGTAATTGAAAGCAACAGAATACAGTAAAAAGGCACAAAAAAAGAAATGTCAAATTCAACCATTCAAAACACTCACAAAACCTTTTTAGAAAAAAAGAAAATCCAAGCTAACCCAGAGCCAAGCTGCCACATTTTTTTTTTTTGTAAATAAAGCTATTCAAACCATCTCATTCTTTAGCAAGTCTGCTACAAGGAAAAAAAGACTTGGTCTGCAGAACAGTTTGGAGCAGAGAGCTCCTCCTCAGCCTTTTACAGCCTTATTCACATGCATAGAGCAGCTAGGGGCCCGTGACCACTCTGAAATCACTGCTGGATGTTGCTCTGCTGGCAGGATGTTGACAACTACGCTAACAAAAGCCAACACAGAACAGAGCAGCGAATTAAAAAACCAATGACAAAACCATGAAGGCAACTGACATTTAGAGGCAAAAAACAATTTTTGATGCGTTTTCTTGTTGGTTCTTTCGTGTTGAGATTAAAGTAATGGCAGAAGAATTTTTATCCGACAGCTGAGGACTTGTTTGTATATTTATAAAACTTATTCTAGTAGTGTAACCACATCCATGCCAAAAAGGGCACAGGTGCTGAATTCTAATCATAGCAACCACCAGTTAATCTGAGCATGCCCAGTGCTTCTTGTAGTAGACATCTCCATAAGCAATCTCTTTTCCAACTCAGTGCCAAAGCTGAAATATTATGTGGATCCCAGACAGACAGATCCAATCATATAGAAGTCTCTCACCCATCGCTGCCATCCGGTTTGCTGAGCTCCAGGCGATCAGGCTGGACAGCAAAGCTGATTCTACACACCCGTCCATCCTAAAACAGATGGATTTACGGAGTTTAAGCATCACATTTAGCAAAGGAAAACCCCTATTAAAGGAAAAATTATCATGTCAAGTGCAATTTAGGAACATAAATATGAAGTTGTTAGTCACATTATAAAGTCAAACACTCTGAAAAATATTTGCCTTTCATACCCAAGTCTGTTTGCAAATTATTGTATTTAATTTGTCTCAGAGGTCATATTATAACCACATCAAGCACTGTGCCGTTAGATTTTAAAAATCAACAACCATTAACAGAATTGCACCTGCATGACCACTTTCCTGTTGTTTCTCACAAAGCTCAAATAAACAAGATGAGTTTAATTACTAAACGGCTCTTCAGTGTTTCTGAAGCCGCGTTCAACATGGATTATTCTAATTGAGGTAGTGTCCTGTCCACAAACAACATTTCCAATCTGTTAAATCCAGCGTGTGCCCACAAGCTCAACACAACCAAGCTTCCTGTTCTACTGAACATTTTTTGGTAATCAACAAAAATATCATCTATATCATAGAGCAGTTGATGAACTGATATTGTGTAAGGTCAAAGAGTATTACTTCAAGGAGAAATCCCGCATGGTTTGGACCGACGACACACTGTTTTAGGGTGGCCTGCTCCAGCAGGCTAAGGTGTGGATGACTACATTGGGAACAAACAGGCAAAAATGAGAGTTTACAGGATAAGATCCTATTTACAAAAACCAAATGAGGCAAAGCTTCCAAAACATACAATGTTGACACAAACTTACCTGTTATAGCTGTATTTGTTGAGTTTCTCTGAGACTTCACGGAGCCTAACAAGAAGATAGAACCCAAGATTAATGCATGTAAACCTGTGTAAGACCTAATTAAAATCACTGTTTTTTTGTTTTTTTTCTAAAAACAACCATTCAGTTTGAGTCAAATGACGAACAGAACATTTTATACATTTGCATTAACAAATTTACACTGAGTCTTGATGATGCCACCGGTGACAAGATGACGATTACATACAGGAATATGTTGATAGTGAGTGACAGATTATTGCGTGCTTCTTGCAGCTGCTGCTAGAATGCGTCCCAGCTCTGAGTGAGTGGTCAGACTTTGATCTTATGAACCCAGTGTACGAATTTGTGAGTCTGGTGCGTCACACAGAATTTGCAGTACCTCATACTCATGAGCCTCAGTGGCTACGGTCCGAGTCGGTACGATTCAGGACCACATAAGTTGAAAACTTGCAACTACATGATATATAGTGAAGGGATGGGTACAATTACTCCAAAACTCATTAGGACTAACTCATCACTTCTCTTTAACATATGTAGTGCACGTGTGTTTTTAGCTACAATAGTTCGACTCAGTTCGATACATGAGCAAGGCAGACAAAAAAAGGACAATGGTAACGATGTACCCACTGGTACCCGTCAGACCTGAAAAAATACTTTGTAACAGGTAAAAAATGTATTTATATAAATTCACGGATACGGGTAAAAGTAAAGCAAATGTGGACGAGAACAGACTGTGACAATAATGGAGTCAGCAGCTTTGCTGCATGTGAACAGTGGCATAAAGTTAGCATTTGATAGCCACAAGATCGGCACATCACGTCATCCCTGAGGAAACATGGCGAAAGCTGCAGAAACAGCTGCTGTGACAACTGAGAGACACTTTTCAGGATCACAAGTCTCAAAGGTCCAGGCAGGTGTGGGTTTGATACAGAGATAATTACAGGTAACGACTCGGTTCTTGTACTGAACTTGGACATCTAGATGGGTGCAGGTCAGAGGAACTGGACCTGTGCAGGACTGTGGTGCAGCAAAGATATGTGAGGTTCAACCTGTATAGAATTACTAGTTCAATGTTTAACCACATGCACTCAAAGCATGAGAAGAACCCAGCAGAGACAGGAAACAGTCTCATCACATCACCTGCTGTGATGCTACCAGAGAGGGAAGATTAGCCTTCCAATAACAAAAATGGTGACTAGAGATATGCTCCCATTAAGTTTTCTGAAAGGAAAAGGCTTCAGCAAGACAATGGCATCTGTGAAACCAGAGTACAGGCCAGCACCACAGCGAAAAACAGCTACGAGAGTGAAGATGTACAGCACAGCATAAATGAATGAATGCTGATTTGCAACATGTTGACAAGGTGGCTGTTGCCGAACTCGTGGACTGGGATATGAAGACCACTGTCCTACAGACATGCGGTACTGATAAAGCAGCTGACGGGGAGTGGGCCATGTTGGCGGTGTGTGTTTCAAACCACACCTAGACTCCATTGTTGGCTGTTTATGTACAGATTGATAAAATGTTAAATAGTAATGTTTTCTGTCAGCCATTGAGCCCACTACTTAGGTCACAATGGTCCCTACATTATGCAAAAATTAGATAAAAATATCTATTTTTCATGTTTCGTTCGTAGCGTAAAGCAAGTACTGAACTAGTAAAATCACTGAAAATGTCCATCCCAAATACAGTGGAGCCATCTGCAATCACCAAGTACTAGTTTTCAACACCTCTCTGTACTTCTATTCTAATGTTCGCCTTTTCAGGCATTTCTTTGTAGTAGGATATTATTTGTAGCCTCTGAATAGATGAATGAGAATAATGATGCTAAGTTTTACTCATTACAGTTGGATTTCTAGTATTAATGAACTCATAAGAGACCAACGCTAATAAAACGCTGCTTACCGCGCAAGCAAAACGCGACAGAACAACAGGGTTGTGTTAAATGCTATGCTGCTTGATTGCAGAAATCCAGCTTGCTATCTAAAAGTCACAGAGTGGAGCGGTGTTATGACACCTCTGTGCTGTTCAGTGCAAATAAACACGGGAAGGGTTTAGAAAGGTTTTCATTGTGGAAATATTAGGCAATCTCAAAAGGGGCTCCACAGCAAGTGCCAGAGCAAAAGAAAACAAAAAAAAAAAAAAAGAATAAAATTCACCCTGAAATTGTTTGTTTTACAGTAAATTTACATTTCTGCATTTCAGCAATAACATCACAAAGTGCTCCGGCACAAAAATCACAGGTCACACAACGTCAAGTCACTCAAATAGTCCAAAGAACAACTTTTCCGCTGCTTCGTACTAAAGACAAAATGAGGTTCTCGTTTCTATCCACAAGGAAAGTCAGTCATCTTTTAAGCTTATTTATCTTCCATTACAAAGGTTACATTTTGATGTAGTCTGCAAACTGCAACACACACGTCCATTTGCAAAATGTCTTAAAACCTGTGCTGTTTGTCTTAAACTTTCTCTCTACCTGAGTCTGAGTAACGTACGTAAATGGCAGAGGGCTGAGCCAACTGTGGTCAAAGTGTCCAAAATAATGTTTAGCTGTATCTGTGCAGGAATAACAATGCAAGAATCTAATTACGTTTTTTATTGCTTCTCATCGCCATGTTACAAAATGCGCAGACCCGATGAAAAACATTTAGTCTACAGACCCGAATTGGGCTTCAGAGATGTGTCAAAAATACAACTTATTTAAAATAAATTAAGAATCCAATTACAGCAGTGACCCAGAAATAATACCGAATGAGCCCGCTAACAACCAGACATGTTAATCCAATTACTATTTTTAAAAAAATGCTTTTTTTGCTTGTTTGTTTACTTATTGTGCATAAGACTGTTTCATGCCATCAAAGTGTTCCTATCTGCCACTAACTTAATATTGTCCAAGCAAAACATACACACAACTAATACCACCAAAAGTGTCTCCTGCCATCCCGCTGTTCAACTTGCAAATCAAGTTTCAAATCTGCTTTCTCCGATCCAACAATATCTGAATTAGTAATTAATAATGTAATGAAAACATATCAAGGGAAGAACTGCTGGCATCTTTAAATGCCGTCAGCTCCATGACATTTCTAAGAAGCCTAATTTAACTGTCTGTTGCAGTTCATTGAAAAGATAGAGAGCAAACACTGAAGAATGTAATCCCAAATTTATTTCCTCAAGAAAATTCAACCAACAAAGATGGACAATCTCTTTTATGACAAACTGCTGGTTTACAATGTCATGCAACCCTTTTGCACCTGACTTGAGGAATTGCAGTTATCCAGTCATGCTGAACCACATGTGCAGTATGAGACACATAAACTCAGAATAAACTACATACTTGGTATTTTTGTTTGGAAGGCAATCTCATTCCCATCTGACAACAGAAAAGTCAGCTAGAGGACTACACATAAATAAGTAAAACTAGGGTAGCAGTGGAGCTCTTCTCAGAGGAAAGTCAGAAAATATTACACACAAAGCATATACTTGACAGTCAGGAAAATAGCACCATTCTAGTGGTCGACTCACCACAGCAAAAACATGTCAAACATCCATGTCACTATAGCACAACGCTATTGGCACCATGCTACACTCCAGGCAGACCCCAGTTTGGACACATGCAATGCTGGCACTTGTTTGAGAAAATCTGACCAGATATTGATGTCAGGCGAGCGCTTCTAATGATCCAAGCTGGACCGTGCCTTTTTATTCCAGACAGAAGCACTTATCTGCTGTGACAACTGCAAGATCCTTCATGGGGAAGAGAGAGTAGAGGGCCTCCTAGCAGCACATGGTGACTGTAGCATGCAATGGCATGCGTGCCTGGGGATGAAACAGCCGTGACCCCTTTAAGGAACCAACACTCTACACCACCAGCATGTTTGAGTGACTTTTTACATAGGGATCGTGAGGGGCAGACTAAATCGTAGTCTCCCTGTCAGACAGATCAACGCTGATCGCCCAGATTTTGTTGTACACTAACGTGAAAAAGGGAGTCGGACACTGAGGCCAAATTATTATTATTCTTCTTAATCTCAAGGTCAATCTAAAAACTCTTCGCAACCTCTTTGTCTTTAAATAGAGCAGCTCACCCATCAGCTCAGACTCATGGATGATTTAGGCAGGTTCATCATAAAAATCACGTTCTGCCAAAATGCAGGTTGCACAGAATGTACCGGGTCTCTCTTAAAAATACTTAATTCACTAAGATTGTCTTTAGTTTCATAATTGATGGCAGCATCACATACCCAGCAAAATAGTGTGCAGCTGAATCAAATGTGCATGAGCTGTGGTCTTCTGGTTAAAAAAGGTAGTCTGTTATATCATCATAGGAACAAGGAAGAACTGAGCATCATTCCGACACTCGAGCAGCATCACCATGTCTCTTTATTTGGGTTTATAACGAGATTAATGAGTGTGCAACGATGCTAACTGCGCCTCGCTGCATATTTCACGATTTTCCCCGTAATCAATGTTAAAAACACACACAAATGATGTGTTTATTGGCTACAATATTAGCAGGCAAAATGCTGCGCCAAGTGTTAAAAAAAATAGTCAAACAAAAAAACAACAAGGAAACGCAAATATTTGGCCGTGTCAGGAACGTGGTGTCGAATTCGCCTGCTAGTGTTAGCAGCTAGCTACCAGTCGACGGGGGTTAGCCACTTCATTGATCCCGATAATCAACGAGACGGGCACAAAAACAAACACCAGTACTCGGCCAGCGAGTGCCCGAGTGATTTTAACACAAAACCTCGAAGATTTTCCTCAGCCGTGTGTTTTACGAACCGTAATTCCCTCTCTTTTCCCCATCCCCCAACCCGCATTGTCTGTCTCAACTTTGACTGTGAGCCAATCCGTCCGGAGAACCAAGAAGCAGCCTGCTAGCGTTAGCTCCCCGTTAGCTCTGGATGGGGTGTTTAGATAGCAGCAGGCTAGCGACGATTGTTTAAGATGCCGGGCCTTGGTTCAGCCCCGGGGGTCATTTACAGAGTTTAAACCCCAAAACACATGCACGACCATCTCGACACGGTCCGGACACGCACCCCCGTGGAATCTGTGCTGTGCGCCGCTGACAAACAGAGCTTTAAATTCCGCTTCTCCGCGGGCCGCGACAAAAATACCTGTCATTGAGCTGATCCTCGGTCCCGGGCAACGGGTGAACCACGAAGTGTATGGATGTCATGGGCTCGCTCCGAAACCACACGCTGGCGTGTGAAAGACGTGGAAACGGTTCTTCGTCGATTTCTGTACGCTTGCGAACTCATAGGAAGCGTTTACTGGCGGAAAGGCTCGAGCTGAGATCCCAGCCTCCTCACCCACACGCCGCCATCTTAACTCGAGCCAGCTTCTTCTCTGTGTGTTGATTAGCGCACATGGACGCGCGCCGCTGGTTGGACCGCGAGCGCAAACAGGAAGCGTGTGACGGCGGACGGGATTGGCCTCGAGCAGCGGGGAGCAGCGGGGAGCAGCCGGGCAGGAGGAGTGCGGGGAGAAATGCCCGCAGCGTCGCGCTCCTCGGCCCTTTGTTCGGCCGGACCTCCGTCTCCGGGCCGACCGAAGCACCTGCCGCCGCTCCGCGGAGGTTCGGCGGAGGTTCTGTCAACAGCCGGACACAAGCCCGCTTCACGTGCCCGAACCGTGACACATTAAGCAGCTGACCCACGACTGAGATCCCGTGAACCTCAACAACGCGGAAAAAAACCCCTCCGCAGAGTCAGTTTATCAGATAAAGAGATACAAGGACAGCGTGGATCTATGAACGCTGAGCTGCGGCACATTTTTGACTCTGTAATCAGAAGGTTTTAATAAAGTTCTAACAAAGGTCTTAATTCTGTTCAGGCCTGATGTGGTGTGTGACCTATTGTGGGTCAAGAGCCAGCAAACACGACTTCTGTCAACCACGAGCATTTAATTAAAATATAAGGTGTGACAGGAAGGTAGCTGCATCACCTGAAGGATTTTACTGGCTTGGCCAAAGGTTCGGGTTGTGTAGGAATTAACTTTTCTTTACACATCCAGAACCAGTAAACTTCAGCTCTGTTGGGCTCAAATGTGTACAAATTTTAAATGACTGCGAAGCTGCATATTATTTCCTTTCATTCCGAGGAAATGTGGTATTAATCCCTCTGATCCAGGCTGCTTATCCGATTTTTAATCGATTTTGACATTTGTTTTCCACAAGCAGCTCCTGAACTGAGTTTCCTCCTGTTTTTGTTTGTATGTTTGTTTGTCTACTTGTATGATTGGTTATATATTACTTTTTTAAATCTCTTTGTTCATCTGTGGTTGTTCTTCCTTCTCTTATAGAGATAGAGAAGGATTATAGATAGATTAAATTACACTCAGTAAAAATTATCTGTTGAAAACTAACCAAGGAAGCTACATTTGTTAATGATTCTGTGTAATAAAAGTATGATCTTTACAAAGTATAATATTTTAACTTGCAACTTTATTGGCTTTTAAAAATCATTCTTCATTTGCGCGACCTGGAAAAGTAGGCAGCACTATCACCTGGATAGACGCCTCATACATTGCACACATTGAATATTATGTAATATTCAATGTGTGCTCAAACATATTTAAGCATTATTTCAGTAAATATGAAGGGAACAGTGAGGATATACATAAAGCATAATGTTAGCATCACTTGGGAATTGTCAAATTCAGGTGGGATCTTCAGTTTTATTTGGTCATTCTTAATCGAGAATGATAAAACTGCAACAAGCCAGATGTGAGTGACCTGCCAGCATGGATCAGGGGATGATGTTGCTCTAATCAACTGACAGCCCAGAATACATTCTGAGTTTCTTGTTAGATGAATACTGAAAACACTCGTACATTAAACCACACAAATACCCACATCTTTGCCAGTTTATTAAATAAGCAATTGAAAATAAAAAATGTCAGTCTTGAAAGACAGTTTACTCATTATTTCACTGTAAACTAGAATAAAAATTAAAAGAATTATGTAGCCAATCTATTATTCTACTTCCTAATCAATAAAAGCCATTGTCTGTTTCCACCAGCAGGTGGCAGAGTTTACCTTTCTTCAGGAAAGGGCTCTCAGAAAGCCAGAACAAGTTATTTGTCTCTTCCTGCACTCTCCCTTCAACAGAGCGGATGGGCCTCAGCACTAAAACAGTTGGGATGCTGTGTAAAATCCAGAGTGGGATTGTTTTCTGATATGAACTGAATTAAGAGCATAGAAAATCTATTCATTGTTATGCATTCTGGTGGAACGTCTCACCAACGATGAGGTGAACTGGCAGCCGGTCGGCAACGTGATGGCTGAGTCCGTCTGACGTAAAGATGAGCAAAGTGCTGTACAATCATTCAAATAAAATACTAACAATAATCACCTGACTAGTTAAGTTATCAATAAATATGCGCTGAGGTAAAAGACTAAAACATGCTCATAGCCATGTAAGATAGAATAAATAAAACAATAAAGTTAAAGTAGAAGAAAGGAAAACGTATCTCAGCTCACTGGGACTGAAGGTCTTCAACAGTAATTTAAACTGCTGCAGGTTCTGCCTGCTATGCCGGTGCCCTACCATTTAAACAATTATTAGCATTTTAAACTGGATCCTGACATTAACAGGAAGTCAGTGCAAGGATGAATTAGAGTCATGTGATCACACCTTCTCTTTGCAGCATTTTGTATCACCTGTCAGCGGTGCACCGAGTGCTGGTGGAGACCAAGGTACAAAGAGTTACCGTGGTCCAACCATGAAACTCGTCTCAACCACTGAGCTGACCTGTTGATCACATCTGAAGTCCTCACCAAAGATCACGCCCCGGTTCTCTGCAGAAGGGTGACAGCCAGAGGCCGCTGGACTAGTAGCACTAACGTAGCCACGGCTGTGTCGTCCAAATAAAATCATTTCTGTTCTGGAAGTTTGCTTCCATCCAAGACTGGAAATCCTGAAGACAATCCAGCAAAACAATGAAAGGAGATATTATATATTTTTAAACAAATGATCACGGGCATAAATAAAGAACCTATTGTATAACTATATACAGTAAATCTGGTCATATGTATTTATAACTTGCAAGAATGGTCAACATTTTGTCAAATCTATCTTGAGACGTTTCTCGCCAAAAAAGCTGAGATCCCCCCCCAAAAAAGATGCAATCTAAAAGGCAGCAGAACTTCCTGTTAAATTAAGAACAGAATTTAAAATCCTTCTCCTCACCTACAAATCTACTCATGTCTTAAAGAGCTCATAGTACCCTATCACCCATCCAGAACCTTACGCTCCCAGGATGCAGGGCTACTGCTGATCCCCAGAATGTCCACAAGTAGAATGGGAGGCAGAGCCTTCAGCTATTAAGATGCTCTCCTGTTGAACCATCCTCCAGTCTCGTTGCTGGAGACAGACACACTATCTGATTTTAAGAGCAGCTAGAAACTTCCCTTTTTGATGAAGCTCATAGTTCAGACTGAGCTGTCTGGTCCCTGGTTATGCTGCTATAGGCTTAGGCAGCTGGGGGGCATCCCAGCATACACTGAACTCCTCTCTCCTCCTCTCCCTCTGCTCCTCTAAATGTCCGGGTCCCAATCAGACATTATACTAACTTCACTTCCTCCCCGGAATCTCTATGCTTTGTCGTGTGGCAGGTTTTAATAGGTCGCTGTCAGAGCTGCTGCTGTGGTCCTGCCTGACGCCCACTGCCCACATTAGGACAGGAGATCTGCTGATCTGGATCCATAGACTACAGTGACTTCTGGTCTAACAGACTACACCTACCTCTGGATTTATAGATCTCACTCACTCTTGGACTCATGAACTTCATGTATTTTAACATGTATCAGCAACTTTCTCATCAATCTGTTACTATCATGTTGTTGTGTTCTGTACATGTGACATCTACAGGAAGAAGAATCCTTGTCTGTGCTTCTTCCTGAGGTTTCTGATTTTTCCCTGTTCAGGGTTTATTCAATTTTTCCTCATCCTGTTCGAGGGTCTGAGGGCAGAGGGGCTCACATCTGTACAGTCTATAAAAGCCCTCTGAGACAAACTGAAAAATGTGACTTTGGTTTATACAAATAAAATGGATTTGACAAATAAAGACCAGAGTCAGGTTCCTCAGTGATCTGCCGTCTGGAGTACATATCCCCATTTTTCCAAAGCTTATAGAAATTAAAATTACAACCAGGGTGACTCATTTTGTTATCCTTCACATCATTGAGAAACTTTTCTTAAACAATTTATTATTGTCCTTTTTGGTTATACACTAAATACCTATGTGTTTCCATTGTTGTGATTAGTGTTCTTTGGACGTCTAATGAACTCAATATTAGGTTAAAATAATGAAAATTTCATTACTATTAAGATAAAGTAATGGGCGATAGTGCAGATTTCCCTTTTTCTTTTGATCATTTGGCCTCATTTCCTGATACAAGTGCTCCATTTCCAGCATTTTATTCCCTTCACCTTTTACCCAGTTCCGCACAGAGGTTAATGAAACCAGCTCCAACGCCCTGAAAAAAGAACTGCAACCTCTTACGAGAGTTCTGTGAAACAAAACCTTTGAAATCTGCAAAGCTATTTTTAGGCAATGGGCACTAGGTTATCACATGACCTCTGCTGTTGTTAAATATGGGTACAGAGCAGGAAACCAGAGCAGAGCACATTCACTAGGACAACACTGATCTAATCAAAAAGCTCGTTCAGTATGGTTGAAAAGGACAATAATCGGCTTATTCAGGCAAAGAGTTCGAGCTGTCGGCCCAAAGCTAAACCATCACCACAGTTAACGTCTTGAACATAGCTTCTAAAATTCACTCCGAGGCCAGTGGAGTAGCAACAGCTCCTGTCAGTCAGGTCTCGGCTCTGAGGTAACACGATCGGCCGGGGTCATTCTGCCTGGAGCCCCAACACCCAATCGCACAATCTGAGCTGCCACCACACTCAAACTGAACCGGCGTGTCCACGGCACAGCTCCACCAGGATGTGGTGCAGTGCCGCCTAAAAGAGCAGGGACATGGCAACCAGTTGACACTGGCCAAGAATCTGGGTCTTGGTTTCATCAGGAGTCTAAAACTGGGGCAGCCTGATTGGCTGAGGACCAGTGCTGTGGACCAACAAGACGGTGTCACTCCGCAGTGTTAGGAGCCTGAAATCCTGTCCAGATGGATAAAAGCCTGTAATTTATGCCAACAATGTTCTGTCCTTCGCGTCTTAATGAGACGGGAGGCAGTTATATTCGCAGTTTTAGCTGCTGCCTCCGAGCGTAAAATAGTAAAGCTGCTATTTGTGCCTAAATTATTCTCTTAAAGGAACAGTATGCAATATATTTCCTGTATTCAATCATAACAGGCCATTAATATACGGTCAGGCATGAAGGAATCCTGCTGTGTTGTAATATGAGCTCCTCTGACAGTAATGCAGTAGCCAGTATTTCCTCCTCCTCATGTTTGGATTCCGGTGCAGAACGATCTGTTTTGGTTTGGGACAGAGCAGCTCAGCAGGTTTAAGGCCCCCCCACAGCACCATTTTGGACCAGTTATCCCAGGAACACACAGGTGTCACAGCGAACTGGTTCAGCCTTGTTCTGCGCCCATGAAGCTTTAGTGTCCAGGACCTGGCAACCGGGGCCACGTCGGGTCGGAGGGGGGGGACCCGGCTCTCCCCAGTGATTTGAATCTAGACTGCAGTACCTGTTTTAAACACTGGGTGTCAGCGTTACACATTTCTCCTGAAAGACATGGGACAGTTTGCTGACAGGAGAAAGTAGCCTAAGATCAATGGGAGTGTTTTCTTTATTGTACAATTAAATTTTCGCTGATGTGTTTTTAGAGGTTTTTGAGCTGAATTGCAATGTGACGTATTTTTATTCTGTTTACTCTCACTAGAACACTCCTTCCTCAGTGTCTCCTCCTCATCCTCTCTGCCGAAGGTCTCAGGGGCCAGAGGGCAAATAAAAAGCACTGTTAATATTGGTGATATTGGTAGCAGCCGGCGGTGACATGGTTGGCTGGTGTATCAGCAAATCAGCACACAGATCACACCTGAAATAGGTGCTCAGCGTTTGTTTTTTTTCTGCAAACCACCAGTGACCAAAAACCAAATTCTCACAGGCCGGAACTCCTTTGAAAACTTAAGGAACCAATCCTGATAACTTGTGGGGGTGGAGTTTAAGGTTCTAGAATATCACTTCAGTTCAGGTTATTTTCCAGACAAAGCGTATTAGTATCAGTATCAGTTACTGGTCCAGAATTTCCACATCGCTGGATCCTTATTGAAAACACAAGTTACACATACACAAGTTCATAAAGTGTGTGAACATTAATTATCATCTCAGCACCATTCAGCCAGGGTGATAATTTTGTTCCTTGAACCAGCTGGCCCTTAATGAAACACTCCAAATCAGGCAATTTTCGATAAAGAAGAATTTAAAGTGTAGTAGTTTTATTGAAAAAAAAAAAGGAATTTTTGATCTTTGCTTTTGTGACAAAAGCCTTAAAACCCAATTTAAAAGCACTTTATGGCACCTTTTAAACCAAAGATTTATAGTCATCAGAATCAGAATCAGAATCAGAATACCTTATTTATCCCCCAGGGGAAATTGTTTCTTTACAGGTGCTCCTTGTAAGCATAGATAGTGCTTCACCTTTCCTGCATTTCATATTCCTGATGCTCGCTCATAAAAAGAACAATATTTAGAAGAGCTCATCTTTATTTGAGCGATGAATAAGGTTCATTTTGAGGCGTGTATAAATAAAGCAGGTGTTGTGGATGGAAGCGTGAATGCGGGACACAAGAAAGAACAGCAGCTTCTGGAGCTGGAACCAAGATGTTCGATGGTGAATCAAACATTTAAGGCGATTTTATGAAATAGAGAATAATAAAATAATTTCTTGGCAGTGTTTGCACTGACTCTCTCCTGGATGCGTTTGAGGAACATCCCATCGTGTGACGCATGTCTACTACCCCATTGTGAGCCCACAGTCGACCTTTTGTGCTGCCTCTCTGTGCCGTGCACGAGGGTCTAGACGGCTGACACTGACCTAATCCACAGGGCCGCCTGAGGCCGCGTCCTGTTGGCTGACCTCGTTCCCCCGCAAACAGCGAGAACCTAAAAACTGTACCAGCAAATAAGTTCATGAACAAGTGGCAGTTGGCCTGTAGGATCCTCCTCAAGCTCTTCTCCACTTTGGTTCCTAAAGAGAAACCAGATTCAGAGAGAAAACAACTTTTGAAAGGACGACAATGACCCTCCCTCACAGTTATTCCCATATATTCCAGTCTCGGACACACGGGGCATGTTTTGCTTTAATGAAGTCAACCATATTTCAAAAAATTATCTGTATATCATATCATCGTTGGACTGTCTTCAGGACCATTTTTTTTTTATCAGTTTTATACATTGGAACTGTTAATCAAGCCAAAGAATCCAACCAAACGTTTTCTGATGGGCCAGCTCTAACAGTCCTCATTTTTTTTTTTTTTTTTAGTTTTTCATTGTTTTTACGACCCTCAGATGATCTTCGTTACGTATTCTGTTGTTTGTGCAATCAAAAAAAAACAAAACACAAATTAATTACTGCAGGAACAAAATGTCTCCTGGTGTTTACAAAGGGGGATTACTTCAAAACTTCAAACCCAGTAAATTCTTAAATCCTGAAATATTGTTAGAGGCAAATTCTGCCAAACATCTCTGATTGGTCAATTACTCACCCGGCTTCCAGGGCATCCGGGGGGGCGGCGGGCGGGCCATGCGCAGGAATGTTATTCCTACGCCCCTGCGTTGTGTACCACGCTGCCTCCACGCCGCCGTCAGCTGCCGATCACGCGCCGCTCCTCTCCCCCATTGGTCGCCGCCCCACACACCTTTGCGCGCTATTGGCGGGGCCCGAGGCCACGCCCCTGCGCTCCCACCGCGTTTGAAGGGACGAATGTGAGCGAGAAGCTGGGAAACGTCCAGAGCGCCTCACGGGTCAGTGAAGACGAGCTCCTGGACGCAGCGCACGTAAGTACGTGAGGGCCCACACACGTCCACGGAACGATATGCATGTGTGTCAAATATGGGATATATGTCTATAAAAGTGCCTTTAATGTAACACATGTAAATGTTATTTATTGCTATATGCCAATATGACACATTTGTATATGATCACATGTCATCTATGGATACATTTCAGATGACATGTGTCTATAGATGACGTGTTCATAGATGACATGTATCTATATAAACTGTATATGTGTCTTGTAAGTGGGTCACAGTTCATTGTTGTGATGCGTGCGGCTGTTTGTGTAAGCAGCAGTTGGTGCTCCTGGCCCCCCAGGGAATTAGGTGAAAGGGCTCAGCAGTCCTGACGAGCAGCACGCTGTCACGCTCGCTCATGTTGGACGTGCATCTCCTAAAATCTCCCCCTCCACCTCTTCCCTTTCATTTCAGAGCAGCACGATGGAAGTCAAAGAGTTGCGCTCGGGCCTCCTGCCTCCTCTGGGTGCTGGTGACATCGAGGCTGTTGAGGCTCTGATGTCCATGACCAGACGCCACAAGACCCTGAGTTTGTGGTTCAAACACTCCAGACCCCTGACCCCATCCTCAGACTGCTCAGACGACGACTCCACTGCGCTCCAGGAACGTCCCTCAGTAAGTGACCTGAGTGGACTGGGAGGTCCGTCAATGTTCTGCAAACTGAGCACCTACCATCTGGTTTCCTTCCAGTGTTTGACTCCGCCCTGCAGCCCGCCCCCGCCCTCAGCAGCACCCTTACATCGGCCGGGAAGTCCGAGCTGGAAGCTGACGGCAGAGACGCGCCTACACGCACGCGCCGCTGCGCCTCTGCAGCAGTTCCGGTGCACCAGCGTCATCCGCCACACTTCGGACGGCGAGAAGCGCCCCTGCAGCAGGAGGGACGGCCTCCTTCCTGTTGAGACGGATGTGAGCTCCGATGATGGGCTCGCTGCGCCACAGAAACCTGTGATTCAGGACTCTGGATCACAGGGGTTGACTCCTTCAGGTCCGGAGGATAAATCAAACGCACCTCAGACTGTGGCGTCCGTCCCTGTTGTCACTGCGGAGCGACCCGCACCACCTGTCCCGATGCAGGCTCCGCCCCCACAAATTCACACAGCATCCCCAGCCCGGCTCTTCCTCGTTGGGGGTCAGGTGGCGGCCAGCCCTGTGATGCTCCTCCTCCCAAAGCCGGCGGTTCCCACCCTGTACGTGCAGCCGGCGGTGGTGACCCGCGGCGGCATCAGGCTGCCGGCCATCGCACCCGCGCCAGGCCCCGCCCTGCCGGAGCAGCGGCACAGCCCAGCGGAGCCGGAAGTGTCCCGTGTACGCAGTCACGTGTGTCTCCAGGAGGACTGCGGCAAGACCTACTTCAAGAGCTCTCACCTCAAAGCCCACATGAGGACGCACACAGGTGAGCGACCATGACCACAGCGCTTCTCCACGCACACGTTACGCAAAGTGTCGGCATCAGAACATATCCGTCTGTCTGTCAACAGGTGAGAAGCCCTTCAGGTGCAAGTGGGAGGGCTGCGACAGGCGGTTCGCCCGCTCCGACGAGCTGTCTCGCCACCGCCGCACGCACACGGGAGAGAAGAGGTTCGCCTGCCCCGTGTGCCTCAGTCGCTTCATGCGCAGCGACCACCTGGCCAAACACGCCCGGCGACACCTGGCAGCGAGGAAGGCGCCCTGCTGGACGCTCACCTGACTCGGCTGCTCGGCCTCCTCACGACTGTGGTTTCACCTGAAACCACACAGGGGTGATGAATAAAACCTGGAAAGGTTCCGTTCCAGTTAATGTGGTAGAGCTGCCGGTTTGGCCTAAATGGAACTGAGCCTCGATGAGCGTCGGTGGGAACCGCGGTTGTTCTCGTCCAACGGGCCCGCGAGGACCGAAACGAGTCGTGACCGCTGCGTTCCCTCCTGACCAGACCGTTTACATCAAGCTTGAAACTACTGTTTTGCTTTGTGACAACACTGACATCTTAGAAAGTTTTCAAATTCCCATTTTTTCTTGTGCACATGAACAGTTTACTTCTCTGTGAAATTTGACCAAAGAATGTTGAATATTGATTGTTTGTGCCATATGAGAATCTGGTGTCAAACAATTTTGCACGACCCGGTTTTTAAACGGGAAGAACCGAATCTTTATTAAACCTGAATACCTGTGCGGATCTGTGTTTTTGTCCCAATTTGACGATATTATTTTGATTTTACGCGGACTGTGTAAGATCAATTTTTAAGCTGTAACCACATTATCCTGGAGGAGTTGGAGCTGATAAAAGTGAGTTTGATGAGGCCTCCGAGCAGCTGGCAGCCAGGGCATCATGGGAGTTATGTTTTCGGGTTGTCCTTCCCTCCGGCCATTCTTTTTAAAGCCATATCTCAAGAATGCTTTGAGGGATTTTCTCTAAACTTTGCACAAATGTCCAGTCTGACTCAAGGATGAACTGAGTAAAATTTGGAGGTCAAAGCTCACTGTGAGGTGGCAGTACAGTTGGAGTTTTGGCCAGTGGGAAAGGGGGATTAGAAACAACCAGCTGCTCTCCACCTTAACAGGCTCTTGTGATATAAATTCAGTCACCGATAGCTGAACTGAAGCTCTTTACTTCCTCTCACAAAACACCCAACTAAACAAGATGAGCTCCTGTTTCTTTAAAAATCCATCCCAACCTCGTTAATGTTAAAATTCATGCTCAGGTTTGTCCAAATAAAAAACGACTTATCAAGAATCACGTGACTCTTCACCGTCGGTTACAGTTTGGCCCCCAAAGAGTGAACCAGCTCTGTGATCCAGAGTTTATTACAAAACAAGCAACCAAACCTCCTAAAATAATCAGATTTCAACCAATCCCACCACAAGAACCAGCCGGGCCCTCTGGACCCACACCGAAGCGTCACTGTCGCTCTGTGTGTGGAGGAATAGAAACGGGTAGGTGGTCACGTTGGGGTTTCAGTCAGCAGTTATGTTAATGGTCTGTTTTTAAGGACACAGACGGCGACTCACAGTCCAGTCAATGAGGTGTTTATTATGTTCACGTTGACAAGCACAGGTTTTCATCATGCTGCAGACACAGGGAGACGACTCCAGAGGATGTGACAGTTTGCAAGAACGCTGCACTCCAGTCGGCGCAAACAGTTTCTTCAAACGACTGTAAATATTGAAACATTTTCCAACTAATTCAATAGAAATCGCCAAACAGCAAGGAGTCAAGCATTATAGAGCTAAGAAAGACCCCATTCCATGTCAGCTGATCCACTATCCATCATCACTTCCTTTGTTCCACCTGCAGCACCTGCTGTGCACCGCTCAGAACGTGCTGATGATCACCAAACCAGCACAGACGCCGACTGCATTATACCTCTGCTCCACCGGTGGATATTTTATAACACTGTGCAGTTGCACTGGCTTCATTTGTACTGTGTCAGACTGACGGGTAAACGCACCTCCTCGTGAACTTTTCATTTTCAAAACAGATACGGGCGAGATATTAAATGCTATAGGTCAAAAAAAAAAGAAAAATCACATAAAACTATACAACCAATTAAAACCATAAATACACATCTTGCAGCAAAGCAGCCTCATGTCAGAACATCTGCTTAAAAGAATCCACTCACGGATACATATTTTACTTTACCGGACAAACAACAGCGATGAGCGATAGATAACATCTGTCAAATACACTTATTTAAAATCAGTATATGTCTGCTATACGAGTCAATACGTTTGATGTGCTGCACAAAACAAAAGTATACACGTCTCTTCAGAGTCATGCATTTTGTTGCATACAAATAAAAATCGACTTGGGTTTTTCTGGTCTAATTTTTAGAATGGAGGTTGTGTCAATAGCTCCTCATGGTGGACTGAAGGCCAGAGGAAACCAGCAGCAGACACCAGTAAAGAAACGCCGCCCTGGTCGGACGGTCGCTAAGCCGGGACAGACAACGCCGCCTCCGTTTTGCAGGAAGTGAGGAAATAGGGGACCAATGAGAAGTCCTTTAGTGTCGCCCCGAGGGTGACCCCCAAGTCCTGCATCTCAAACCTGATGGACAACAGTAAATTTGAGTAAAAAAAAAAAAAAAAAAAAAAAAGACAACACATTTTTGAACAAAAATAAGCACCACAAGTTCCTCACCAGTCTCCAGAGGATATGACGTAGTACACGGAGGGTGGTGGAGGGTGGGTGGCGCTGCAGAGGGGCTGACCCAGACCGTAGGCTCCGGCTCGGGTGAAAATGAGCCAGTCTCCAATGTTGAGCTCAGGCAGCAGACAGTGCTCCACGACCTGGTCCAGGTCATCCCCCGTGAACAAAAATAAGCACCACAAGTTCCTCACCAGTCTCCAGAGGATATGACGTAGTACACGGAGGGTGGTGGAGGGTGGGTGGCGCTGCAGAGGGGCTGACCCAGACCGTAGGCTCCGGCTCGGGTGAAAATGAGCCAGTCTCCAATGTTGAGCTCAGGCAGCAGACAGTGCTCCACGACCTGGTCCAGGTCATCCCCCGAGGGACCCCACACGCTGCTGCTGAACACTGAAGTGTCCAGGGAGGTGTTCTGCCAACACAGAGCCCATCTCACTTTTTTATTCATTAACATGCAGCAGTCTTCACATGTGGATGAGAGCTTGTCACTGCCTCACGGTCGTACGCCTTCGCCCAAACAGTCAAGTTTCAGGCTACATTCACATCCGTCCACGCTTAGAACACATGCAGCCATGACGCCAAAGTCACGCCTGTCCACCTTTAGACAGATTTTACTGACATCTACTATTGTTGGGAAGGTTCCACTGTAGTGACATTTAACCGGTACAATTTATGATAAGTGACAAGACAGGCAGGGCAACATCATGCATCACTGAGCTGCATGGAGTCCCTCAGAAATTAAGCTGTGAGCTGTTGTGCCCCGGTAAAAACAGTTGGGAAGCAGAGGAGAAGGAAACTCGGCTCTGGTGACTTTCTGACTGACTGACAGGAAGGACTCACCTTGTGAACAGACGGAGCAGCGATCAGGGCTTCGGAAAGCTTGCAGGCAAATGATCCATAGACCCCCTCATTGATGTAGTACTGGAACTCGGGCTCATCGTTTGGAGAGGGATCATCTGTTCGGAGCGGTAGAGACAAAACCGATGAGAGTGAAACTGTTTTAATTATGGTCTGTCCTGTGCCTTCTGGTTGACTTGACCTAACACATCTTTTGTTTGACAGTCACATTGCATTTGTACAGGTGTGTCTTTGCTGATTCCTGGTAGGGATAGAACAATTCACTCAACCCAACATTCATGCTACTGGTTTCATGGTTTTTTTCATGTTCACTTTGTTTTTTTACAAAATGAGGCCTAAGACAAATTCCTTTTGGAGGTAAGGATGTTATAAACTTTAACCGCGACCCTGCAAAGGATAAGTGGCAGAAAATGGATGGATGGACAAACTGTAAAACAATGCATATCTCCTTTTCTTTGAAAATGAGGAAATAAAAATATCTTCTGTCTTAGAGGTCTTAGGTTTGTAACTTCTGGGAATCAAGCATGAGGCTGGGATGGAAGCAGCTCTGCTCCCCCTCCCTACCCTATTTCTGCTCTGTAGTTCCGCCCCATCCTTTAAGACAGTCATAATGTCGCAACGGCTTTCATGCAGTTGTGTGAAAACAGCTTAAGGTGACGTCAGTGTATGGCGTCAGTGCCATCTGCTGTTTAAAACATGTATTGCAACTCATTTAATGCTGAAACCAGCTGGATTTATCATGTAGTTGTACTGATTTTCAACCAGCTCACAGTGCACCGTCACATCCGTACTTCCCTGACACTTTAAATCGCAGTCCTGCAGACTTACCGTGACCCTTGTTCCGGCAATCGCGTGCCACCGCCTCTTTGGAGATGATATTTACAGCCAGCGTGAAGGCAGAGGACACGAAGAAGCTGCCAGGCTCAGCAATGATGGAAACTCCAGAAGAAGGAGGGAAGTACAGGTCCACCATAGACATGACGGCACTACTGACCTGCAGATGACATTACAGCAATAATAAGAACAAAATGAGCAGGGATTTAAAAAGAACAAGTAAGAAATACTTCTATAATAGTTTTTGAATCATGGACATTAAGGATACGTCACATATTGTGAAATTAATATTGTGACTAGGGTTGTGATGTTAATTTCAATGACTTATTTCTAGACAAAATAACACATTAAAAAAAGCATATTAATCATGTTCTGTGATGCTCCTTCACCCTCTATATAGTTAAATGCTTGTAATTAGTTCATTTTTTTTTTTTAATTGACAGCACTAACTGCGACACAGGTATCTAAGGGATGTACTGTCACGTGAGTGGTACTGACCAGTTCCAACTGAGTGTCAGAGCCACTGAAGCCACATCCAATATCCAGAATTTTCATGCTGATGCCAATTTCCTCCTGAAGAAGACAAAGGCTAATAAATGTGTGACCAAAACACAAGTGAATACCAACACCATGTTCCTGCAGTGCTCCCACACATAAAGCTGAACACTACTTACAGCCATATCAAAGACACAGCGGGCGTCAGATATGGCACGGGCGTACACCTGGCCGTCCTCACAGGAGCTGAAAATATGACACCTGTGTGGAGGGGGGCAGAGTTTATTGGCCAAACGATGATGCATTGAGGCTACATGTATCCTGCAGCAGGTTGGACTGATTGTTCATGACAGAGCTGAGGTGGAGGGAGCTGCAGTGTTTCCTCAGTTCTGCAGGACTCACCTGACTCCAACTACATGCACACCCAACTCCTTAGCCCTCTCCAGGAGATGCCTGCAGTCCTTGAGGGAGCAGCCGAACGTCAGGCTCATCTCATCATCCTGGCCGGAAAATTCTGTTGAAACCTGCAGCAGCAGCCTGAATTTAACAATAATAAAAATCATAATTAGTGCCACAATTCCACAAATCCAATTACTTAATGCTGAAACTGCAGCTTCAAAGTCACATGATCACTGGCATGAAGGCCGATCCTTTTGTGGCACATACTTGGCATTGGGGTGGCAGCGTGAAATCTTGCGCAGCTCCGCTTCATTGTCGCACACCAGGAGGTCGATGCCGTTCTTAGCAGCGTATTTAATCTGGGCCACTTGTTTACAAACACCACTGTAAACGATGTCTTCGGAGGGAATGCCGTGCCTCTGTACCAACTCGAGCTCAGACTGAAGAACACACAGATGAAGACCAAGAAGTGTATCATAACATATCATGAACAATATATTAAAAGGTTGGCAATGAGCAGATATTCTGTTAGACGTTCTTGTTGTCAGGAGCTTTGAAGTTCCACCATAATCTCTTTACCTGTCATTTTAATTTTTAGTTTTTAAATGACAGATTTAATGGCTTTGATTATTTACTAGGTAACAATGTGACATTGACCTTGTGGTGACAGAACAAAACTATTTTCAAGATTAAGACAATTACAATTTAGGTATGAACCACTGAAATATTCTAATCCGTCAAAATGATGGATTTTTTTTTTTGTTTCATGTTTAAAAAAATGACAAAATATTCAGTCACGAAGACCTCTGGCACTGAAACACAATGACCACTTGTTGGCGCTTTAATGCCTAAAATTTCAGAGGAAAGATGGTGTATTGGACTGACTGTACAGTAAACACAAACACACTCATTCTGCAGCCTAAACAGTGCTAATAAGACTGATTATTTTCATTAGAGAAACAAAAATTCATAATGATGAAGTAGCATGAAAGTTAGTTAGCATAATACTGCTATAACTTGTGTAAATAAAAAGTGCCATATTACGATTTAAACGATGGCTTCGTGTTCACGTATGGTATCAATGACCCACGGGCCTCAGCGCGTCGTCTACAGCACAAACACGGCTGAAATGCAGGCCAGCATGTCTGTAACGAGGATCTTGTACCTACAAAGCTAATGCGATCATGTGGAAGGTGTTTCTGGCTCACAGAAGTCAGACCTCCACCAAACCACAATATGTAAACTAAGGAAGAAAATGGTGACAGCCAAAGGTGGAAACACCACAAACTTGTATAATCCCTCAAAGCATAACCACACAATCGAAATTTAACGGACAATGAAGGCAGGTGAGACAGAGATACAGAAGCTGCTGGTCACATGCAGTCGGAGAGTGAACAAAGCATGACTCAGCAGCAGCTGGAGCCCTTCCAAGGTTCATTCCAGACAACAGAAAAGAGCAAAACGAGGACAGCTGCTGCAGGTACACAGAGTTTGTGTATTTGGATATCTGCTGTTGATCACACTTGTACTACAACCTTCCTTTTATATTTACTTGATTCAGCATACTGCTGTGCCACTACAGACCCTTTTACAGTTGGCACACAATGATGAGGATGATTTGGAAACGGAAGCATAGCGGACCACAAAAGCTTGTCAAACCTGATTTGGCAACTGGTAACTTCTAGATCTGTGTGCTACGCAATTTACTCAACATTGTTTGCACTAATAAATGCTGCTGCCTGCACTCATTGATACAACAATGTTTTCCCTGAAACGCTGCGATAGAATTTTAAGGATTTATTGCCCAGCACTATGTGAGAGTGTACCTTATTGGTGCAAATGAAACCAGTCCCGAGAGCAGCAAGAACTTCAATAACAGTTGGACTGCTGTTGCATCTGACGGCATAGAAAGGTCGAATTTGGGCCATGTGGGTTCGCCAGCGAGCGTGCTGCCTCGTTAGAACTCCCAGGTCTGCGACAAAGAACGCATTCTTCTCAGACTGAAGAAGGAAACACAGGCGCAGATGCATGAGAAATAATAAACAATGCAACGCACTTCACTGTGTTTGGAGAATTCAGGTGTGTAAGAATGTGGTCACGCTGCAGGGGAACTCTTACCAGGGTTCGTTCATAAATGTGATTGTCGATCACGTCACGGAGGGCCGTGCCTCCCTCCAGCAGGCCAACAGAATACCATGGTTTATCAGCGATTTCTTTCATCCTCTCATCCGTTTTCTTCAAATCCGGCAGGCATAAAGAATGCAGTTAATCCAAAGTGATCTCGCTCGCTCCCTCTCGAGCCCCTGGGGTCCTAGACGTATGCAACAAACTGCGCAGAAAATGACAACAATTAACACAACTTTGCCAAGAAGCAATAAACAAAATTATATATTTGTATAACGCATATCTATTGTGTTGTCCAACTCTTTTCTAGTTTATTTAGTGGTTTGAAGCTGAGCTGCCTGATGAGATCCACAATCACACAAGTCACTTTCAGAGAACATCCAATCACAGCCCAGAGCAGCCTCCACGTCACAGGACAGGCCTATTCTTCTGAAAAGCCACTGTGAAAACACAGAGTCTGGGGCACAGAGTTCATTTACTTTTCCATCAATTACTCTCAACAATCGGCCTGAACCCCCGAGCTGTTGACCCGTAAAGGTTCCTTTTGATAGCACTGAAGGTACAATGCTGCCGGCGCTGGTGTCACAACTTTACTTTCAATAATGTTGCGCAATATGTCAGACATGAGCAGTTGTCTCGACTGCACCAGTTGTGACTGGGCTGCAGCCATTTCGGGGCATTAAAGAGTGAGAGCAACGATTTCTCGCCCCAAAAGTCTGCTGTATTCCTGTGAGCTGAAACAAAGCAAGGGTGACCTGGTCCAAACTGGTCCAACAACTGAAAAAAAGTTTAAACATACTGCTGACATATTGTCTGCATTGAAAGAAAAAGTAATTACTGCAACTTTAAAAGTGTGTAGACCTCAGGTATTAAATCATTGACAGGAAGATGGGTTAAACAAAAGGTTGTGAAATGGCTCAACCACATCACTTCTTTAAAAATATCAACCAAGAGTTTACGTAACTTGGAAAACGGATAACACCGTCACTCATAACGTAGTCACTATTAGCAGCCGTCATATCAAAAAGCACACGAGCGACTAACTGACACTGCAGATAAAACAGTCCAGAGCGCAACATGCTGTTATTTAAATGAAGGCTGCTGGAAATAGATCTAAAATGCATGATCCAAAATAACTACTGACATATTGTGACTCATCGGGAGCAAGCAGCTTATGCCCATTTTTATTCATTGTCATCAATTTTGTCGAAAAATAAAACGTGATACATAATATTCATTGACTCACATGGATGAGTCCTGGGACAACTCGTCCACTATCAGCTAGGATCCCAAGGCGGCTCGGCGTTGAAGTCGAATGGCTCTCTGTATAGAGCTGCCCCTAGGTCCTCGGGATAGTTATTATACAGCTGCAAAGACACATACGGAAGGTGAGGGAAGGTCAGGGCACATCGGACACAGAAACAACTCAGACAGATCAGCTGTTTCCCCACTGAGGTATCCTGCAGTCTGACTTCACATTGTGTTTACACACCACTGCTGAGCACCAACATGTGAACTGCTGCAAAGCCAATCTGAAGGGGAACACTGGTTTAAGTTTTAGTTTTTGGGTGTCTTTTTCAAATGTTCTGCTTATTCAATCCCTGTTCCGGGAAAGGTTGACTGAAGTGACGCATGCATGACTTGAAGTATTTAATGATGGATTTGTACAAAAGCAAACCGTGTTTTTGTACACTTTCCCGGCAAATGAGATAAATTAAAGACAATCTGCTACTGATGTAAAAACGCATTATCTTTATTTAATTTCTCCAGCTATGCTAGTATTTACTAAGTTTGCTAACGTCACAGATCATGTTGCGTTCAATGGCAACGTTAGCACGTTAGCTTTAGGAACATACTCACATTAAAAGAAAAGGTTCATTATTTTTATAAGAGTCGGGTTACTTAGTTTTCAGTGTAAATACAATTTACTAACGTTATTAGTTAATTTTGCAACTCGTATGGACACCATTGTGGCTTACAGTCGAGCTAAGGCTATGTTACCCGCTTAATAACATGCTAAGTGCTAAGCTAAAAGCGCGGTTAGCTCGCGATACTTACGTCTGCTGAAAACCCAAAAGTGGGGACAGAACGCTTTTTCTTTTTAGGCGGAATTTTTAAAGAGTGGTGTGGTTACTTAAAGAGAAAAAAAAAACTGCCATCGAAGGGGCGGATGAGGCCGAGCTGTGTCGTCCGGGATTTTGTCAGTGAGAGCGTTAGCTTGCGCGGATCATTCGCTACTTCCAAGCGGAGGGCGACAGCGCAGGTCGGGTGCGCAGACGCGGCCCGTCAGACATCAAGCCCGCTGAAATTAATTGCAAAATATCCGGTTTTATATCAAAATAAAATACAGATTGATAACTTATTGCAACGTTGGTGAGAAATACAAAGCACAAAGGAGGATGAAAATATATAATAAACATACAAATATATGCTTAAAATACATTTAAGTAAGTGTGCATTCACCTTTGATTCAAATTAAGTAATAGAAGTAATCTAAATACATTTCCGGTCTGCTTGTGTTGGTTAACTTTACATGGGCGGAGTTTGGAGCTGTCAAAACCAAAGCGCTCAGTTTTACTCAGAGTAATGTGGAGCTTTAATGAAAAAATGATTAAACGTTACAGTAGTAATGGCAGCAAATAATACAAATGATCTTTTTTTTAAATTATTTTTTAAGTAATAATACATTGAACAGAAGCAGTAGCAATAACAACAATAATTGTAATAATAATCCAAAGATAATCAAGGAAGAAATTGTTCACCATCAGTGTCAGCGTCATTTTTTCCCCCAAGAATTACCTGTATTACATCTTCATTGTGTTTGTCTTTGCTCAGCAACAAGGACAAAATTCTGTCCCATAAAGTTAGCAGGATTTCCCTTTGTTTCAGTCACCTGGAGTCACCAGCTGCAAAGCATCAGTCCAGAGAGTGAACAGTGTACGGATGCTTGTCCAAGTTCAAGCCCAAACTGGATTCCTCTGTCTCGTTGCCGTCGTTGTTGTGACTCTGAGCACTTGTGCCTGCCTCTCAAAGACTGAGGTCATTTTTCCTTCTTTCTGATGGAGATACATTTGCATGTCTCCCTCCTCAACACTGAAAGAGGAGGGTGCCAAACTGAAGGGAAGTGCTTCCTTTTTGTTGACACTATAAATACTGATAAATACTATCATCATCACAGACCTGAGTATAAGAGCCCTAATTCAAATGGTTTTATAGATTAGAATGCATCTTATTAGTCATATGTCTTAGTAGATTCTTTCAGAAGACTTGAAAAATATTTTCTATGGAAGCCTAAAAAAGTAAAAATTTAAATGAAGAGGCACTAACCCACTTTAAATGAACATGTCAAAGCACTTGTATGGGCATTTTAGGACCATAATAAAATGAAAATGGAAAATCTGTGTGACATTTAATTTTTAAAGTCATACCTTGATGAATAATGGACAAAACTGAAATGATAATGCATATATGCACATTTTTTATCAATTTTATTTCTTAGTAGTGTCTTTTAAAAGTCTTGGATAGGAATTTTTCTTATGGAAGCTGATAAGGGACTTTATTAAAATGAAGATTTAAACTTGGAATTGGTAATGGAAATCTATGATACCATCATAGTTTTCAACATCAGAGTGGGATATTTAAGCAAAAACTTCAATGAAAATACAATAATCCAAACCATAAATTAGCATTTTCCCATACTTGCATGGGCATTTTATGACAATATTGAAATGAAAATAGAAACACTATTTAACATTAATTTTTTAAAGTCATATTCTGCTGAACAGCAGATGAAATTGAAATGATAATGCAAAAACAGTACAACCTAATTTTACATTTATATGAGCAATAATCAACTGACAATTAAAACTGCAATTCAACATTCTTAAATTTTGGAATGAAAATGAAAGGCCATTTGAAATTTCATTTTCATAACTAAACTGCTAAACTGCTTGACATTTGCCCCATGAAAATGTGCATTGACTTTGTCTTTCTTGTCTACTTGTGTCTGTATCCTGGAGTCAAAGTTCATTTTCAGCAGCGTGTTTGCAGCCTTCAGCCAATCTAGCATCCCTGAGTTTAGTACTTTCTAGAGGCACAGGCATGCGCTGATGTCATTTATTCACAACTAAGTCACCAAATAACGTGTTTTTGGAACGCACAAACGAACAGTCATGCTCTCTAAATTCTCTATCATGTCGGGTCCATGCAGAAGTCCACATGGTAACAGTTTACCAACGAACCGGAGCAGCGGAGAACTCACAGTAATGTGAATCTCAGATGAGCTTTGAACACCCGTCAGGTCAAAACAAACAAGAGCAGCACTTGTTGCACCAATAAAACAATCACTTAAAGTCCATTGTGAAGGCCGCAGAGGCAACGTCTTTTCCTGGGACTGCAACACAAAGGCTGTTCCGTGTTTTGTGCCTGTTTTCTCCGACATTAAGTGAGACTACGTTCTGTATATGTCAGTGTAATCTCACATAGCATCTAAAGTGACTTCCAGTAAGGCACAATGTTTAATTTCCATTGTTGGATGAGAATAGCCGTCACAGCCAGCGGGTATGCGACAGCGAGACATGTGTACCACCCACTGTGAGGGCAAATACTCCGCTGGCTGCATTGT
>KV751394.1:3174625-3193355 GCA_001698575.1 Mola mola
GTATCACTTTTACAATTGAGGAACAAAAAGGACTTTTAAACTTTGATTTTGTTTACAGTTTTATTATTTGTTTCCAGTCTGCACTGATTAATAGCTTCTTTGATGTGAAACGGATAAAGAAATCATGCCTGGGACTTTTTTGTTTACCGTCATTCCACGTGTTCTGCTGCATGGTCCATCTCGCTGTCCAGAGGTTCATTTTCACCGCGGCTGTGCGGCCAGATCCATTTTGTGTTTGTGACGTCGTGGGCTCGTCCATGCAGGCTCTGTGCAACAAAGATGTTCTATGAGTGTGTGTTGTTGTCTCTTGTTGTGTATATTTGCTGTCAAAAGTGATCCCTGTCACAGTATTGTGTAAGCTATTGATTGAATAAATCTGATTGATGGATCAATCAAATGTCTGGAAGTTTCTGAATTGCTGAATATATTTATAGAACTGTGCAAAAGTCTCAGGCCAGGAGGATAATAATGAACCTGTGTGTTTATTTCTCTGGCTTCAAACATCTCCTGTAGGCCAAAGCGTAAAAATATTTGGTGCCACCTTCTCGTACACTTAAATGTCTGGAACTTTGATTCCGGACTGGTTCTCTTGTGTATCACAGCAGGTTTATTCAAGACACTTAAAAATCTTCTTAGGCCACTCTCGAAATCTGCAAACAAAGTGGACATTCAAGATGTGGAGTTTAAAAAAGGAGTGAATGACAAGAAAACTTCAACATCTGATGAGAAGGTTTTCAAAGCTTCTTCTTTGAGAGAGCAGAAGAAGTCCAGCAGGACCTTCACTGCGTCTGGCAGCTTCATCGGGACACCAGGTTGACCTTCAGTATGAAGAAGTTGAGCGAAGAAAATCGTCTCTCCAGAAGAGCTGAAGATGTGCTGAGTGCAGAGAGGGGTCACACTTAATTCTGACTTCTGCCTGCACAAGACATTTTGTGTTTGGGGGGGGTTATTTTGTGCCGTCACCCCTCCAGGAGGATATCAAGGCGTTCCCCATAAATTTTGCACTTCCATGGCATCCTGCTTGTTTTATTTCAAATCCACTGTGCTGGTGTACGGAGGCAGGCCTTCCCAGTGTGAGCTGGAGGTCACTGTTGGATAAAGCCAACAGGACCACGTCATGTTGAGGCCGCGGAACCGGACACGATCAGACACTTGGCTGCACCTACAAATTCCATGAAAGTTATGAACACAACTGGTGACGAAGGGCAGCCCTGGTGGAGGCCAACCTCCTCTGGGAACGAGTCTGACTTACTGCCGGTAATGAGAACCAACCTCCGGCTCCGCCGATACAGACATCAAATGGTCCGTCGCCATGGGGCCGTCTACCCCGTACCCCTCCAAGGAGCACTTTCCCAGATCTACAGAACACAGGTAGACTGGTTGGGCAAACTCCCATGACCCTTCCAGTACCCTCACGATGGTACAGATCTGGTCCAGCGTTCCCTAGCCAGGATGAATCAAAGGGTCCACTAACATTTGGACCCTCCAGCACTGTGGAACGGACCTTCCCAGAGAGGCTTAGTCCCCCCCCTCTTGAAAAGGGGAACCACCACCCGGCCAGCTAGCGAAGAGACTGAGAAATAAATACGCATAGTTGGCCAAACAAGAGAGCAGGTGGTGTATAACTGCTGTATAACTCTGTGTCTTCTTTGTTGCATTGACAAGATGTTTTCAGCTCGGTGCAGCCGTCGAACGGTGACGTGAATGTGGGAAATGAAGAAGAGAAACCCTCTGTGAAGACTCGTGATGACTCATAGTCATATGCAGATCCTCAGGCAGTTTCAAGAAAACATCCTCTTCAGGCGGAAACCGGCTGGAATTCTTGTATTTTCGGAGGAAACAAGAGAGGCAAAGACAAAAGAGATAATGTCAAAAAAACGTTTGAATAACAGTGGATTAATGTTTTAAATCTCCATTTCCTCTTCTGTAAGTAGCAGAAGTATGAATCTCCAACATTAATTGTGGCGTCAGAGAAGGTTGGTTTGCTTTGTTTGACAGGCCTGAGTGGGTACGTCAGAGAAACAGGAGGGTGGGAACATACCAAGAGCTGGAACGCCCACGTTAGCTTTACCACAGATCCCCGATCTGCACCACAATTTAACAGGTTCTTCCTTGGGCCATTGTTGAAAAGCATTTAGTAGTGTTTTCGTAATCTGTGAGCAAACCAACCAACCAACCAACCAGTGGGCCGACAGTGAACTTCCTAAATGAGAGCCTTGCATTAAGATGTTTGGTGAATACCTGCACAAAACCATGAAAATAGTCCATGTCTGAAAAAATACCGAATTTAACTCAGTTTTATTGATAAAATGGATGTCAGCGTTACATTAAAAGTAGAAAATACTCTCAGTGCGAAGTGTCCCTGCTGTTGACAGGAAGGAAAGAACACTAAAAACTAACAAACATTATCATGTCATTAAAAATAATGATTCCTTAATTAATTAGTAATTCATTGATTTGGACCCATTGAAGGTGTTTCTTGGTCCAACCTACTGCTGATTGGATTTTGGTGTCCAAAGGTCAGAAAGCATCTTCTTTGGCGATAACTCCGAAAGGAACTGAAAAAGAGAGGTCCAAATGGTGTCATTTTGTAGCTGAGAGCACTGGCTAAAGATAAATAAAGTTTGGGGGTTCTAGGTCAAAGGTTAAGGTCACTGATGGTTAAAAAAAAACCTAAAAACATTTTGTGCCATTTTACCTGAATGAATTGCCATAGAGAGGTCAAGCTGGTGTCATTTTTCCAACTAATCCCAGAGGTGCCAACATGAAAAAACAAGAAACAAACCTGTGTTTTTAAAGGTAATAAATCATTACATGCAGAGGAAATGGAAGTAAAAATTTCTATCAATTGTTCACTAAAATATACTGACAAAAGGCAGAAAACTGTCAGTAAAAGTACATTTAATAAGAAGAATTTTTCACTGCAAACGTAATATTTACTGAGGGTTTCTGTGAGGAAATTTCCCTCGTGGTGCCTCTCAGTGCCTGTTCTGCTCCACCGAACAGAACTCAAGAACCGAACCTGGAACTGATGAAATTCAGAGACGCAGCTCATCATCACCTCCTCATCAACCATCTCCGAGGAGTCCGGGAACACGCGGCGGGAACACGCGGCGGGAACACGCGGCGCGTGCGTGAGTCATGTGACCGGGGAGCGAGCCGCGCTTGCAGGGGATCCGACGCGCCTCGCTCACCATCTCAGGACCGCGGTGTGCCGGAGCGATGCCTCCCGGTCTCCTGGTCCGGGACCCGAGGCCGTCCGCGGGCCTCCTGCGCTGACGGGATGAAGGGATGTCGGAGTGGCGCCGCGGCGCCCCGGGACGGACCGAGCCCGGCGGAGGACTGCCTCTCTCTGGAGGAGATACTCGGGCTTTACGGCCAGCCCATCAACGAGGAGCAGGCCTGGGCCGTCTGCTTCCAGTGCTGCCGGACGCTGGCCAGGGGACGCCGGGGCCGGAGGAGCTCGTCAGCGGCCGCTCCGAGCAGGATCTCCGGGCCGGGGGACGTTCGGATCCAGAGAGACGGGACCGTGCAGGTGGAGAACCAGGGCTGTGAAGGTGAGAAGGGATGAGATGTGATCGTCTCTCGCTGCTCGTTTGCTGTGTTTCCACCCATGAAACGGCCAGAGCGGGGTCTGCGCGCGCACCAGCTGGCCCCCCGTAAACAGAGGCCCTCCGTGGTCCCAGGTCAGCCCGACTGGTGCAGAATGACACCTGTGTTTCCATGGTTACAGCTGCAAATGATGGGCTGGTGCGACGGTGTCACCAAGCTGGAAATATCCAGGAAAGTGAGAGTTTTTGGAAATGTCTCTTTATCTTGGGCAGGGCCGGAACCAGACGTGTGGGGCCCCGGAGCAGGACTAAGTTTTGGGGGCTGTATATACAGAGTGAATTATTGCTACGCTGCAAGAAAACAATGCTTATTAAGGAAAAGTCATAAAAGTTCAGCCCTAACAAACCTGATTTGGGGTGTTTTTTTTTTTAATATTGCTTTCAAATATCAAAATCAGGTTAATTTTTTAAGAATGAATTTGTAAAGTATGAATGAAATATTAATTTGCTCACCTAATTCAACGTAAAACCTTTGTAGACACAGTGGAGACTGCGTTATAAAATCTATTTCAAATTTAATTTAGATACGACAGTCCAATTAATACGTTGAGGTGCTGAATAAAAATCCATTTTTCTTCTGTTGGGTGTAATTTTTTTACCGTCCTCAGCAGCTCAGTAACCGCTCAGCGGCCAAACAATCACGATGCTCCGCGTTCGCCTGGTTGGGTAAACATAGCATGTGATGCAGGAGTTTGGGGCCGGCCGTGTGTCATAGGATCATCGGGCGCCGCAGGGATGTGCCTCTAACTGTCGGGCACAGAACACCGCTGAGTCAGCCTCAGGGATTTAGATCCAAATCATTCGGTCCAGTCAAGTGTCCCAAAGACGCACAGCCGTGATGGTGATGATGAAGGCCCGCAGGCCTGTACGCTCACTATGAATGGGCTATTTTTAGGAGCATGGAGGCCACCATCGGAGGGGGGAGTCCAGGCTTTTATTCCCCTGCTGCTCCTGCTCGCTTTGTCTTCTGCCATTATTATTTGCATCATAAAATCCTCAGGTTTTGCGTTTGGTAGTTTTTCCTCCAGTAATCGTGGTTTAAACCTCAAACGGGTGAGAGATGTGTTATCCTATCAAGACTTTTTGTTTCGAGTCAGGCACAAATTGGGCAGATGAAGATTACAGATGATATCATAGCAGGCACAAATAATGTCTCTGATATTCTGCACATGTTTCCATCTGCTTGTGTGGAGGAGGATTAAGGCCAGGAATACGAAAGAAATTATGAGAGGACCAGGTGTTTTATCAGTGGCTATCAGGGGCTTAGTGAAGATTACAATTATCTTTCCTTTTTTTAAACAAGACACAAACATAACAGAGATAAATGATCAGAAAATACGATGAATAAAGGAGGTCAAACCCGACAACGACGCCGTTTCAACTGTTAGTCAACATTTATCCACCATGAGGTCATTACATAGTTAACAGTTATTGCTTTCTAATCTCACACTGATGTTCTGTGTGCAGATGAGGTAATACTTGGATACGTTTTTATATGTAGGATTATGCAGGATTCCCTTCTGTTCGTGTCTTAGAAAACAATTGCAAGTCATTTTTTTGAGTGTGTGAGTCTGGTATTTAATCGTCAGTTTATCCTAATGCGTCGTGAAAGAAGACACTTTGTCATTTTTTTTGCGCTCTGCATAGACTTGGACAGATTTCAGACTTTTTCCAGGTGTGACGACATTGTCAAGAAAGCACATTGAGGCATCTGCTCAGTCCACGCACGCACGCACGCAGCAGCGTGGCGTTCAAATGATGCAGGTTAGGTCATGAGATGATGTCAGAGCCGTCACGGCGGCGCAGGGCTGCGTGTTACGGGACAAAACGCTGTTTGTGGCTGAGCTTAAAGCTGCCCGATGTGGCCTGGAGACGCGTTGAGGATCTTCGTCTCCTTCCTGAAGGGACTTTATTCATCATCCAGTCACATGTTACTCAGAGGCTGAAATAATTTGAAAGGAGGTTGAGCTGTTATTAAAACTGCTCTGTGATTTGGACTTGAGTCCAGGAAACTTTGCTGATAAGGTTTTAATCACTGATTATTATAATTTCTGCTGCAATGGTTGAAGGATGTGGCTGTGATGTCAATTTTATTTTTCTTACCATCAGTTATATTTCAATTAAAACAGCTGTGAGTTGATCAAAACTTCACGATTCACAAGTTTCCAAATTTGTTTTTTTTTAAATAAATGAGATTTGACGCATCGTAAAGTGTCTGACAAAAGGCAAAATACTGTCAGTTTTCTTTTTAAAATGAAAGTGAGGAGGGGAGAACCGCAGGCACTTTTCCTTTTCTTTGTAATGAGAAAATAAAAACATCTTCTGTTCTAAAGCCAAACAGGCATGAGACTCGTATGGAAGCAGCTCTGCTCCCCCTCCCCTCCCTGTTTCTGGTCTGTAGCTCTGCCCCTCCCTTCAGGACGGTCACTTTCACACGTTGGAAGCGGCTTCCCGGTCCTACAGCACAAACTGCAGTTTCGGATGCAGCGGCAGGACCAGGAAGCCGCTGCCAACATGTCAAACGGGTGTCTTAAAGGGTGGGGCGGAGCTACAGGGCAGAAACGGGGAGGAGCAGAGTTGCTTCCATTGAGTCTCACACCTGATTCCCAGAAGTTACAATCCCTCGATTTAAGACAGATGATGATGTTTTTATAGTGTCATTGACGAAGAAAAGGAAATGTGTCTTGTTCTTCAGTTTGTACAGTTTCTAACTTCTCTACTTCACAAGTGAAAAGGGATCCTTTGATTTTATGAAGAAAAGATTACGAAGGAATAAAGAAAAATTACGGTATTTAACAATAAAAGTCCACTTTTTCATTCATTATTGGTCTTAAATGTCATTTTGTTAAATTAAACTGGTGAGCATCAGAATGGTTACATCACTGGCAGCTTCAGAGCTGAAAAAGCGCATTTGGAGATTATGGATTTTATTTTACTGGTAGTCAAAAACAGATAAATAAATAAGAAAAGCCACAGATTCTGATAATTCTGATAAACGTCCAAGATGGTTTGACCTCTTGCGTACAGTACAATGTGTTTAATACCAGATACTTTAGGACTTTAACTCAACAGACTCTCCCTTCAGCAAAGTCATTTTTTTGACTCAACTATGAGTTTTGGTTAGTTTTCACAAGGCTGCGAGTCTTCGAACACCTGACAGGATCCGTTTCAGCGCATGGCACACGAATGATGACATTTAGGACCAGCTTCCTGCACTCGAACCACGTGACCGTGCCTGTGTGAGCACTGTGCATTCAGCTGCTCCATGGTTGGACTCTCATCTGCTGCGTTTCTGTTTCCCTGCAGGTAAATTCAGCTCCTGCACAACAACAGAGGTGAGTGACGGCACAATGCCGACATGTTTACTGGTGTTCCGTGTCAAACCCGCCGTCGGCCGGGGAGGATGAAGAGCAAAGGTTAAAGCGGGCGTTCTTACGATGTCACCGCCGGCCGCCTCCAGTGTTTGGTCGGCCCAGTCTGACGCTTCCTTTTTCAAATATTAACCCAAACTGAGTGATTATACAATAGCGGAAACATACACACGCGCCTGCACATAAATCACCATCAAACCAACCGTGTTTCAGTCACACTGATGGGTCAGTTTGGGTGTAACTGGTTTGGAATCGGCACCTCAAAGTGCATGCTGGGAAACTCCCAATAACCATTCGACCTTTCGAATGACAAAATCAGGCTGTAAACAGAGAGATAAAGTCACTCTAATTTTGTCTTGTTTATGAAGCGACGCCGCAAAGTAATAAAACACACGATTTGTCAGAAAGGTAAAAATGAGTTCGCCAAAAGGTTATTTTTTACGTAGGAGGGTAAGGGCCAGGCGCGGGAAGGTAAAAAAGTGATGAGTGATGCTGACACGTCATTTTGTAAATAAAGTTGATAACAACCTTTGCAGACTGTAAACAGCACGGAGGTGGTTGCATTTGTGCCAGCTGACGTAGCGGCGAATGGGCAAAGGAAGCGTATCCATGGTTACAGCTGCGTGCAGTTCAGAGGGGATATGAAGCGTCACATGACACAATAAGACAACCGATCAAGTCGTTTGATCCTGAAGGGGGCGGAGCTCAGGCGGGCACCGCGTCGCATTTTGTTTCTCGAGATTTTAGCTTTTTTTCGTTAAATTTTATACTTTCTTCTCAACTTCTCAGATTTTCTTCGTAGTCCACATTGAAAAAAAAAAAATTCATCCTCTCGTAATTTCTTTCTCACGCACGACCCTGATCCTCCTCAGTAGTCTCTCATCTGACGTCCCCTGGCCAAGATGTTCACAAAGGCCTCCAAAACCCAACTCTGAAATGAAGCCGTGATGAAAGCCTTTCTCTCAGCGTGTGCTTATCGTGGTTACCGCCTTGTTCACTGACAGCCTCCGTGCACGTGTCACGTGTCGGATAAGTCTAAAATTTGCTAAATTTAATTTTGTACACTAGGTTGCTGTAGGCTGCTCGAAACGTGACGGATGAGATTATGTCAAGTGTGAGATGATGCTGTCAGGTTGGTACCAGCAGTTCCACATTTTGGAAATCTGCTATTTTCTTTATGAAAGTAGCGAAGATCTTAGCTTAGCATACGGACCGTAACCGGGGGAAACAGCTGACCCATCTCTCTCTCTTCTAACGGACACGTGAGTTCGTTCATGGAGTTCCAATTTATGAACCATCTTCACTTTTCAGTTTGACATACAACAAAGGGCCTGTTTTGGTTTATATGTTTGGAAATAAAACAAGACGTAACTGTGCATCCGACTAAACTTCCATCCAGCTTTTCATCTCTTTCTTGTTATCGCAACTTTAAAAAGTTCAGAGCTGCACAGAATGATTATTTCAATCCCTCATTAATCTGCAGATTACTTTCATGATTAGTTGATTAATCATTTACTTTTTTGAGAGTCCAAAGTGACGTTTTCATATCGCGTCTTCGCTGCGACCGGCAGTTAAAAACCCAAAGACTCGTAATCGACTGTCAGAAATCACCAAGAACAGCAGCAAATCCTCACATTTAAGAAGCTGGAACCCAAAAATATTTGACATTTTTGCTCAAAACGAGACTCAAACGATTATTCTACTAACAAAATATGTGTTGGTTAGTTTCCTTTTGACCAACTAATGGAGTAATTGTTGCACCTTTAGAATAATTTACAGGATAAGATGGATGACGGTTCCCTGGTGGGCGTCCTGCCCTCCCAGCTCGTGTCTTCGCCCGTCAGTTTCCCCTCAGCAGCTCCCAGACGCCTCCTCTGATTCACTGCTTGCAAGGCCTCCTGTCTGACGGCAGCTCCGGGAGCAGCCTCAGACCCAATGAAAGCGCCACAGTAGCTGCTGGGATCAGCTCCTCTGCTTTCGAGTTTTTTAGATATTTAGTGGAAAGTTTGGGATTTACGCTGGTTAGCAGATGCTGTCGGAGCTTCTGCGGGGGTTCTGGAGTGTGTAACGGAGCCGTGATAACAGATGGACGGCCAATAATTCACGTGCAGATCACTGTGGGAGCGGAGAATGTTGAAACTGTGCGGACAAATCCCGGCTAAGCAGCTTTGCAGTAGAAATGAGATCTCACAATGCAGCGAGTTGCTCGCTGGCCGACGAGACTGCGGGCGTGTTGTCGGAGCCGCTCGGTGCTTGACGGCAGTAAATCCGACGGCAGGGGCCTTCAGCGTGGAACACGCTGACACACATTATGTTCACACGGCTTCAGACAGCGTGAACTGTGAATGTCAGCTGACGCTGTTTTCCCGGCACAGCGGGCGGCTGCACACGGCTCTCTGGGCCGCAAATGATGCTGTTTGTCAAATCGTCGCGCAAATGAGACAATTAGTTATGCATTTCCGCATTCTTCTAAGCTGTCTTCGGCCGGTGACGCGTGACCTCGTGTAGCAGCCGGTCTGCCTCGGCTCCAGGAGCAGCCTCAGAAATCAGAGGATTATGCTCGATCACGTTCCCCTCCGTCAAAGTTTAACTGCGCTCCCTTTGAGTCCTGGAAGGGATCAGAGTTAAACGTCACCTTTTTGCAAACGCAAGTGTTCCGCCAAAAGGATTCGAGTGTGCAGAAAAAGAGAGAAATCAACCACAAGAAGGAGCGTTAAGAGGAAGGTTCTCTCTGTTCTGCGTGTGACGTTCTGTAGGTTCCGCTCGTCAGTCATATGACGGCCAGAGGTCACAGCAGCATGATCACGCAGAGGAGTCGGACAAACAAATCTCACCGGAGTTTGTGCCTGAGAGGAATCAGCTGCGCTTTGACTGTTAACACCGATCAGCCATAACATTACGACCACTGACAGCTGGGCTACAATTGAAGAGATCTGCAGCAAGATCTGCTGTGATCATTCATGTGGATGTTTGACACAAACCATCCAACCCAAACGTCCAGTCGCCCGGGACCAGTCACCCGGGACCAGTCACCTGGAACGAGTCACCTGGGACCAGTGACCCGGGACCAGTCACAGTGCATGCTGGGAAACCTCAAAAAGTGCTCAGGAAGAGGAAGTTGCTCCAAATGGGTTTATGGTAACACAACTGGATATTTTTCATCAGCTGTCAGGACAGGAAACTTTGTCATCTTGGTCTTTGTTTTTTGTGCATAAAGGTCCCAGACATTTATGACGACACAGTCACCTGAATTAGAAGATTTGACTTGAAGAAGTGTAGTTTGCACACACACATCTTTGCAGAAGAGGATCAGGAGTTCTTTCATGACGCGCTTCGAGGAAAATTGACGAAGTGCTGAGAATAATGATGAAAAACAGACCTGGCTGAGCTCCGCTGATTAGTCTTATTGTGTCATGTGATGCTCTCATAATTTCTGGGTCTCCCTGCTGACACTGCTGCGACCTGCGACCCGCGGCTGCAGCAGGAAATGAGATGAGACGAGAGACTCAGCCCAAACTAAAGACACGGAGGAAGTCTGTCGATGCAGAGACCAAGAATTGATTTAATAATTGAAGTCCTGGAACCAGGAAGGTAGAATCCCATGACACTGTTAAAGGCTGCAACGCTCCTGAAAGATGAGGGAGAGCATGGGAACAAATGAGGATAATCAAAGAAGAAGAAAAAGAAAAAGGGCAGCGTGTGTGATGTCAGAAACCTGACAAAAAAAACCACAATTTTTTTAAAAAGTTCAGTAAATATGAAAGATTGACTCGTTTCATTTGGTTTTGATAAAATTCCACTTAGTTCAGTTCCTGCTTAATTTCACCGTGGTGACCTATTTCCTGTGAACCCGCTAATGCTTGAACCGCGTCACGTTGCCATTTTGACACCGGACGGTAGGTGAGCCCAGAGGCTCCTCCTACAGCGTGAAGCTGGTATCTCCTCCGACTGGTGTCGAACACCAGAGTGTTCGACAGAGTGCTGTGAGATTCAGCCTTCGGGCCACAACCATCCAGGTTTTGTCCGATATCACACATGTAAGGCTGGATGTGGGCTCCAGGTGGGGGCGGTTCTCTGTGTTTGACAGAGAATTTGAGCTCGTGGAGCCTCGTGACACGTGTTTCCAGGCCAGCGACGGGAAAAACATGAGCGATGTGATAAGATGATTGTGGAAGTTAAACTTTGGTTTTGGTTTCGGTGTGTTTGCTCATCCAGCGTGTCTCCGGGTTCACGTCAGGTTATGAGGACAACAGTGGTCGAGTAGCTTTGGGAAACAATAAAAAACACTGCTGTGCGCGTCACATTGGGTTTGTTCCCTCTGGCCGACCCGCCGCCTCAGCATTTCGTGACAGGAATGCTGATGTTTAAGATGTTTAAGTGTTTGATGTTGTTGCCGTCGGTGGTTGACATCTTTACCCCCCAGCCTCACTTCCTGCCTGCGATCCCACGGTTCCAACCAGCCAGCAGCCTGGGAACCAGCTCGACTGCCACCAACTCTCCGAAGGTTACGATCGGGAAGTACCGAGTTTAAATTTGAACTCACGTTTATTTTTTTATCGCTTCGTGTCGGTCGGTGCCGCGGGCGTCTTGTTTCCAGCTTGTCCGTCGCCTCTCTCAAGAACACTGTGAGGGATTTTCTTCAAACTGCACAAATATTCGCTCTGATTCAAGGATGAACTGATCTGATTTTGGAGGTCATAGGTCAAAGGTCAAGGTCACTGTGACCTGAAATGTTTTGAGCACAATATCTCAAGAATGCATTGAGGGATTTTTGTCAAACGTGGCACAAAGCTGCCACGCAAACCACGTTTCCTCAGAGTCCTCCAAAAGAAGAAAACACAAATTCGGTGCATCGGTAAATAAACATAAGCGAGCCAAATTAGACCGATGGAAAAACACAGTTCAGATGCTGTTTTCCGTGTTGAAGATGAGCTGTGGGCGGGGCCTAACAGTCAGAACGTTTTTTTTGCCAAATGCTCGAGCAGAGGCCCGCTCAGCGTGTTCGGTGTCATATATCAGTTATGGAGGATCCAGCTGGAGTTTAGACAAAGAGGTGGCATTGAGCCACCCACCCCAGGACTCTCACATGACTCCTCCTCCCCCCATCGGCGTCCATCCATCTGCCCTCAATCTTCACGTCTTCACCTTCTCCTCCCTCGCTGACCCCCCTGCTCTGTTCTCTCATCCTCTCCTTTACTGCTTCTTTCTCCTGTCGTCTTCCTTTGATCGTTCGCTCTTTCTGCCCTCCCTCTCTCACTTTTTCTTCCCTCACTGGTTTATATGCTCTCTCGCTCGTTCTCATGGAAAAGCCCCAACAGTCTTTTCCCAGCGCTACGGGCGGCACGATAATCCCCCGTGTGACTTCCAGCTCTGGTCTTTTGTCTTTGTTTTGGCATCACTGCTTTTATCCTCGCAGAAGAACAAGACTTCTGTGAATCTGCAAGCACCGACCACACGCACCCAAATTATATTATTATTTTATTTTCAGCCAGTATTGTTGTTCAGGTGAAGAACGCCTCGTTTCCACCATCCGGGCAGCCAGTAGTTCTCCTTACAGTGATGTTCGTAACATCGTGAGCTTTAATTTGCAATTTGTCAATTGAAAGAAAAATAATCGACATCTATTTTCATTTCAGTCTGTTTTTTTAAAAAAAAAAAAAAAAAAGTCAAATATTTGTTGGTTCCAGCTTCTCAAATGTCAGAATTTGCTGCTTTAAAACCTGTAAAAAGGCAAAACCTGCCCTGTGATTGACTGAAAATGCTATTTGTAACCTTTAATCACACTGGAACGAACCAACCTGAGTGTCCTGTGTTCTCAGGTCATCGAGTCTCTGGGCATCATGATCTACAAGGCTCTGGATTATGGGCTGAAGGAGAACGAGGAGAGGGAGCTGAGCCCTCCTCTGGAGGAGCTCATCGCCTTGATGACCAACATGGCCGAGGGTGAGGGGGACACCTGCCCCGACGAAGGCTACGAGGCCACGGAGGAAGAGGACGAGGCAGAGGATGACCTGGACCTCATCTGCAGCGTTCACGGCTACAGAGACATCGTCAAGGTAGGAACAGGAACCAGCTGACGGTTTCAACCGTGGCGGCCTTTTAAAACTAATCAGCTAAAATGTAAAACTTCTTGTTTTCAGGTGGGCTTTTCCTGCAGTAGAAGGCCGTCACATCGATAAAACACAACAGAGTCGCTTCCATACAAGCGTCATGCTTGATTACCAGAAGTTTACAGCTTGAAAACAAAAGATGTTTTTATTTTATGTTTTTTTTTTGCCTGAGAAATAATGAAAGGACATTTTATCATTTACAATATATCTCAAATCTTTACTTTGAAACGTTACATCCCTGCACATTATACGGAATGCTCCTTTTAATCAAACCTACACACACCAGGTGTATTTTTGGATTATTGTTATTGACATATTGACTCCTAATTCAAGTGTTGCAGGTGTTAGTGCATCAGCTGTTGAGGAAAAGGTGTGTGTGAGGACACACACACGTCTGAGCAGCGCGGCGGTTCGACGGCCAACAAGCTGTCGGTTAGATCCCATCTCTGTGTTTTTCTCGTACCGTTGACTCTCGTTGCTCCGCCAGTTCACCTTTTGTCCTTCTGTATTCACACCATCGACTCTCTCAACTCACTGCCACATTTATTTGTTTACTAAAACTATTAAACTTACAGTTTTGCAACTTCTGGGAGTCGATATGAGAGTCATAAGGTAGCAACTCTGCTCCGCCCCTCCGTGTTTCTGCTTCGTAGCTCCGCCCCTCTGTGTTTCTGCTCCGTAGCTCCGCCCCTCCGTCTCCAACAGTCGATTTAACGCGTCAGTCTTCCGTGTTTTTTTTTTTGCTCGTTGTCATGTCTGCAGTTGTTGATGATGCTTGAAGAGCAACTTTTCCTGCTGGGATGTCGAGCTTTGTATGGGCCTTTTAGCACCTACGTTGACGTGCACACGTGTTTACCTTCGTCTACAGGAACGCCTCCTCTCTGGAAGGGCCTGTGATTGGCTGAAAAGTGCCATAAGGGGGTAGATTTAGTAAAGCCTGAAGACAGAGAGCAGTGAGGGTGTGGCGGGCGGTGACCACGTGCACGCGTGTGAGACGGCGACACACTGCAGCAGCAGTTGCTTACAAATGTTCCTGTGACATATTGTGGTACACCAATAAAAGATCGATAAATTAAAACGAATAGGTAGTAAAAATTGGTAAAGGAAACCACAAAAACAATTCCCCAGTCAGTAGGTGGGTATCTGATTGTTAGTTCTCCTGCTGCCAATCTATAAGACAAACGTTTCACCCGTACTGAGGTTCCATTTTCACCATGAGGGATTTTAAGTTTTGTAAAATGCTGAAGAAACCAATGGAAAGATAGAATATAGGACATCCCAGATGTAGTTGAGATGAGGGTTGTTGCTTGTTGCACAGCCATCGGGCGATGGGGACGTTTGACATAAGATAGATAGAGATAAATGTGAAAAAGACGTTGTTATTTATGGATTTATCGGAAAATGAATGGTGCATTATGATATATAAACTGTGTGAATCTGTCTTGCAGCTGTGCACAGCTCACCTGCCCGGCCTGTCAGACGCCTCCAGTCACTACCAGGCGGTGTGTCGGGCTCTGTACGCCGAGACCAGGGAGCTGCACACCTTCCTGGAGAAGATTAAAAGTGCCAAAGAGGTGGGTTCTCCTCTTCATCATCCTCATCGTTGTGGTTGTGGGTCTCGGATAGAAGGTTCGTTCCTGTGGCCTCGCATGAACCTGGACACCCCGTCATCAATCGCTCTGTGGGTACCAGGGTCACGTTTGTACGATCGGATCCTCCTGCGATGGCTGCACCAAACAAACAAACAAACAAACAAACACATAAACACAGAAGGAAACAGAGCTGAGCCGTAGGAACAGATTCTTCTGTCGCAATATGGATGAGTTCTCATCTCAATCACAATATACGTCTCGACACAGTTTGTTTTCTGTATATCCTATCACAAATATCACAACAGCATATTTTCATAATTCTGTCAATCAAAGAGTAACTATGTGTTTTGTTGGAGTAGTTGAATACTCGCCTGATGGGACGGCCAATGTCACATGTGGCTATGAAACACGGGTCGTTCCATTCTGGCTGTGTGGGGGAGCTGAATGGCCGTTTCTCCCAGTAAATGATGATATACAACCTATTATGGGATAAATATCACCATGTTAATAACAGAGTTTGGTAAATAAGAGAAAATAACTCCTATGCTGTTAATGAATCTCCTCAGTGTTCATGAATAAATCACCACGGTAGCAACGATCCGTCCGAACAGCATCACCACTGGGATGTAAGTTTTTCACCATACAAAGTCTTTCACAGCGCCACCTCCTGGCCATTCAATGAGGGAGGGGCTCCAGACGGGAAGTGATGCAACAGTAGGACCAAAAAGGTTCAACACGCTGAACTCGGAGTGGCAGAGCAAAATCTGAGCATGTGTAACAGGGTTAGAAATAACACATATTATGAATTTCTGCAAAATTGATGTGCTGGTCTGTATGTGTCTAGTTTTGGAGCCACCTGATGGGTTTATAGTGCAACTGCATGCTTAGTGTCCCTTTTGGCGCACTGTACGTCCCTCCCCAAAGAATGACCTTCTGAGCTGGAGACCTGTATGCGTGCAGTTGCATAACACATTAGATGACATCTCTTGTGTTGCTGATCTTTGTAACAGAATAAAGAAAGAAGGGAGAAGCCAGTGTGAGCAGTGAGAGCAAGTCCTGTGTGGCCGTGCCATTCTTCGTACACCATAGACGCATCCATCCTACATCCACAGACACAACCGGTTACACATGTTCACGTGGGCGGTGACCGCTGTTTGGTCCTACTGACACAGGAAGTTAACGTTTGACACAGGAAGTTAACGTTTGACACAGGAAGCTGACGTTTGATACCGGAAGTTAAAGTTTGACACAGGAAGTTAACGTTTCACGTGGGCGGTGACCGCTGCTTGGTCCTACTGACACAGGAAGTTAATGTTTGACACAGGAAGCTAATGGAAACAAAATATCAAAATTTTGTGCTCTTGTGGTATTAAAGTGGTGAAACTTGACATGCTGTTATAAGCAGAGAAAAACATCACTTGATAGTCATTTTTGGCTCCTCCCATGATTGTCTGGTTTCCCGGCCGTAGACACACCCCATTCACATGGTTAATTCCCATAATTTGGCGATTCTCTGCATTAGCCTAAACGAAGGTAGCGGGTTTCTGTTCACGGTGAACGGTGAGATGTTCGCTGTGTGTCAGCTGACACGGAGAGGCATCTGTGCTGATGAGTGTGGAGAAAGAAATGAATGGACACGTCAGCGCACAGCCTGCAGTCCTCGAGCGATGACGTAACAACAGCTTTCCCTAACAGCTTATCCTCCATCTTTTATGCATTCCTCATAACACGTGACGCACATGTAGTCCGACACGTGTTTAAGACTGTTTAGCCCCAATAGAAGCTCCATTTTATGGCAAAAATCTGGTTTGTGCATCAAAGATAACACGGAGAAAGGAAAAGCACAGTACTACATAGTTAATTAAAGGTAAAATAATATATTAATTATTTATTAGCCATAATTCAGGGGGTCGCCCACTTGAATTAACATTAACTGAAGCTAGTAAATAGGTTTTAGTAAGCATAAAAAATATTTAAATGTGTATTACACAACTTATCCGAGTCCATATTTACCTCACCTGTGAACTGGGGGTCACCCTGTATATCTAATTGACCCTTTGCTAAGCCCCGCCCCCTTGGTAACTGTCGCTACATCTAACAAGCTTTTTGCACCCGAACAGATAATATGGAGTTTTCAACTATATCGGCGAGAAATATTCCAAAGGAAATAATTTTAAAAAGTACTGAAACAATTGATGGTGAATATCATAGAGAAGCAGACAGAAAAGTCGACAATATGCATCTGAGAGCGTCACTCACAGTGTCATTTGTGGGCGGAGTCTTGTGAATGAAGAGCACATCAACATAATATGGAGGGTAAAGCTTCGCGGTTCCAATGCAGCGTCTCAGACGTCCTCACAAACCACGTATACAGGAACATTATCTTTGTCTGACTTTACCTTTGGGAAAAATACGACATAAACCTCTTAGCAAAGTGTCAATTACACATTTAAATAATAGTTTCATGGTCATATGATGGCATGTATTCTATTTCAAAAAACAGCAATGGAGGGAAACGACTAAATATCAGAATATTTTGTCCAATTATTTGGTGTTTAAAGTGTCAAACCTGACAGGAGTGAATATAAAGAAAGAATTCCGGACATCAGCAGCTGGCAAGAAGTGCTGTCACAGCCCGCAGGCTGCCAGGTGGAAGTGGGCCACCCAGCTGCTGATGCTCACACAGCCATCGTTTGTACAATCACGTGTGAGGGTCTGCAGCGTGTCTCCACATACCACAAAGGCTTAATGTGTGTTACTGGTGTGCCGTCCGTTACAGGTCATGCGCTCATGTTCGGAGGGCGGCTGACAGCTGCAGGTATTCGTCTCGTGATGTGTGAAGAGGACCGCCTGAGTGCTGTATAATCGTTGCCTTTCATCATAGAAAAGATTCGCTTGGGAAAACTGGCCACAGGCTCACAGCGGGGCAGTTTTCTGACCTGCGTTTGTCGGCTGTGTTTCGGCTCGCGTTCACATTGAGAGCGTTCGTCAAAACCCAAAGTGGTGCGTTTCTGATGTTTGTTGTTTTCCTCGGCCTCAATCATTGAGATCACGTGCAGGAGTCCTCGTGGTCCTGAGTTCAGCTGCGGGTCGGAACATTTCCCGTGAGGGGTTGCGTGTGCTGCTGCTGCACTTTCAGCGTGCTTCTGAACGAATGGATGAGTTCAGGTTGGTTACATAACTCTCACGTCCTGCAGCGGAGAGGAGGCTGAAGACGTTTGGGACCCGCAGCAACTTTTAACCCAGAAAGTGAACAATCGAGGCTCCTCAGAACAATAATCCTATCGATGTCATTTCCTGTAGCAGGACTTTGAAAGAATGAGAAACAGCGGCTAAATGTCTCGTTAGCCTTTAGCTCAAAGGGCTTTATTGTTGAGTTTAAGTGGGGAAAACAAAAGAAAAATAAGAAAAAAATAAATGTAATTTTACAAAACGGGAAGAGTAGATAATTAATGATTTGATTAATGAACGGAGAAGAACTTTGGTCATTTCAGTGTTTTTAAAAGCAAGAAAGTCACTGTTTCTTGCTTCTTAAATGGATTTAGTTGTTAATTAAAGTAAGCGGAGAGTTTGCTGGACAAAAAAGGGCTAATTTTCACTGTCCAAAGGTCACGTCAGACTCTTGGAAAACTTCACGAGTATTTATTTGACATTTTATGGACTGATTAAATGATTAATCCTTCCAGTTGCTTCGTGGCTTCCAGGAGGGAGGGGAACCAAAGTGCAGCAGATGACAGAAGCTCTGACCGCCTTCACTCTCTGCCAGCTCTCATTTATCTGCGGGTGGATACTAAATGTTTCAAGCTGCAGTTTGGCTTTTACCTGCACAGTTTGTGCAGGTGTAATATGCTTGTTAGTTCTCTTTAGCTGATTTGCAGGTACAGTCTGAATTATCCTACTGTTTGGTATTGTTTGTATCACAGAGAATGCTGATGCCATGAAGATAAAGCGTCTTTAAACAAAGATTCAGTATGGGAATGGGTGCATGTAGACATTGCTCAGGTCCCCTCTGGTGTGTAAAATACCCACATACGTGAGGGGCTTTG
>KV751394.1:3193381-3220716 GCA_001698575.1 Mola mola
CATAGCTGTTAGGATGTGGGGGGACTTGCTTTGTCTCTCCACGCCGACTCCTCCGGCTGCTGGAGACTTGCAGAAACGAGTCCGGCTTCACGCTTGGCCTAACTGTTCATGTGGCAGGAGTTGCCATGTGTGTTTCGATTAAAACACTGACCCCATCGGCCTTTTGAAAGGGAAATATGTGGCTTTGATGCGATTTGATGACACCGGTGACCCAGTGGTGTTTAAAAGCAGCTGAAGTGATGTCTGTGCAGCAGGGTTTTAATTTGAAGGGCTGTTATTGCCGTTAAGCCCTCAGGACACTTAAGTTCTGTATCCACTGTGAGCAGGCGGAGTTATGAGTTTGTTCTGTTTCCGTTTGTAAAAGGTGGGAGTTTTTTTTTTTTTTATAGAATCAACAGGTTAACTGGTCCAACTGGAGATGTAACAACTGAGCTGATTAAAAATCGATAAAATCATTGAAAATCAATCAAAACGTGACTTTTCCAGACCGTTGTGATATAAAGTAAGTTGCGATACACATTTTAAATAGCAGATGGTTTCTTTGTTACCTTGTTACTGTTACTTTGCTTTAAGGTCTTTTCACCCCGCGGTGGGAAAACTCCCCGCCTCCTGTCGTTTCAATGAGGGAAGCGCAGCAGCAGTAGGACCAGGAAGTGGTCGCCAATATGTGAAAATGACTGTGTAAGAGTGCAAGGCGGAGCTACAGAGCAGAAAGATGGAGGGGGGGGGGAGCCAAGGTTGCTTCCATAGAGTCTCATGTTTGATTTCAGAAGTTTCTAACCTCCCACCTCACAGGCGAAAAGTGATTTATTTCCTTTCTTTAAGGAAAGATGTGTAAAATGATAATTTTTTCATGAAAAATTATTTATTTGTCATGAACTCAGGAAAGGTTCCCGAACCACACGGGATAAAGATGAAAACGGCTCGATGAAACAGCGTTAACATGGCCGCCTGTTTGCGGAAATATTCACATTTTGTTTCCCTGTCCTGCTCTCTCTCTCTCTCACACACACGGTGGCGCTGTCCTCTGCCGACCTTTGGAAGCAGCAGCAGAGAAATGCAGGTTGGCTCTGTGATTGACCGTCAGAAATGGCCTCTCGTCGGGCAGGTTCAGGGTCAGGCAGAGGTCAGGACGGGGGAGCGGCTGAGAACCGCCTCAGGCTCAGGTCCTATTTACTCATCTTATATCTTACACTAAGTGTCATTTTAAGATTAGGATTTTCTCCTGTGGCAGGTTTGACTCTTTGCCATCGTGGTTGAATGAGTCTGTTCACATGCCAACATGCCACCCTCTTTTCCTAAACATTATTCCCTGTTTTTGCTTTTATTTATTTTTCAACATCTGCCACCACGGATGCAACGCGTCTGTCTGATTGGCTACAGATTAAACAAATTCTTTATAACTGTCACAACATACATTTGTGTTTTCAATAAAAAATAGCCAATTATTTTACATACACACATTTGTGGATTTCAATTATGTTGATTGTATTTCCGTTTATATAGACGAAGAAATATTTACATGAGAATCCCAAGATGCACTAGTGAACTGTGAGATGTGAGCGCAGGCGACCTGCTGTGACTCTTCCTCCTTCTCTCTTTAGCGTCGTTGTTTGCTGATATCGCTTTTCCAACTTCAAAAACTCTGTGCGTGTTTCTCCATCAGAACCTCCGTAAGATGGAGGCGGAGTCCTCCGAGGAGCCCGGCCGAGACCTGAACGAGCTACAGAACGCTGACTGGGTAGGTCTCCACACTCAGCTGCTGTCACTGACGATTACAAACACGCAGATTTCCACCAATCACAGCCCTTCTCCTGGACCCCCCCCGCCCCCGCTGAACTGTCGCTGTGTGAGGAGGAATCGAACCGCCAGGCCGTCATGTTTCAAAGTCACACCTCCAGTTTGGTTCCATGTTTAGACTGTAAATTAAGATGAATGACATACGATCAGGAACTCCCCCTGGTGGTCGGCTACAGCACAGGTCATAAACTCCTCCTCCTACATTATCGTAGGTAGGACTTGGGCCAAAAATAAAACTCCGATCCCCCCGCAAATAAATCTTTCCCAAACATGGTTTTGTTGTTTTGGCTCGTTGTGATCGTGCCGGTGTTCGTTCATGTGTTTGTTTTTCTGATCAGTTCGCTTTTAACCACTTATTTGATGAGTGTTGTGATTGACAGTTGAACTGTGCTTGTAATTGGGTGGGCAGGTGAAGGGGCGGGAACTCTATGTCGCGGTTAGTCTTCCCAGTCTGGATCTTATCGATGTCACCAGTACGTGTCAGCGGGTCCTGACCACGACAGGAATAAATCTGCGTATGACTGCGAGAAACGTTCTACTGAGGCCTGAAACAGCTCAGGACCCTGCTGAGATGATTCCTGTCAGGAGAAGTCAGTGGTCATGGCGTTCTGCACCTCCTCCCCCAGGCTCGGTGCTGGGTGCAGGTGATGAGGGACCTGCGCGAGGGGCTCAAGCTGAAGAAGGTGCAGGAGCGTCAGTACAACCCGCTGCCCATCGAGTACCAGCTCACTCCCTACGAGATGCTCATGGACGACATCCGGTCCAGACGCTACAAACTGCGCAAGGTCATGGTCGGTAACCACGGCGGCCCGCGCACGCGCACACGCACACGCACACACACACACACACACATCAACACTAACTAATAATGTAAAAAGTTAGTTAGTTAGTTGCAGCTCGTTACTGAAGCTCGTTTGTTTCCTGCTGCATCGTGTCGATGAAGATCTTTAGTTTCTGTCTCCTGAGCTCCAGTTAGATAAGGGAACAACCTTCGGAAACGAGCAGGACATGAGCTCATTTCTCTCCTCCGCTCGGTCTCAGGTGAACGGGGACATCCCTCCCCGGTTAAAGAAGAGCGCTCACGAGGTCATCCTGGAGTTCATCAGGTCCAGACCCCCCCTCAACCCGGTAAATATCACAACCCGACACGTTACCTGTTATTCTGCCACTGAGTTGCTTTGTCTGTTTGCTCGAGTTAATATTCGATTTGGGGATGAAAATTTCACCCGAGATGGATCTCGAGCCAGCTTCCGAGATCCAGGATTCTTCAACACTGCGAGATGAAGCACTTTTTGATAGTTTGGCTTTTAACTTCAGAAATGTTCAGAAGTTTTATTTAAACACATTTTAGAGGCTCAAAGATGCCAAATTTTCCAGGAACTGACACAAAAGGTCACGGTAAAAGAAAGGAATGGTGCAGATCTTATCGTAGGATTGACATTGAAACTGAAAAAGGTAACATTAAGGTTTCGACAACAGCATAAAAATGCAGCTTATTAACAACCAGCACACTCTGACAAATATGACCGTTTCAGCTTTTAAACTCGTTTCGTTCGGCCGATGAGAGCTGCGATCATCAGCTCACTGATGTGAGGTGAACCAATCATCCCCACGACATGTGGTGAGCAGCCCTGCCGGCTGTTTTTGTTTGTTTTTATTTGTTGCGATCCTCCCGGGCTCCACACTTTAACTTTCATTTAAAAACTCTGCATTTGAAACAAACATTAAGCAGCAGATACACACGACACAACTAAAACAACATACAGGCACTCATACATACACACTTATTAACAAATAATGAAAACAACAACATTAAATTGTCTGCATAATAACCGATGAATAAAGTGTAATATATTTACTAATTTGCTTTTTAAAACTTGATTTCTGTTAGTTTGGTTAGTTGCAGCGGTAGAGAGTTCCGTCTTTTCATCGTTCTGTATACGACTGTGGGAAGAAATTGGCGTTTGAACTGTCAGGTGACACATGAATGTGACCATAAATTATGTTTGAATTGACTCTACTGAAAGGGTAAAGTTTTAGAATGTAAAACTCTCCATGTTACGAGTGAAAGTTCAGCTTTCGGGCTGATCTTTAACTTTTAGCCAGTTCAGGCAAAATGCACCATTAGCATTTGTGCCATATGGACACTAAAGGTTGAGGATAACTTCGCTAGTTTAGTATCTTTTAATGAAAAAGGTAAATAATTCAATAAATTGCATACGTAAGTGGGCCGAGGTAGCTGCCATGAGGAACTCCCATTACAGAATGCTCTCTGTGAGCTGTAGAACAGTTGGTCTCTGTATTTATCCCCCCTTCACCTGTCTCAGGTGTCTGCTCGTAAGCTGAAGCCGCCGACACAGCCCCCTCCGACCCTGCACGAGCGCATTCTGGAGGGAATCAAAGCTGAGAGGAAACTGCGACCGGTGTCGCCGGGCGAGGTCCGCAGGGGAAGGCTGGGTAAGAAAACACAATCGCGCATGAAAACATGCTTCAGACGGAAACATATCGTTTGCGATGAAGTATGAAGCTGATGCCTGCACGTAACAAACCAATTTACCTCACATGATGATTTGTGCCTTTTAACCTGTCACGTGATACCTGCTGCCGTTCCACTGTGCTCCACTGCAGGACAGCGGCAACTGCAATTCCATTGACACTAATCTCTCAGCGTTTGAAAGCCTCTAACGAGAGTGGCTACACTTCAACACGCTGCCTTTGCTCTTTTGCCAAATACGAGCAGATTACAACCTGTGATGTGTTAAGTTTTGCCTGAATTAACCTCCTAATCCAAGTCAATAACCATCGGATGCCATGTGTCTCGTTGCAGCAATTCGGCCGCTTAGCATGTCTTTCAGTTTTGACGCGTCAGGTAAAGTCTACCTGACTTTTTGTTTCTGTTTCCCTCCTTGTCGTCGCTGCCCGTCAGCTGTGCCAGCCTGCCCACACCGATCGCTCGTTCTCAGCACACATTTCATTTCCTGCTTCAGTGGTTGGTGATGGTTGGCTGAGGTCCCTGGAGGTGAGACACGGTCAGTAGGAGGACACTGATGAGAACAGACGCACAGGATCGTCAAAACCTACCTACAACTTTGTCCCGACGGGATTTGACTTCCCGTATCACTTCCTGTATCTGAAACCAGAGGAAGTTTGGGCAAACTCGATACGCCAAACACACCCAGATGTCATTAATGATGATGATTCTGAAAAAACCTTCCTGGCTACCTGCCTGGCACACTGTTTCCCATGATGCAAAGCACCATACCAGTCAGAGGATGTGATGCTAGTAACTGCTGTCCAGCTGCACAGATTCCCGTCACTCTTTGGCCGAGAGAGTCCGTCAACTTCAGCACATAAGATGAGCACATAAATAAAGAGCTGAAAGCGTGAACTGAGCTCGATTTATCCAGTTTCTGGACATCTGGACAAGATTAGATTTCTTAAGGTTACTAACACATGTAGTCATTGTGTTAGTTGTTAAGCTAAACTTGTGTTACAACCAAAGCCGAGGTCACATGATGTTATCTGTCATTTAAAGGCGTTCAGAACCAAAATTTCCTGAACACGTCAGCTTCTCAATCTCATGACAGTAAGAGAGCTGATGTGTTGCTTCTATTGTTAGAATAATAATTATCCTCTAGCGAAAATCAGGCTGATAGCTTTTCAACTGTACTTTATCAGGTGCCATTCACGTATTAGGCATCAAAGTCATATTATTCGCTGCATTTTAGACTCCTCATCTTCTTTTCAGTTGCTAGTTGAAGAGGGAATCTGAATTTCTGCTCGGTTCAGGCTGAGGGGGACAGAGACACAGGAACAGTGAGGTACGAAGCAACGTCACTCCTTCTTCTTTTTCAGTTTTATTACTGCCGACTACAACTTGTCCTCGTGTGGAATTAGTAGGAGGAGTTGAGAAAGGACATTGTTGCCTCTTCAGTCTGTCGTTAGAGGACATGGTTTGAGGCGTAAATCCTGAAGACGGAGGCGTCCGCGGCTCGGATGAGATGTATCTCCGCTCGGCACGCCGGCTGTCACATGTCCTGCAGGAACGTGAATCTCAAGCTCGAGTGTGTGCAGCTGAGAGCGTCTCTTCCACCTCTGTGTAGTCAGGAATCATCCGCTTCCATTTGTTTTCTACCGCTTATCCTGTTAGGGGTCGCGGGGGGGCTGGAGCCTATCTCAGCACCTTCGGGCGAAGGCGGGGGTCACCCTGGACGAGTCACCAGTTCATTGCAGGGCTGACATATAGAGACAAACAACCATCCACACTCACATTCACACCTACGGGCAATTTAGAGTCACCAGTTCACCTGCTAACCCCCAGTTTGCATGTTTTTGGACTGTGGAAGGAAGCCGGAGTACCCGGAGAGAACCCACGCAGACACAGGGAGAACATGCAAACTCCACACTGACCCGGAATCCAACCCAGGACCTTCTTGCTGTGAGGCGACAGTGCTAACCACTGAGCCACTGTGCCGCCCTACGATGCCACTTCCTACGAGAGAATTGGATCAGTGTGCAGGTGGATCAGAGCAGCAGACACTCAGTAAACCAGAAATGACCTCTTATTGGTGTTGAACTAACGCGTACAGCCTAATGACGACGTCCCGCTGTGCTCCGGTTCCCTCCTGCTGACACCGGCGTCTCTCTCCACGTCACCCGATTTGTCACCCTACAACATCAGTCATGCTCCCTGATGATCAACCGCCTCAGGCTGATTCCATTCTCATTCTGCTGAGCAATTTGACTGCGACTTCTCATTTCAGGGGGGAGACTGCTGGAAAAAACCAAATGAATGGATCTGCTCTATTTTGTCTGCTGATGCTCCTTGTTTAAAATGTTCCATAGCTTGAGCTGTTTCCTACTGAAATGCTCCTGATGCACCAACCTTTACCTCCACATTTTGGAAAAACACACAACAAATTAGGAAAATGTTTTCATCATTTTGAGAAAAACACCCTGCAGTTACTCCACCTCTCTTTGGAATGTAACCATAAAAATAGTCTTCGTCGTATTTCTGAGTTAGAGGAGAGGTTCAGTGTCACTCAGGTTGCAAATATGATACTAGGACCAGCTTGTTAGCTTAGGTTAACATTAAGATGTGTGTGTAGCTGTAGTTTATGGGGAGGGACATGTTCACTCTGAACTCTGAATAAATGATTATGTGGCTGCACACAGGTGAAAAATGACATTTTACAGGTATGTTTATACTCGTGCAGCCACGTCAAACTAACGCTGCACTTTAGCGTTAAAAACTATTCTAAACACGAAGGGCGGAGGAACCCAAACACTAAACAATGACTGTATCAATGTTGATATATGAAAGACACAGACATAATGATGGGATATTGTGAAAGCTATCCTAACAAAGGAGGTGTCCCCCTTCTAGGTTTTGGCAAAACTCGCAGTATGCCACAAGATTTGTTCCGTACCGGACTGGGTAACGTATAAGCTGCTGTGGCTTGGAAGGCCTTGTTCACCCTTTACCTAATGGCCTTCTCTGTCTGCTTCCCTGGCTGCGAACTAATATCTCCTCTGTTTGAACACACAGGTAGAATCTGCTAATGCGTCTTTTCCTCTGAGTAGTGCGGTTCAGTTCAGTATCGTCCCATTTTTCAAATTTCCCCACTGTGGGACGAATACTCTTATCGCCCACTAGGTAAGAGGAGGGTCTCCAGGGGAAACAAACTTGTTCCCAGGCGTACCCAGCTGACCTGAACTGAAGTGTAGTGTTGGAGGAAATGGGGTTTTGTTTAGAAAAACTTGATGTGGTCTCTCAGGATTCTCGATAATCCAAAGGTTTCAGGGCTCCAGTCAGCTGCAGCTCTTGGTCCCACCTTCCCAAACCTTTCACACCGCCAAAAACCACAGCTGCAGTCGATCCGATTGGCGGGCGGATGGTTGTCGTGGATTGCTTTGTATCTTTGGACGGGACGTCTGATCTCTGAGCGCTGAATGACATACTTTGTCCATTCTAAGGATTTAGCTCCATCCATCCATCCATTTTCTATAAATCCTACAGGCTGGAGGAGAGAGAATCCCGTTTAAGGAGTTCAGAGGTTAAATTCTTCATGAAAGAGGCATCCATGCTCTGTGTGTAACACCAGCCTGCTCCTCTGCACCCCCAACTTAACTTCACCCTTCCTCATCCTCTTCAACCTCGGGGTGGATCTCAAACATCTTCCTCATCTAGACTCACTGCGTCTTCCACCTTACAACTAAAACTCACAAAGCAACTCGAGGAACCAGTCAAAAACCGTTCAGAGGAACACCAAAAGACGCCGTGAACGATAAGAGGAAGTATTTTGAGATCCATCTCAGGTTCTTCTCCTCCTGCTTTCTCAGTGACGATCTGTTTGTGTGGGTCTGTGTAGATGAGTTTAGTCCCTACATGGGCAGGAGGACATCCAGCTCTCTGTCTCTGAGCAATGGATCGGCTTCTCCCAGGGCAGAAGCCTCCGGATCACAGTCCGTACCACAGAGGAAGAGGCTCCTGAAGGCCCCCAGCCTCGCCGAGCTGGACAGCTCCGACTCTGACGTCAGTATGAGTTTGTGTGCTCGCGGTCGTTCTTCAGAGGTTCTGTCTGGTGTGTCTGAGCAGATGATGATTGAAGTGCTGGTTTGTTCCATTCAGGATGAAGTTGTTGGGCTTAGGTCGGCCAGCAGCTCCAGCGTGGCTACATCTTTGATGGATGACACGTCCCCAGAGTCTGCGGTGGGGAAGAAAAGTGAGTCACAGCTGAGTGAAACCACAGGCTGACAGCTTTTTACTTCGTTTCTACTGTTTATGTTCCCTGAGCAATCACAGGGATCTTTCCAGTTAAGATTTTCTCTTTCCCATCTTTCCTTGATCAACGCCAGCGCCCCCCATGTTCCTGCCCATTTCCTCGACACCCCAACCAGAGCGGCGCCAGACCCCCCAGAGGAGACACTCCATTGAAAAGGAGACCCCGACCAACGTCCGACAGTTTCAGCCGCCCGCCAAAAAGAGCTCCAAATCTCTGGTGAGTCAGACATCTTCTCGAGTACAGCGCAGACGAATTTTCAAACTGTTTGTAACAAACAACAAGTGTGTCGGCTGGAATTGTTTTAACCCAGCCCAGACCACTGACTGTAAAAGTGGACGAAGCCTCCGCAACCTCCAGTGTGAAGCCAGTGCAAAAGTTCTTGTTGAAATTCCTGCAGGGGGCACTTCCACTGGTTGCAAGAAAGCTCAAAATGAATGCGCCTCTACACAGAAACAAAACAACAGCTATATTCCTGACGATCAGCTGACAGACAAGCCGAAAGCGCTGATATGCAGCCAAATGCGAGGAACACTTTTCAGCACAAACTTAGCGTCTCTATGCATGGATGGATGGATGGATGATGATGGTTGATGATGGATGGATGGATGGATGTCTGAGATCAGCAGCAAGTGGTTGTCACTCCACCTCTGTTTGACGCTCATCAAGCTGTGCAGCTCAGTAGCCTTGAAAGAGCAACACAGCTGAATCTCAGCATAAATATGGTCAGATGATTTGCAAAAACACTGAAACTTTTGCCAGAAAGGTTCGATGAAACCCATTCGAAGACAGATCAAGGAATTCCAAACAGATCTTTAGCTCTGTTAATCATAATAATATGATCAACGGTGCCGACGGCAGATTAAATGTCCGATTGTATCAAAACTGAGTTCTCCCCACTGTCAATTTGTCAAAAATGTCATGATTTTCTTTCTAAACAGGAGGTGAGTCTGACTTTTTCCACAGATTTTGAAATGATATAAGTTTGCATATTGTTATAGTTCTTAGCTTTAATGTCTTTTTTTTTGTATTTGATGGATGAGTAATGATAAGAGGTTCGTAATCTGATCAATTAATGGGATTTATGTTATAATAATAATAATATGAGGATGTGCCCACATATATTTTTACATTTTCGTAAAGGCAGATACATGAATGGATGATGGATGGATGATGATGGATGGATGATGGATGGATGATGATGGATGGATGGATGGACGGATGGATGGATGGATGATGATGGTTGATGATGTATGGATGATGGATGGATGGATGACAGATGGATGGACGGATGGATGGATGATGATGGTTGATGATGGATGGATGACGGATGGATGGATGATAGATAAATGGATGATGGATGGATGGATGGATGGATGGCTGACGGATGGATGGATGGTTGATGATGGATGGATGGATGACGGATGAATGGATGGATGGATAATAGATGGATAGATGATGGATGATGGATCGTTGATGATGAATGGATGGATGGATGATGATGGTTGATGATGGATGGATGATGGATGGATGGATGATGACAGATGGATGGATGGATGGATGGATGGATGGATGATAGATGGATGGATGATGGATGGTTGATGATGAATGGATGAATGGACGGATGGATGGATGACGGATGGATGGATGGATGACGGATGAATAGATGGATGGATGATTGATGGACTGATGGATGGATTATGATGGATGGATGGATGGATGGATGATGGATGGATGGAAGGATGGATGGATAAATTGTACATAATGAAACAGAAAATGATAAATTTGGGGTAGAAAAATGAATCAAACAGCCAGTTCTGTCCCAGTGAGTGATAAAGTGACGTGGACTTTAATGCACCGTGAGGACTCAGGAGAACACTGGAGACTGATTGGTGGTTGTGGAGCAGAGGCTTCCTGGAACAGTGAGAAACGAGCGCCGGGAAAAGAAGGGGAAGGTGACGGTTGAACGTGTGTTTGCTCCTTCAGGAGGAGTTCTGTTTCCCAGTGGAGTGTCTGTCTCTGACGGTGGAGGAGGTGATGCACATCAGACAGGTGCTGGTGAAGGCGGAGCTGGAGAAGTTCCAGCAGTACAAAGACATCTATACTGCCATGAAAAAGGGAAAGGTGAGGTGTCCAGATTACTAAAACTGCTCAAACAATTTGATGTTTTTCATTCATTTCTTCCCTCCTCACATCAGTTTGGTGTTTCTCTCATTCCAGCTTTGCTTCTGTTGTCGAACCAAAAGGTTTTCCTTCTTCACTTGGTCCTACATCTGCCAGTTTTGCAAAAAGTAAAGCATCTGATGCGATTATTCTCGTCATTCTACCTGACTGTGACTATAAACAGGACTGTTCTCATTCACCACCTGCTTTGTCTCCCATTTTCAGGCCTGTGTGTTCACAGTGCTGCAAAAAGGTACGTGAAACAAATCCACCGTTCATCCTACACTCAAAGTTTATTTTCTTATTTTATTTGGGTCGTCCGAACATCCGTCCGTTCTTGTGAAGGCCACATCTCAAGAACACTTCAAACTTTGCACAAATGTCCACTCTGACTCAAGGATGAGCTGATTGGAGGTCAGAGGTCAAAGGTCAAGGTTACTGGTGCCTCATGTGGTGAAACTGTGAACTTGAAAAAGTCTGATCAAAGCCACTGATGGTTGGTTTTGACCAGTCAAAGGTCTCAAATGTCTCCAGAATGCACTGAGGGTTTTTTGTCAAATATACCACAAACTTACATCTTGACTAGAGGGTGAATAGGTTAAATTTTGGAGGTCAGAGGTCACTGTGAGTAGTGGGATTACCACAAAAACCCCTCAGCCCTTCTTCTCAACTGCTGTACTCTCACTGGTACGGCTGACAGATAACATAGAACTGCCAGGCAGTCAATTTTCTAGTTTATATTATGAATAGATTAATCTTATAAAAGTATTTTTTGTGGCCGATAGTGATCGATTTTCGATATAGTTTCACCTGGGGGATGTTTCAGTGGTTAAACCTTCAAAAAAACAAAATAAATTCTTTTGATTTCATCAAGAAAGGACAAAGTCAAAACAATATACTACAGTATACATGTATAAAATATGATAGTTACCACTGGACAGCTTGAGAATTCAATTCTCTCTCTTCAACCAAAGTAGCTTCAAAATGATCCGATTGTAAAAATTTGTTGAAGTCACTAAAAATGGGACATGAAACAGATAAATCTCACAGCAGCTCTCTCGGTTCGTCTTTACACTTTGCCAACGCTCACAAAGCTTGGAAACTTTGAGAAAACGCCCGAGTACGCGCCTGTGATCAGCGGTGAAGTGTTACTGCTGCCACGTGATGAGGATCTGAGAAAGACAAGCAAAAGGGGAAAAACTCAAAGCACGAAGTAAAAACATGATGCTCGTTCTCTCTAACTTTAGTGCGTTTCCTGTCCAACAGATGCGGCTGCCCTCCAAACCTTATTCCAGCCTACCCATCTACTCCATCGGCTCAACCAACACGCTCCCCAGGGAGCGGCTCGGCGCCGCGGGACAGGCGCTCTCTGTGGCTGGACGGCCCACTTCGAAGGAGGCGCCACCAGGAGCGTCTAAAGGAGCTGGAAAAGCCTCTGGAGCAGCAGGTGCTGCGAAAGCTGAGAAGTCCTCCGTGAACCCGCAACGCCACGGTATTCAGAAGACCATGTCCAAGTAAGAGCTCCAAACACGGTGGCTTCATCAGGCACCACTCACATCCGTTTCACCACTTTGAGACATCCCTCCGCTGTCTGCAGAGAAACTTAGATTCCGCTTTGCTTCGGTTGTTGATGATATGGCAAATACAGCTGACCAGCTGATTCCCAGCTGCCTGTTCTGCATCTCGTCCCTGCAGGTTCTCCAAGCACGGCTCCTTAAAGTCTCACGAGGAGCTGGAGCTCCCCACCCAGCTGACGGAGGACTGGGCCACCATGGAGGTGTGTGTGGACTGCAAGAAGTTCATCACCGACATTATCGCCTCCAGCAAGCACAGCCTGTCGCTGGCCACCAAGAGGGCGCGCCTCAAACGCAAGACCCAGTCCTTCTACCTGGTCTCGCCCAAAGGGAGGGAGGATTACCGGCCCTCCGAGCGCACCATCAAGGAGATCTGACACCGGCTGCTTCCAGGCCGAGACCGCGGGCGGTGGGTGTGGCCTCACACTTTCGGTGAAGAGGCGGGCGGGTCGCTGCTGCGGTTCGCTAACCTCAGCCTCAGTCTGAGAGACGACACTGGAAGCGAAACGCTTCCCTCTGGCGCGCAGCGGTGCGGCCCGACCCAACTCACCGTCCGATCAACAAGCACAAGACAGAAACACAGATTCAGCTGTACAGTTTTTATGGCTCGTTAAGGCGCGCGTGTGTGTACAGGAGACCATCGATGAAGGGTTCATTCTGGTGATGACCAGCGAGACGTCCCCTCTCATCCATCGGCTCTGCTCCCGGCGGCGGCAGAGGGAGCGACTCCGATTCATGCAGATTCAGTGCCAAATACTAACTTTATTTTAATCTGCGTGTCACTCAAAGAAAATGCGTTTCAACGCAGAATTTTGGGACACGTCCGCCTCTTAATATGCTTCGAATCTCTCCAACTGAATGTGACCGTCATGGCTGAGGGGTCAGTTAGCCCTGTTCTGTACATTACTGTGACATCGTGCCTCAGCATACATCATGGAGTTACATCTAGAGTCTCACCTGACTCCGTACGCGCCCCCCAAGATGGCCACTTGGGGGCAGTGAACAGAGTTCAAGCACGACACGCGTTCGCCCCGTCAGCAGCACGTTCACAAACCTGCAGATCCGTTTGTTTGCCCTGTAATCATCAACCGTTTTCCATAGCTTTGAATAAATGTTAAGTCTACAGTGTAAATTAACTTTTCTTTGTATTCACTTCCTGGTTGTCCATTTATGATGTCATAATAGGCCATAATAAAAAGTGATTTTCATACCTCCGAACATGAAACAGGCAGGAAGACAATAAGAACCGACCGTCTGGCCTTTGGCCTCCGTCCTCATCTTCCTGTCTGAGCTGTTTCTGCCCTCAGGACGCGGTCGTGCTGTGACTCGTGTTTGCAGATCAGCTCTGTGTCCACAGTGAGACGGAAACATCCCATCATGCATGTCCGACCCTGTTTAACCCTCCAGCCGTGTCTCCGCCGGAGTGACGAACAAACCCCGACAAGCACAATAAAGTGAAACGCAGCGCCTGATCTCCGTCTCCCTGTTGTTCTTTCAAACACGTGTCGCTCCTCGGGCCCCTCCGGGGGTCCGGGAGGTGGTGTTCAGTCAGCTGGGCCCCGGCTGTGATCCCGCCCACATACGAGTCGAGGAACATTATTGTTTCATGCAAGTTACAGATAGACCAATAACTTCTGATCAATGTTGATCAGTGGAGGATAAGCAGCTCCACATTTATGAGCTGCGATGTCGATCCAGTTTTAGCGATGATGGAGATGCGATATCGTCATCATCATTCCAGATGACCTCTGCTCATGGAACACGCGTGATGGGACCGTGGTCACAATGACACACACAGACCGCAGTCTGGCGCCTGGACTTCGGCAGGAGGAGACCGGTGCAGCGGAGCGGCTCCACGCTGACGGGACAGGCGTGACTCCACGGAGGTCTCACCTCCTGGATCTAAAGGTCATCTCATCGGGCTTCAAGGGCAGCTAGCAGCTTAAAAACTGTTCCACAGGTTCAGCCTGCGCTGCCCTCTGCTGTTATGTTGGAGCACAGCTACTTCCTGTGGTACGTGTTTATCATTGTCACGCTTGCTGTTGTTTGTTTGCTGGTAACGTGTGGTTTTATGTGTTAAATGAGACAATGGTGGAAGTCAGCCTTTGTGCTGTTCTGCAGCCAGCCACCAGGGGCTGAATGAGACGTTTGGATCTGTCACACTGCATGCAAACAATCTAAACTTTACTGCTTATAGTCCTGATGGTGGCGCTACAGCAGTGATCCAAAGTTTTGCAATGTCAAAATTCATAGCAGATCAAACAAATATGTGCAACAACTTTGCAACTTACACCAAAATGTTTGGCTTAATGAGCAGGAAGTCCAGAATCCCAAACTGTTGTTCCAGGAATCCAGCTCCACAGTTTTTACAAGACACACGAATAATTCAATCCACAGAACATCCACATGTTCGACCGGAAACGGATCTGATTCTGCAAATTCTCACTGAATAAATCATCGATGTTGTTGAAAAATCACAGGCAACATCAGTGGTAGGAAGTCAAACGTTTCCTCAGCTGTTCTAGTTAAGACAAGCCCGAGTTTTGCTTGAATATGTAGAAATGCCATCTGAAACTTCTACTGGAGGCCGCACAGACGGACGTGAAACAGCTCCAGAACCGGATTCAACGTTCAACGCGGCTGGTGTTCCTGCTGTCTGTCAGCGAGGATGGGCGGGGTTTAAATAAACAACGGGCGCCGTAACTGTTACCATGGTGACATGTAAACTTCAGCTGTTTCTGCGGGAGGTAAGTGTGCGTGTGCGACAACGCGTCCCCGCTCCGCACCATGTCCTTGTCCCGGGTCCAGACGCTCCGACTGGCAGCTGTGCTGGAGGACTGCAGGGACCAGCTGGACATACTGGGACTCACTCTGGCTCTGCGGGCCCAACGGGACCGGGGACCGGGACCAAGACCGAGACCCGGATGGGGTCCTCAGGTGAGCTGAGGCAGGCAGGTCGGGACCATCCGCGATCACGATGCGTCACTGGTGTTTCATCTGTGGATCTTATGAGATCATCTGCGGCCACGTGTTGCTGTTAGCGTCATCGTTTCACCTGTCTCTGGCAGCGTTGGCCACCAGGGGGCGACATATTGGAGACAGAGTGAGAGAGAGAGGGAGACAGAGAGAGGGAGAGGGAGAGGGAGAGAGAGACCTCTGTCATGAATGTTCTGTGGAATTAAAAGCAAAAACGTTGACATGAATCTCATCCTGCAGTGGTGAAGAATTTAACAATTAAAATCTATTTATTCAAAATCATAACCATCTGTTCCTCAGGCCATTTCCCTCCTCTCCCGACAACAAAACAACAGCAAAAGAACAGAAACTTTTCAACAGGCCAACTAAGAAATGCTGGCAGACAATAATAATAATAATGATGATGTCATCGTCATGTTTGTGATTCTACATGTGATTCCAGTGAGGTGATAAAGTGATCGATCGGGAGGACGCGTCATCTTCTCAACAGGAGCCAAACACTTTACGCTGCATGAAATGTCTTTGGTGCTGTTTCCTCTGACATCGGTGAATGACATGTTTTCTTTGTGAATCTGTTGTTGTTTACTAATAAATACAATAAATTAAATTCAAAACAAGTCAAATTAAAACACACAAGTAATGAATAAATGTTTGTAAATCTTGAATATTTTCAATAACTAGAGGTGAGAAAAACAAAAACAAAAGCAGCGACAGGTTGTCCAATTTCCTGGATCTCTGTCAGCGCCGCCCCACCTCCAGGAGGCGTCACAAGAGTAAAAAGTCAGATTTCTTCTGGAGGTTCTGACACGAGCGGGACATTTTCCAGTGAGTCGTGTCAGCAGCTGGTGATCGGCGCCTCGTTGGGTGCAGAGGAACATCTGCAGGGTCAGGAGCTCTCTGAGCAACCTGACGGTGTCCTGTGTGCTCAGGAGACCAGCGGGCCGACCCAGCAGGACCTGAGGAGGCCTCGCTCTCTCTGCTGCCGGGACGTCTCGCAGCAGGTCTCCAGGCTGCTGGAGGACACCATGAGGTCCTTCACCGACTCTGACGGCGTCTGTCCTCCCAGCGAGACGGTCACGGAGCTGGAGGAGGGGAAAGAAAGCTGGCGGAGACGAGCAGAGGAGCTCCAGCAGAAAAGGGAGAAACTGCAGGTGAGGAAATTAACTTCCAGCAGGACTTGCAGCAGAACTTCCAGCAGAACTTCCACCCGTCCTGCTTCCTCAGGACTTGGAGCGGCTGGTCTCTGAGCTGAAGCTTCAGCTGAGCCGGCAGTCGGCAGAGATCCGCAGCATGAGAAACATGCTGGAGCTGACGCAGAAGGAGCGAAGCCAGGCTGAGGAGCTGCTGAGGGGCCAGCTGGAGGTGAGTCACGGTCCTGCACACCTGCCGGTTCAACCAACATCCAGATTCATGTCTCCGTCTGTTTGTCAACAACCAACCAGAAAAAAACAGGAACACAAAGTAACAAACAGGTAAAAAAACAAAAATCACACTCGACACATCTTCAGGGGAGACTGACGTGAGCTTTTCTTCACTGATCTTCTGGTTCATTCCACCAGCCTTCTTCTTCTTCTTCTTCTTCTTCTTCTTCTTCAGATTTACTCCTTCTGTGTCCAGGTGGTCCCACACTGCCTCTGTGTGGAGGTCAGTCCTTGACTGTTTCACTGGTCTCTTGGCTGCTTCCCTCCCCAGAGACCATCCTGATCAGCTTCTTCACACTGCAGAAGGTCGGCTGATGAAGCTGAGCAGGTCCTGCTGGGCTTCTGCTCTCTCAGAGGAGGAACTCTGAGAAACATCCGATTCGGAGTTTTTTCGTCCTCCCAATCCCCCTGTCTGTTGTCCTCGACCTCTACTGATCCGTCACGTTTCTTCCTAACAGCTGGAACTCCACATCAGGACCAGTTTGATGCCCTTTGATAGTTTGATGTGTCTGTAATAATGAACACGCCGTTCGAACACAAACTGCAGCGTTGTGACTCTTGTGGCGTCTCTTCCATCGCAGCTGCTGCACAAACAGCTGAAGGAGGAGGCCAAAGTTCACCTGCAGGCGAAGGCGTTCCTGCAACATCGACACCAGGTGGGTGGAGCAACTAGTGTGGACGTTAATAACATGATGGTGTGCGGCATTGACATTAAATTGAAATATTAAATAGTTCAATTTTGTCTTTTTTCTCCACATTTCAACTGTTTTTCTCAAGGCGCATAATGAAAAAAATCCACATTTTTGTCCCTGATCCTCCTTCATAGTAAAGAGATATGAAGTGTCATAATGTGCAAAACACGGAGCGAAGAGAAGACATCCGTTGACTCATGGTGGCTTTTCCTGTTGTCCCTCTGCGTGTCTCTCCGGCTCAGGAGCTGCTGCGGCTGCAGCAGTCGCAGACGTGCATGTCGCCGCTGCAGCAGAAGGAGCAGCAGCTGAATCGCGTGAGCTGCCGGCGAACTCTCACCGCGGACCGGCTGGCGGACACCCGCAGGAAGGTGAGCTGAGCGCCGGCTGCTGAGGACGCGACAGGATGCTCACGCTGAGACGCCGCGTTTTGTTCAGCTCAGGGAGATGCAGCAGCTGCTGACGGAGGACCGGGAGGAGCGGGAGAAACTGCGCCACCTGCAGGAAGAAGCCAGAGCTGCTACCAAGGTAGCGTCAGACCACTTATCACGTAAACTTTTCTCTATTTACAAAAACAAAGCTTCACTGGCTTCAGGAATGAATGTTCTGTCCAACATCACGTCTCAACCTTCAGCAGAAACATCAGCGACAGGTGAGCTTCGGCGTCACGGAAGCGTCAAAGCGCCGATTGAAACCATGAGAATATATAACCGTGTCCTTATCTCGGTATTACGTAACCGACCTTCACTAAGCCCCTCCCTCAAACGGCCACTGTCCAATCCCGTGTTGGCAACCGTAACCATCCGAGGGAGGCGTGTCGAGCTTTCGGTAGCCGCTAACATGCTGAAGCTGTGAGCTAACAGGACCTGCAGGTCTGACAGCCGATACCCAAAAAGTTCAGAAGGGGGTGTCGAGTTTTTCACCTTCCCAAAGCTGAAAACCCGAGAAGAGAAATGTGAGATGTGGACAAAACTGTGTGGACGACCATAAGAACCCATCAAAGATAAATAAACGCACTTTCTTTTTTCCCAGGGGAAGATGCTAACTAAGATGCTAAACTAGATAATGTTAGTGTTAGCAAAATGAAACGATATATTGACTCACCTGCTGTAAATTAACATTGCTGTACCTGTATAGGTGGATTATCAGGACGTCTGACACTGAGCTTTTCCCTCCATTTTAATCTTCTCCTCATTCACAAGACTCCGCCCACAAACCATCCTGCTAATCCTGTGATTGTAGCTGTCACATGAATGTTGTCTGTCCTCTTTTATCTCATATTTACTAACTTTTAAAGTTGAAGAAAATGATGGCAAACAGATATTCAAGTGTACAACTACTGTACAGTTTACTCCAAAAATGAGTTTGGTAACAAAAACATATGCTAGTGCATTGATGTATTAAATAGATGTGGGCACACACTCACATTTCTCTGCATCATTATAAGAAAAATAACAATCATTTGTGAGATTAAGGAACTCTCTTCATAACTCCATCCATCCATCTTCTACCGCTTGACCTGTTAGGGGTCGCGGGGGGGTGGAGCCTATCTCAGCATCATCAGGAGAAGGCGGGGTCACCCTGGACAAGTCACCAGTTCATCACAGGGCTGACATATAGAGACAAACAACCACCTACGGGCAATTTAGAGTGACCAATTCACCTACTAACCCCCAGTTTTGCATGTTCTTGGAATGTGGGAGGAAGCCGGAGAACCCGGAGAGAACCCACGCAGACACAGGGAGAACATGCAAACTCCACACAGAAACGCCCTGACCCGGAATCCAACCCAGGACCTTCTTGCTGTGAGGCGACAGAAACAAACCCGGGTCAACTGCTTGGAATGCTCACCACTACACCACCTTTTTTTTTTTTTTTTTTTACCATCAGACAAATATTATCAAACTGTATTTTCTTTACCATCTGTCACTAAATGTCCTTCCTTCTTCAACTTGTCTTTTCTGGGGCATTTTGGAACTATTCTCATTTTGTTCCCAACCTGTCCATAGAAAACCACTGAGAACCACTGCCACCTAGTGGCCGAATGCCGTCATTGCGTTGATCGCGGCCAGTTGGTAATAAAACCGTGAAGAAATCGGATTCTTCTCCAGCTCCCCAAGATTGTCATACGTGAGAAAAAGGTTCTGGTAATTGTGTAGTGTAGAAGAAAAAACAAAGAGCCATGTCTGTGTGTCATTTGGACAACGACCCGTAGAGCCCACTGTGTCCCGGTGTGGCCCGGTGAGCCTCTCTAAAGATGGCAGCAGCAGGAGTAATTACAAGCCTTTAGCATCGTCGCGCTGCAGCAAACCTGTTTTGTCCTGACCATAATCAATGTGATAACATGAGTGTGTTGTCTGACCTTTGACCCCGCAGCTGCAGGCCTGGTGGAGAAGCTGCAGGGTCCGGCGGGGGCTCGGGACTTTTAAAAGAACACAGGAAGCCGAGAAGGGCAAGAAGAAGAAGGAAGGAAAGAAGAAGCAGAAGAAGAAGAAGAAGAAATGAGTTTAAAATCATGTGCATTCCACTTTGTTCTTTATTTCAAATAGTTAAAATTTGTTTCTGTTTGTTGAGTAGAAAATAAGGCTGTGATGTTGTTGTGAATCAGTGTCGCGCTCAGGTGGGAGCAGGACGACACACGTTCAAACCAAACTGACGCGACTGAGTTTGGAGCCGTTCGTCCGTTTCACTCAGCTGAATGTTGCTATGAAGCCACTTTGGATGTCTTCCTACAGCTGTTCCACAAAGTTTATGTTTTCTGTTCATGTAAGATAAAGATACACACAGGAAACACACACTGCTTCCATGTTATTGCACCTGAGCTTCTGGCTGTGTTACCAAACCATGTTTTTAAATAAACTGTACAACAGTTGTACGTATGTTGTGTCATTTCTGGACATCACAAAGGTGTGGACACTTTCCTGCTTTAGAGAAAAGAAATAGTTTTTTCCCCAGTGAGTTACCTCAGAGTTTGTAGAAGTAAACAACAGTCATAATTCTTCATTTTTGGATGATACTTGTTGTTTGTTTGGTATTTACAGGTCGTTTCTCTTTAAAACTCGAGCTCGATATGGCCATCAGAGTACTGGAAACTGTTGCTGTGATTCCCTCCGTGCACGCCGCCTCACGCACGTCGTCTTGCTAAATGCAGAAACAGTGTCAGTTCCGAACCAACCGCATGTAATGTCAGAGTTGGCCACATGGCGGCAGCGTTGTCCCATCTCTAGCTGTGCACTTAAAACTCTGATTTTAACTAAATGTAGTAAGAGAGTGTAAAAATACTCGAGTCATGCATTCAGAACTTCAGTAAAAAACAACCTTAAGGGCTAATTGTGGCCCATTTCAGAATGAAGTTTCTGTTGTATTTTAATCACTGAAGTATTAAAGTCACTGGAGACTTTATAAACTGCTGTGAAGTGCAGTTATGTCACTTCATAACTATACTAATAAAAAATAATTAGCTGTTTGTCTTACATCAACGTACAAATAACTACAACTGGCAAATAACCGTTTGGCCTTGCAGTGAAACGACCGCAGCCTGAAGGGGGCGCTGTCCTGAGTGTGGTGAGACCAATACTGCTCATCGATCCAGCGCTTTAACGGGACTCTGAACTAATTAAGAACAGAATGAACAATGGCTTTACATTCCTGTAATACGTGTTTGTTAATACCGAAATCTGCACCTTTTAAAACAAATAATTCTTATATACTTGTTTAGGTTTAACTAAATTTAGAAAAACAGACTTTGCCGCCCATGTTTTGTGTTCTGACACAGAGGAACTAAAGTGATTTACTGGGCGTACAACACAGGTCATTTTTCCTCTTTCTCGTCTTCCTGAAAGTCAGAAAAAGCAACAACAGCAGCACAGACCAAGTTTGGGGGAAAAAAGCCACTTTTATTAAAAGTCGTGTACAAAAGGAAGATTCCATGTTGGATGACTGTAAAAGACTCATGTGCACATCGTATCATACAGATCCTGTCAGCGGAGGTCAACACATGTTCACACATCGCAGGACACAACTCGTCACGACACCCAGCGGTTTGGTTTGGCTGCACAGTTTTAAGCTTCACTCAGCTTTGGCCTGAATCACCACCACAAACATTCGGACGTTTGGATGAACCGTTTAAAGCTGTTGTGTCCAGCTTTAAACTGTCTGGAGTTGAGTTCGACTGTGTTTCAGTTTTATTGGCTCACGATTGGTTTACGCCCACTTCCTGTCACTGTCAGCGCGACACGAGAGGCCTTCACCAGCTGACCTGCTGCTGTTTGGTTCTCATCTCACCGTCCGGCAGATGTTCAGAAAACTCTGCCGGCAGCATGAGATGACGCAGACGCCGAGAAAATCCACCGCCTGCCGAAGACGTGTGAAAGACTGATCATCGTTCTAAACTTTCCCTCCCAATTCTGACTCTCTTTTTCCTCCGAAGTCTGACTTTCTTTATTCAGAATTCTGACTTTTTTTTAATTCAGAATTATAAATTTAATCTCAGATTCATAAATTTAGGTTAAAAATTCTGGCTTTCTTTTTATTTCAAAATTTCAAGAAAAAAAATCCTGCGCGAATGTTCCTCGAAATTCCGAGAAATGCGTAAAAATTCTAAAAGAGGGTCAAAATTATGAGACAAAAGTACAACGTATAAAAAATAAAAAGTCAAAATCAAGAGGGACAAAGTGGAAATTCAAAAAAAAAAAAAAGAAGGGAACAAAATTATGACAAAAAAGCGAAAATTAAAAAAAAAAAGTGGGGGTGTCAACATTTTGAGAAATTAAAGTAAAAATCAGAATTCTGAGAAAAAAGTCACATGAGCCCGAAGGCGGAGCTAAAACACGTTCATGCTTTGGTTCACTGTGATGAAAAGATTCAAGACACAAAACTGTTTCCGGTGAAACGTGTCAGAAGAAAAGTGAATTTTTTGGTAAGGAAAATTTAATTAACCCGCCTACAGAAAACATGTAAATAAAAAGACCCAGTTTAAACAAACAAACAAACAAACAAGGAACTTCCCTTTGATCAGAATCTGGATCTTGTGCTGCTGAGCTGATCCAAACTTGATCTGGATGTGATTTCGCCACACGTCTCTGCCTGCTGCACGTCGGCGAAACAAACGCTCACGTCGTTGGCCCGAACGCAGAGCCACGACGTGCTGACCAGCTGACACCAAAACACCAACAGACAAACAAAAGAAAACACTCAAAGTGACGTCGTCCGGCTCGTCAACACTTTTTTACACGGGAGTATAAAAATAACATCATCTGCAAAGAAACGACCAAAAGTCACTGCTGTCAGTTTGTGCTCCTGTCTGAAGAGGCTGGGTCGTCCACGGTTCTGCTGAGGACGGAATCAATCGCTTCCTGTCACCTGACCCTGAGAGACCACATCTCCGTCGGTGAGAGCAGAACACTGAGCCAGCAAACAGAAAAATAAGTTAAAGATTTTCCACAAATTCCTGCAACACGCCGGGAGAAGAACCCGAAAGCTGGTTCCCTCTGTGCTTCTGAACCAGGACCGAGATCCGGAACTGCGTCTGGTTTCCACATAGATGAGCCGGGACAGTCCCTCGGTTTCCCCTACTGCGTTTGTGTCTCATTCGCTTTTCAGCTGCGAGGATTCAGTGTTCGGAGTACACTGAGTACAAACAACTGGCACCCATGTTGTTTAGTCCAGAAATGTCAAAATTAACCTTACCTGCGCCAATTTCTTGTTTATGTCAGGAGACGTCTGAGGCCCCGCCCCCTGGAGATAAATTTTCTAAAAGTGTTTGGACATTGATGAAAATAATGTTTAGTTGTATCAACACGACGAGAAGTCGATGAATTGATTATTCCGTCAGAACACAGTTAATCACTTTCTGAAATGTGAAGGTGAATTACGAGTCTTTGAGTTGGTCAGAAGATCGGACGTTTGGTTTCAGGGAAAGTCATGAAAAGACACGAAAATATGACACGTCCTCAAAAGTCAGAACATCTGGATGCCCCCTGGTGGCCGACTGCAGTATAGCTCTTAAGCCCCTCCCCCTCACTGTTAGCAGATTTGAGACAAAGTAAACGTCAAATGAATTTTTATCAAGTAAATGTCTGTTATTTTAACAATCATGGCGACGTTGTTTGGAGCCGTGTGGGGTTCGTTCCGGACGGAACGTGAACGCAGCGCCGGTGTTCAGGAGTGAAGGTGAGGCAGGAAGTCGTGGTGCCTCTGTATGGGGGCCAGCTGGGGCCGGTCGTACATGTCGCTCAGGACCTGGAACTTGGGGCCCCACTGCGACAGCCTGTCATTGGCAAACCCCCCCTCGTCCTCCTCCTCAGCGAGGGTAACGCTCCTCCGTGATGCCGCCGACCCCAGCGAGCTGAGGCTTCCCACCGACGACCCCGAGCCCTCCACGCACCAGACGTGGTACGAGTCCGGCGGGAAGGCCTCGCAGTCGTTGTCCGCCTCCCAGATGATCTGCGACACGTAGCTTTTGAAGTCCACGTGAGAGTGCGACCCCGTCGGGGCGACCGCGAAGCGCCATCCATCGTTTACATCCGTGTCCCTGCTGAGATGCGCGGCTGCGTCGCCGGCAGCGTGCTGGTGGTGCTGCTGGTGATGCGGGATGCTGAGGTAGGGGGCGCTGGAGCTGCAGGAGGAGCCGGACGGGTGCACTTCCTCCTGCGAGCCGGGTGAGGATTTGATGAGTGGCGCGGTGGTGCAGGACGAGGACTGGGACAGACTGGAGCACAGCGGACGCTTCAGCTCTGTGATGTCGTATCCGTTCTGGAAGAGGACAGGAGCAACACGGCCGGAGGTGTTTCAGCGTGAGCAGTTTGTCGCCTTCAGAGCATCGATGCCTCAAGATTTACGCTTCTGTCTTTACATATGGAAATATATATATGGATTCTGTTCTGCAGCGGCGTGCAAACAATAATATAATCTCTTAGAATTGCTCTCCGGGGACAAATAAAGTTTCTTCTAATTGAACAAGAAAACATTAAATCAGTTTTCACAAATTTCTTTGTGAAAATATTGGGAAAAGTTTCCACAGTTGGTGTGAAAAAGCTTTTAATCTGCATCGTACGAAGTCGCCACCGACTCTCTTTGCTGAAGATGATCTAATTCACTCTTCACTAAGCATCGCCCCCCTTGGTTACTGTTGCTATGTCTGTCAAGCTTTCGCACCCAGCGAGTCCAATATGGAGTTTTCAACTATATCAGATACTCCAGAGGAAATAGTATCAGATTTGTGTCTAAAATGTTGGTAAATATGAGAGAAGCGGACAGAAGGTCGACAACGAGCACGTGAGAGCTACATTCACAAGGTCGTCTGCGGGAGGAGTCATGTGAATGAAGAGAACATTAAAATGGAGGGCGTCAGACAGGCCACGGCCTGATAATCAACATATACAGGAACAGCAATGTTCTCGTACAACAAGGTGAGTCTTTTCATTTTGCTAATGCTAACGTTACCTGACTTAGCACACAATGCTAGCGTTAGTTAGCATCTTACCCTTGGACAAACAAAGGTGTTTTTATTTATCTTTGATGGGTTCATGTGGTCTTCCTCATTTTTTCCTCTTTTATCCATATCCCAAATCTCTCTTCTCGCGTTTTCAGATTTGGGAAGCGCGTTAGCGTCTGCTGAAAGCTTGACAGGTTTCTAACACAGGATTGGCCGGTGGTCATTTTAGGGAGGGACTTAGCGAAGGGTCACTTGTGGGGGCAGATCTCCCCACATTTTCGGTGTAATATCTAAAATATTGTGATGATCTGATGACCTTTTGAGTTCAAGCAGGCACGTGTGTGACACACGGCAGCTTTAAACAACACTTAAGATTGTGATGTTGGATATTTACCTGGTCCTGCTCCCCCCCTCCCTCCTCGTTGTAGTTGAGGATGTTTTCCCGGACGTCCTCCCAGCTCTCGTGCTCCGCCGGGATGTGGTAAACTCCTCGCTTCCTGAACTTGTTACGGCTGCCTTTCTGGTTCCACACCGTCACCGCCACCAGCACCGCTGCACACACACACACGCACAATGAGAGAGGAGGAGGGTGTAAATACCGTCTTCATCCTCCCTGCGTCAACCTGTTCCTGCACCGGGGGGTCTGATGTATTTCCTTCCCGTTCGTTCGGCAGCAGCTCATTAAAGCTTCTCGTTTCGCCTCAACAAAACCCCAAATGTCCCCCCTCAGACAACAGCGCTGATGTAAACAAAGATGGCTTTCACGTCTCCGACCCCTACAGCTGAACGCAAACGGAAGCAAACAATCAGGATCTGGCTGGTAACAGAATCTGCGCAGGAAAATAACAGAAGTTTGAGGTTTTAGTTTGGTTGGCCCCTGTCCCATCCGCTAACACGGAGGGGGCGGGGCCAGCAGATGTTTTAGCTTCACTTTTGGTGAGATCTCACATTGTGAATCTGAATTTCTCAACATTTAAACAGACAGCTCTTGTTTTGACACACGAGTGCTGCGCTAACACTTTTAGCTTAGCAGCTTCATTGAAGAATTCAGATTATTGTGTGTAAATATCTGTTGGACCTCTGGGCTTTTTTTTACAGCAAGCTGCTAAATGCTGAAATCCCTGCGCGGACTGTTCCTTTAAGACATCACAGGTGCCACAGCGAATGAGATCGTTCTTGACTCATCGGAGGATTCAAAAGGGATGGATCTGGTGTGTCCGTCTGCGTCAAACACTAAGTGATCGATGCTAATGTGAACACAGCTGATCTGTGATCAGCTGTTAAACAAGTTTATTAGAGAAGCAGAGGAGACGTTTGACTGACGTCACACTCATGTTTGACTCGACCGGGTTGATAAGGAACAATCAGATACTTTTATCTGTAGTTTGATAAACAATATTTTTACTTTTCACTAAAATATATGAATAGAACCTGAAACATCTGTGAGATTTTACACAGGAGAGTTCATACCTGCACCAGAAATAACTAAAATACCGCTGCTAGCGTTAGCATCCAGGTAACAGATCCTGGAACAGGATCCAGACCAGCTCCAGATCTCTACAAAACCTGTGACATTGACTCTTGGGCCAAGTTCTGCCAACACAAGTTTCATAAAAATGTGTCCTACAGTCTTCAGTGATTCAGTTGGAGGCCTCTGGCCTTTGAAGACGTTTCCGCTCTCATCTGAGAGTTTTTTTCAGATTCAGTGAACCAGAAAGAAATCCAGATGACCTTCAGCTGAAAAATCCCTCAACCTGGATGACTGAGACACAAACTATTAGACCAAAAGTTTTTCTGTTACCTCCATGTTTGAATGTGATCCAGAACCCAGATCAGGATCAGGTTTCTGACCGCTCGCCGGCCGGCACACTGATTCTTACCAAAGAAGACGAGCAGGCACATGCTGATGGCCAGGATGGAGCTGGGGCTGAGGGCGGCCAGCCGGTGACCTTTGACCTGCCCCAGCTCACAGCGCTGACCTCTGAAGCCCTCCTGACACCGGCACCGGTAGCTGTCGGGCGACAGCGCCTGGCACACAGCACCGTTACGGCAGGAAGTGGATCCGCAGGGCGAAGGCACGCAACGCTGCTGACCCGAGTCCTCCGTCACGGTCACCTGACCGCCGGGACACCTGGGAGACCACGGAGAGGGAGCGATGATGTCAGAGTACACGTGCACGTTCGAGGCGTTGGCTGCGTCGTTTACCTGCACTGGTGTTTCCTCCACAGGTCGACACAGCGCAGTGGGCCGCGGCACGGGTGGCTGCTGCAGGCGTCGCTGGAGCAGCCGGGGACGAGGCCCCGCCTCTCCAGGACCGCCACCAGGTCCCGGCTCTGCCCGTCCAGAGGCAGGACCTGACCGTTGAAACGAATGTCCCGCAGACAACCTGCAGGAGGAGCAAACGGCCTCTTCAGACGCTGAATCGGGACAGTTTCCTCCAAACTTCCTGTTTCTCTCTGACAAAAGTTTACCGCGACGACGCTGAGAGAAAAATC
>KV751394.1:3246853-3258635 GCA_001698575.1 Mola mola
CTGCCCGGCCGTTATCTTTGAGAAGGAGGGACGAGAGCAGCTCTCACATCTGTCACCTCCACACGCGCCACAATGAAAAGTTAATACAGCCCAACAAAAAGCAGAGGAAAGAGTCGACTTTCAGCCTTTCTTCTCCTCCTTTCTCACCACAGGGTTTGTTTACAGAAGCCTTTGAAGTCCCCCCCACCGCCACCACCTCCCCCTCATATGACAAGGTGATGCAGGTAGACAAAAGTGAAGATGAGCCGCCGCCGCGCCACAGAGGAGGCAGCAGAAGTCACACCACATTCATTTCAAATTAGATTTTCCCCTCCGTTCGCTATCTGCTGAATTGTATTAACACAGGGGACTCGTTCGGGAGGGGCTGCCAGTGGAGCCCAGCGCAAATCGAATCAATTCCAGCAGGCGGCCGCGGTGACACACGCCTCCCCGACGGAGATTATTTCCATGCCCTCCCCGACGCGCTCCACCTTTTTAATCTGATTCAGTTTGCTGGCACACGCATATAACTGCCAATTACCAGAGAGAGGTGTGACCAGAGGAGGATGAAAGGACTCTCAGAGGGGAAACTTTTCGGGTCCCTTCCTGTCAGGAGTTTTTCAACTGGTGTCAAACACTGATACTGGATATGTGCCGAGGACACATGCGAGATACATTCTCACAACTTGTTCATGTTTTCACCACAAACTCCACCTAGTTTTCCACCTAAACGGCTGACTGTGGTGTCTTCAAAGGCTCCTTACCCCCAAATCTGTGCAGCCAGAGCTTCTAAAGGCAGTGAAATATAAAAATCCTTGAAGAAAGCATTGTGTCGTGATTTTAAAAATAAATAAAGCATTGAATTTTGTTCTTTTAACGTTTATCAAGTAACAAGGACACAAAACATGATGATGTAAAAGCGGCGGTGGCTCGTTAATGCCCCATCATGCAGTGAAAAGTGCACTTAAACATGTTAAAGTCCACCAGAAATGAAAAACTAACTTTAACCCGTTTCGATCACATCCTCCATCACCGTGTTGCCTATTGAACCACATACACACAAAAATATTGTTGATATCATTTTCTTCCGGTAAAACCACACGTCACATGAAATGACATCACCATTTACGAACCAATTTCAACCAATCCATTAATCTTCCGTGTTAAACAACGTCCAGCAGAGCTTAGTGGAGCTACTGCGGTTAGCAGCTATCCAGATTCAACGTTATGTCCTGCCTTCTGCCTTGTGATTGGTTCTTTCCCGTTTCAGCGGGAAATACGTCGCGACGCGGCAGTTAGATACTTTCCAACGTCCGTTTCAAGTGGAGAAAAAAGAGAAAGGCCGTCTTAAAGATTTGTAAATGTTATAAACATATTTTCACGGCGGGCATTTGTTTGTTTTTTTTACCGTGTTTCGCACCGCGTGTAATGTAAAGTGATGACACCAGCGCGGAGCTGAAGACGATCTTTAGCTTCTGCTGCAAAAAAGAACGACTAGCATTTACCGTTCTTATATTGCACAGAGGATCCAAACAATACTGGACGGCTGCGGTTTAGCACCAAACATGGCGCCATCGACCTGCTGCGCTGTGGCCGTATCCCAGAATGCAGCGGATACAAGTGAGACTGGACTTTTCCCAAGTTAATCGAATGAGGACGAAGCCCTCCAGGTGGTTCGCTGAGGTCCCGAATAAACACTCACAAACACAAAACACCAAGCAACCCAAATATTGAACTTTTTATCTTGAACTTCTTGTTATGAAGTTAATATATATATATATACGTACGTTGTTCGGTGTCGAGGCAAAAGAAAAAACGTCCGCGTTTACGTCGGGTCAGTGTTAGCCTACTTTCACCCTGATTTTAATGGGACGGTTCGATTCACGGCACAAAGGAAGTGCGTCAGCCGGCACTGACCTCCAGGATGAAAACAGGGAGCTGGTCGAGCTCCTCCGTCACGGCGGCCTGGTATTCGGTCCGGCTGAAGACGGGCGCCTCGTCGTTGCGGTTGACCACCTGGACCAGCACCAGCGTCTCGTTCTCCCACTTCCCGTCGGAGGCGACCAGCCGCAGCTCGTAGCGCTGCTCCGCCTCGTAGTCCAGCGGCTGGGCCACGAAGATGGTGCCCACCTCGGGCTCCACGTCGAACGTGCCCATGGCGTTCCCGGCGGCGATCTGGTAGCGCAGCTTGGCGTTGGCGCCTGGGGAGAGGAAGCGGAGGTCAGGTCAGCTTTGAGCTGTCGGTGGATGTTTTTGTGAGTCGAACCGCCTGAAAACGGAAGAGGAGCTCATCTCGGTGATGAAGGCGACTTTGATTGGAAACATTAATGCGTTTTTGGCTTTTCAGAGTCATACTAATCTGCTGATTTCTGATTTATTTCTCTGTGACGTTTAGAGATCAAGGAAATCATTTTAGTGACTTCAGGTCAGGGGTCTGAATGTTTGCCAGATCCTGGCTGACAGGACCCAAAACACACAAAGAGAAACTTAAATTCTCACAGTCAAATCTTATTGTGAAAACTCAAAACATGTGTTTTTACTTCCTGCAGCCTCATAACAAATCAGTGCAGGTTCAGATAAAATGTAACAGCTCTATTTAGAGTCTGAGGCTACAACACTTTCACCTCCTGAGCTCGACCAGTCTTTCAGGAGGGAGATTGTACGTCATACCTCCATTTACCACGTTTTAGTTGGCGAAAAAGACACAGAAAATGTCATTTTTTTGTTGGTCATTAATCAACCAGCAGTGTCACTTGTCTAATCCCTTAGTGTTAATGTAGCTGTAAAAACCCAGAAAAGCATTGGAATGAGCTGTGCAGGAGGTCATTCAGCACTTTCTGCTGCGATGATGGCGGCGTATGGGGAAACGTCTTTTTGGGCTGCAGTACCGCGAGTGACCACCGTGCAAAAGTGGAAGCCAATCTGGGCCTGTACTCAAAATCTCCTTTTCCCTCCATTCCTGCCTTCATCACCTCCCGTCTTCCTATTGACACTAATGTATCATCTCTCCTCCTCATCTCAGTGCTGCCTACTTGCTTTTCCTCTTTTTTCCAGATGAGCAGGACACACACACACACACACACACACACACACACACACACAGCTGCATGTTCAAGGCCCAGAGGTCTGTCAGGGTCCAGCCGGCTCGCTGTTTACCGGCACCAAGGAGACTTTAGGAGACAAACACCATCTGTGGAGAGGTGGAGGACCTTCATTATGACACCAAAGAGAGTGTGTGTGTGAGGAAAAGCTTGAGTGCTCTGCTCCGTCACCGCCTCTGAGCATGATCCGTCGTGACGCTCGCCAAGCCCCTGTGTGTGTGTGCGCAAATGTGTGTAAGGGGAGTAACTCCAGCGGTTTCTGGCCTGTGGCGGTGCCCCTAATGATCAGTCTGACCATATGGTGCTGCCCTCTTAGCACACGCACACACACACACTGGGGATATGGCTGCTTTCATTCGAAACCTAGCAGGAGGCCCAAAATTGCGATTAAGGTCAGATCGTTGCTCCTGGAGAGGTGGGCCGCAGGGAAACGTCGTCCCTGAGCGCTGACTGCGGGCCGACACGCTGAAGGACTCAACTCCAAGTTTCATGTCAATTAAGAGACCCGCGTCAGAAAATATCACGTTATGGCCTCAGATGGCCGCCACAGATACTGGAGCTCGTTGAAATTCACCATCCCACAAATCCTGTACACAAAATCACTGAAGCAGTTTGTGGTTCTTGACTCCAAAGTGACGAGAAACACGAGGCAAAACCAGTGAAAGCAGCTTACTTAAGATGGGGGAGGAGCCTAAATTAAACATGAATGTTTTTACACACTCGTGCCTCAAATGATCTGATTGAATAGTTCAGAGAACCTGAATGTCATGGAATGCCCCTTTATGGATGTATGGAGGCCAAGAAGTGCCATTTTAGAAAACACAACAGGACAACAGTTCAGATTTCAGAAATGGTTGGAGAACGCTTGTGATTGGCTGATTTGCTGGCAGACAACACGGATGTCTGGACGGCTGGTATAAATAATTAAGAGAACTATGATTCCAATAATTCTGAACAAACTTTCAGGATTTGGTGGAACCTGAATTACAGCTGCGGCAACACAGGGTGTCTCTGAATGGTCTGAATTTTTACAGCCCCCGTGGCCTGCTGATCATTTGGGCTAAATTCCTTCAGCCTGCAGACGCTGACGTCTGACCAGTGGCAGCGGGTCAACTCTGTTGACACGGTTTCTTGTTTAGGGAGAGCGGGGACATTGTTTTACTTTGTTTGTGGTGTAGTTGACCTATCCAGAAAACAAAAACAACAAAAAAAAAAAGAAAATCTTCTCATGATATTCTACTTTTCCCATTATTAGTGTGGAAACTGCAACATGCAACGAGGAATAAATTAAAGACAGCAGCTCATGCATTTTCCAGCTCTTCAATTCACATTTCTGCAATTCAGCAATAATTACTGAGTGTGGCTGTGGGCAAACACAACTGAGGAAGAGAGCGGGCGCCATTGGAAGGCGTGTGGGAGTCGGTGGCAGGTGGCACCAGAGATGCGATGAACACTCTGCTGCATCTAAGGCAAAGAAGCTGCCGGCCGAGTCACAGTCTGTGCTGGGTTCAGCGGTGAAAATGTCCAGCTCTCTCTTCACTCAGTCACCTGGCGTGCCTGTCGAACACATTGTCCCATTTGGATGAGCTGAATTTGGGACTGCAGGGACTCTCCATCAGTGCAGGACAAAATCCAAAAAGCAGTTTTTTGAAAACAAAATGGCAGGTGGTGTTTCAGTTCTCGCTGCATGGGACAGTTTTCTGTCAGTTAGTGTTAGTGAGCTGGACAGAACCGTCTTGTGATGGAACTCTGAAGCGTGTTGTTTAATAAACAGCTCGGCCCTCAGAAAAGGCCGTGTGCCTTCGACTTCCTGCTGCGACCACAAACTGTATCTGAGCGAGAAAGGCCTCTCCAACTTGCCGGCATTAAGACAACATACAACAACGGGACGGCCGCAGAACCTGATCCTGAAACTGGCCTCGACATTGCTCGACTGCGTCCTCGCAGGCAACGCACCCTTCTCATGAAGCTTACGGGAGATGCTTACCACCTCGGCTGGACTGGTTCACTGCTCCTCAGGTTCTCAGTATAAGATGAAAGCGTGTATTTAGTGTGTTTATGGTTCAATATTTCAGACTGACTTGTTAAAACAGTGACAGTGGTGACAAAGCGGGTCTTTATGAGTCATGTACACTGTTTCAATGTGAACATTCATTCCTGTTATTATAAATGTGGGCATTTCTGTTGTGAGATTTGTTTTGTTTCACACCTTTGTGTGGCTTTGACAGTGAACAATAAATTTTCTTCATGTTAGGAACAAACCGGCTTCCTGTGAGAACATGAACTTGCCTGGTTTTGATTGGCCTGTGTATGTGTCTCTATTTTAATGGTAATCATACTGGCGGTACTTGCAGAGCTCAGTATTTTCTCAGGTGGTACACAGGATATAAAGTTTGAGATCCACGGATCTACTATATGTCGGGGTGTGTGTTTCCTAATGAGGAGGTTGTGTTCGTGTATTTATTATGGATCCTAGAGAAACGTTGTCTCCTTGCCTGCACTACTGTTGTCGAGCGTCGAAATGATATTAAAGTTTATTGAGTCCTGTCAGTTCAACTATCAATTCTCTACGGTGCCGATGCCACATAGTGAGCACTTCCGTAAATTACTGTGCTACTCTGCTAATACTAAACGCTGCCGAGAAATTTACTGAGCCCAGCTGCTGACACATACTGAGCACGACGAAATACTGAATAACGGTCCTCCCAAATACTGAGCAATACTGTAAATTACAGCCGTGGGCAAAGTCTCAGCACGCTCAAACACTGGGAGCTTCATGGTGGCTAAAAATCAAGAGACTGAGGATAACAATAGTGTGGCTGCAGCATCCAGTGACCCCAGTGTCACTGGTTGTTGTGTTTTGTGACCCTTTGTTGTGTTGCATGAAATTCCATCTTCCCAAAATAAAAGACAAGAAAAAACAGTACGAGTTAAAAATTCACCTATAAAATAAAATAAGCAAACCTACATTTAATCTTGTCGGACTCACAGTTACACACTGCACACTGTGGAGCAGATGTTGGCTCACAGTAGCTGCCATTAGCTAGTTGTGTCAAATGTTAGCTTTTAATAGCATCAACTTACAAATTACTACTAAAAAAACACTTGAACATGCAGCAGCTGGCTCCAAACTACTCCAAACCAAATGATCTGCTAACATGGAGGGGATTATGAACTATACAGCAGCCAACCACCAGGGGGTCATCCACATGTTTGGTTTCTCTTTTGGGGAGCTCTCACCTCCATCTTTGTCTTACACTCAAAAATCATCTCTGTCAGACAAAACTTCCTCTGAACATGTTAGATATCCAACATTCATGACCGGTGTCAACTGGTTCAGTTTGGGTCGTTTACCGCTGGACTGGACATGAGACGGTAAACTCATCATCATCAGCTTCAATGTGCCGGAGCACACACAACCACACACAAACACAGAGCACTCAGCCCCGCCGCAGCAGTGTGTGTGTGTGTGTGTGTGTGTGTGTGTGTGTGTGTGTTTTAAACCCTGCGGCGACACAAACACCAAACTCACCGGAGCTAGAAAAGAGCCTCTTGATCTCATCACAGATGGGTTTGGCAAATTTTCCCAAGAAAAACACGTCGGGCTTATACAGCTTCAGGACGACTTACACACACGCGCCGGCAAACAGCCAATCCGGTGTGTGTGTGTGTGTGTGTCTGGTCTGACCTTTCGTTTATATCAGGACGGAAGGTCGCCGCTGCTTCAACACCTGTCACACACACACAGATCCAAGGCGACGGAGGATAAAACCTTCAGGTGAGTTTACAGCTCATCAAACCGCAATTTGACTCGTTCACCTTCGGCCAGGTTCACACACACACACACACATAAACACCGACCGGCTCTGTGAACACACATGCACCCGCAGGTCTGCAGTCGGCCGTGGATTTGCATCGCTGGAAACACACACACAATGTGACACATTTCAGTATGTCCAGCAGCAAATATTGCCGAAAGAATGAACCTGATGTGCTGCTTTGTTTCCCCCCTGCGGTGCTCCGCAGCGGAACGTCACGAGTCACCCGGAAGCTCGGCGCCACCGTGGCGCTTCCGTTCACCGCTGTAGGCGGGCGTGTGGGTGTCTGTGGATTATCTTGAGTCACCGGGTCGCCGCGCAGAGAATCCATCATATTTTCATCTCAGATTTCAAACGAAACACAGACTTGGGTACCATTTTTGATGATGACCTTAAGTTCGATGAGGACTCTGAATCTATTCCAGCGAGAATTCACCTCTCATCCGCTGTCGTTTGCATCAGTCCTTCATTAAGTCTCTCGTGATTTTCTTCTATCTGCCGGTTTCACAGTCCGTCGGTAAAAGACAGAAACCGTCCGAACAGGATTGTTCAAATCTGTTCTGAGATCAGTGGAATCAGGCTGACGGATCTAAATTCCTTCTGCAACCAGCAAATCTTCCAGAAAGCAGCAGGAAATATGGCTTCTTGTTTTTCTTATCAGACCTTTCATTGCACTTATAGCCTCTATTTATTGGTATTATTTATAGACTTCAAGCCCCGGAGGGACTTTAAAGTTCTGTTTTGTACTGGATGAATGAGGGCACACGCCTCTACAGCTGATATCTCCAGAACTGAGCAACTCACATCCAAACTTCGTGATGATGAACAGAAACGAGTGGTTTTGTTTCGGTGAGACGTCCACGTCACCACCTGTTCTCAGGGCGGCAAACCGTAACACCACTCCGACAAACCACGACTGCAGTAGAACTGCTCTCCAGGGAATCCACAAACTCATCATCACAACAATTAGTGCCAATCCAAACAATTCTGCCCGAGCTCGCAGTTTTATCCAATCACTTTCCCACTAATTTGACCCATCGTGGTAGCTTCCTGTTTCACCAGTCACTGCCGTCCCCTTTGGAACAGGCACACATCGCACACTTAGAAACAAACATTGCTGCTGCCATCAATCGACAAAGTCTTTTCCACCACAAAACGGATGAAACGCTCTTTCATTCCTTTTTTAAGGAATTATTGGGAAAAATAAAACAACTATATTTTGCAATTTCACTGCTTTCACAATTTCTTTGCAACAAAATGGCAAAACACAATCCTGGAGGGGCCTGTTTATTGGTCATATGATCACAGTTGTTAGGTCTGATTTTCCTCATGGTTGTTTGCGTCGGTACACCAGCGAAGTCACCGCGTCCAAACATCTGAGAGCTCGGTCACATGGTGCAACCACTGCAGCGAGCCGCTACGAGGCTGCTAAATGAGTGACGGAAGGACATTATAAAATATGAACATAAAGATATTATGTGGTATTTTCAGGTCAGTGAAAACAGAGAAAAGGAGAGCTTAAATAATATCAGGTTTTATGCCGAGGAAAGACGATGAGCTCTGTGATTTCCCTGAATCGAGTCACCTATTGATTGACGCTCGTCAATATCAGATGACTGATCACCCATTGATTATCCTGATTTCAGAAAAAAAGCTTTGATAAGGGCCATGTGCTGTGTGGAAGTGCGGAACAGCTGCTATCAATAGTTTACCAACTTAGTGGTACATAAACGGGAGCGTTGAAGTTTAAATGTGAGATTGACGACTGTCCTAAACATACGTTCGTATTACACGTCCTCAACGTGTCTAATGGCAGCTTCCGTTCAGCTTCTCCCAGGTTTGACTGAGAGCTGGCAGACCGGTCAGACCAGTTAGAGTTGTGGGGAAATGGACTTTGAAAGATTGACGGTAAAGATCCAAAACCAACATCTCTGATGATCTCCCTGCTGACTCAGCGGGAATTGCAGCTCATGTTTGGGTTAATCTTCCATCCTCCTGCCTATCAGGACGCCCCCTGCTGGGCTGTTTGTTAATGACCTCAGGGAGTCCCTGGCGAGACCAGAAGTGGGAATAAAGCGTGTACATTTGGGAGGGAAATCAGCAGTTTGCTGTGGAAGCATTTCTTCATTGCGTGTTCAGCGTCTTCCTGGAGCTCGCAGGGATCCGTCCGGAGGGAGTCACGACTAAATCCAGTCGCCTCCGACACCAGACGAGCAGAGAGCAGATTCAAAAGTAACAGCTACCAGACTCTTCAAACGGTGAGAAGCAGGATTATCAACCTGCGTTCGCTCAGACAAAATAAACAACTGGACATCTTCGCACAGCTGACGTCTAACAGCAGCAGATGAGAAGTGGCGACACTTTCCCCTCGGCACGCTCTTAAATTCACAACATGCTAACAAAGATGAGACGTTTAGACTAAAACATGTTTTATTTGAACAAATGAGACTCTTTTACTCTCCTTTCATTAACTCACCTGATTTGGTTTTTATACTTCATCTACGAGTGCGATATGGAAGAACTCTTATATCACAACATGGATGATTTCATATTACCGTAACGATGTCAACACAAAACTAACACATCAATCTTTGGAGTTTTTGACTAATCCTGTGAATTACAGAGCAGCTAAAACCCCAAAATTAAAGAGTTCCTCCGATGAACAATGTATGTGAATACCAGACAGAGTTAACATTTTAGTGTAAACATTTTGTTTTTAAATACCTCTACAGGTTGAAACCTGCAGTTGCTCAATCTTTTCATGAGCACGTCTTTAAAGGAAAAGGCCTCAAGTTTTCAAAGTGCTGTTTCCCGAGTGTCTTTTTTACCTGCTCAGACTTTTAGTATCCAAAGTTTGACCGAGTGGCAGAAGTGCACCCTCTTTAGGCACAAGTTGGTCTTTTTCTCAATGTGTCTCGCTGCTCGATGTCTGCTTATTGTTACTTGAGACAGAGACCACGTGTAGGCGAAGGTAAAGAGTCGAGTTTCATCTCCTGTGGCTGCCTCATTCCTCCCGTCTGGATCCGAGACGCCACTCATCTTTTTTTAGAACTTGTTATTCGCTCCCTCGTCACAGCACTGTGCCTGCGGGTAGCAACTGATATGAGGGCTGATACGTGAGCAAATTTCACTTACTGCCAGAATATATACAGATACACATCTAAACCTCTGAAAAAAACACTTTATTCTATAATTAGGCTGCTGATTTACAACAGCGATGATGGTTTTGGGTAATCCATGTTGTGGTGACTATGACACCGATGTACCAGCCACCAAGAGTCACATGTTTATGCCTTTATCTGGGTCTTATTATGAAAATATGCTTTCTGGACAGTTTCTTGTTCATGAATTTATTCTTTAAAAAGCCATTTTTAGAAGATATACAGTTTTACTTTTTATTCCTTAATTCTACTCAATTTCAGAGGGGAATATTTATACTATTTGTATATGTAAACGTCCTGAGACACATTGTAATTTGTGATTTTGGGCTGTAGAAATGAAATTTAAATAAAACAATGAAATAAATGAAATATTTTGAGCTAATTTTCCCCCCCAAAAATGCTTCTTGTGAATTTTTAGAACTTAAAAATTTGCGAGTTGGAGCTCAGGTTGACCAAAGGAAAAATCAGAATTCACCTACAAAATTTTTCTGCTTTGTGTTATTTCAGGAGACCATTTACAGCTTTTGACACTCTGAAATGCAAAAAAAATGCGAACCGTTCCGAAACTGAACTGAGCCGTACTGCTGGGTGGAAACGGGGAAGCGAATTCCGTCCTTCACTCGATGCGCCTACGTGGAAAGGTTGGGGCAGGTTGGGACAGAAATTCAAAGATTAAAACTGGAACGAAAAGCAGTTCTATGATTGTGTTTGTGAGTTTATTGAGCTCTCAGATCGTTTGCGACAAGTCATCAGCTTGACTTCTAAACTCGGACGGCCTCTCAGGTTTTGGCTTCATGTTTTCTGCCTCCTGTGTTGTTAGCGAAGCCTTCAACAGTAAATTCTAAAACGTGATCAGACAAAAGTTTGGGATCTCTGGAGGGAATCAGTGTGGAGGGCGTGTGTGTGCGAAGAAATAAAGGTTAAAGATCAAAAAAGAGCCACTAAACAAGCAGACGTCACTCTCCTCCCTTCACTCCGGCTCCGAGTAAAGAAAACCCTCGAGGCATCGAGGCGACGCCAGCCGTCATTAAGAGGGCGAAAAGAGAGAGGAAGAGGAGGAGAGAGGAGCTTGTTTTGTTGTTGTGTTCAGATTTTTTTTTTAATGCCTCCTGCTGCTTATTGGTTGAGAGAAGAGGAGGAAGAGGAGTGAGGGACAAACACAAACAAAGAGGCAAACATCAAAACTGACGACCTCGAGGGAGCAGCAGCACTTGCTAATGAGCTGCGACAGCGGGAGGAGGGAGGAGGAGGAGAGGAGGAGGGAGGAACAAGGGGACAAGGGACAGAGGAAGAGAGGAGGAAGGAGAAAAGGAAAAGAGGAAAGGAGCAACAGTAAGGAGGAGAAATGAGGATGTAATGGAAGAGGAGAATCAGAAGAAAAGAGGAGAGGAAGAGGAGAAGAGGCATCTAATGTGATACCATGAAACACACTCAAAATGAATTCTCCTCCGTGACTCACCCTCGTCTTCGTCGTTGGCGGTGACGGTGATGAGGATGAAGCCGACCTCCTTGTCCTCCTCCACGCTCACCTCATACACGGGCTGGGCGAACGCCGGGCCGTTGTCGTTGACGTCAGTGATGAAGATCCTGACGTAGGCCGTGTCTGAGGGAGGCACAGAGTGGTTAATGACGACTGTGGTCCTCCGGGGGCGCTGTCTTTCACAGGGCAGCCTGTAGGAGGCGCTCTCATGAGCTGTGGCTCTCCCTGCGTTAGCTTTTCCAT
>KV751394.1:3264132-3280020 GCA_001698575.1 Mola mola
CCGAGTGTGGAATATGAAAAACTTTTCTTACGAAGAAAACGTCAACAGTTGGGATGAATCTCAGACTTTAAACTCAGAAGAATCCCCGAATTCGGACATTTTTTTAAAAGTCAAAATTCTGAAAATTAAGTCACCATTTTGTGAAAAAAAAAAATAATAAAAAATTGACGCTCATGAATTTTTCCCATGCTGCACTAATACTCTTCCATAGAAAGCTTCCCCCTGGTGGATTATCTTGAGAAACCAGGTCATGATTCCTGCGGAGAGACACTCTTGTTGTTGAGCTTTTAGTGTCGTCTACTTCCATCACATCAGAGAGAAAACTGTCCGATGAGGAATATGGAGGTTTGATTTAAAGGTCAACCGACCAGTTGACTCGGACTTTATCTAGTTAGTATTTCGCTTCATGGTGTGTATTCTGTGTTCTGCGATGTTATTTTAATATATCACTGGCCAGGATTCATCCAACAGCAGAAAAACAGCTTTTAAGCCTAAGAGACAAATCTATCCAAGACGTTTGTGTTCCTCAGGGCTTTACTTCAGGCCCTCTCCTTTTAATTATCTAAATCCTCCCACTCAATCACATATTCCAAAATTTACTATCCATGATCATAGTTACGCCGACGACACCCAGCTGTATCTGTCTGACAAGCCCGACTCCACCCTTCCACCACCGTCGCTCTCGGACTGAACCCTCATCTTACATGACATCAGCCCTGTTCTCCAGACCAACACTAGCTCCTTCTCAAAAACCGCACTGACTGAGGTGAAGGTGAGAGCTGACCATGAAGGCGATAGGAAGAATCTTACGCCTCGTTTCCACCGAGCTGCACCGTTCAGTTTCCTTTGTCACAAGAAGGTTTCTTCCTCCACTTTATCAGAAGGACTCTGTGATGTCAGGTGATTGTACCTGTTCCATGTCCACGTGTGTCGTACCGAGCTGGATTGATCTGTGCTGCTCGGCAGAAACGCGGCGTAAGATTCTTCTTCTCACCTTCATGGCTCTCCATAACTGACCTCCTTCGTCCCTCCTCCAACTCTGAGATCTCCCCCCCTCACGTTCCTTCATGGACCGAGTCTCTGGGACCCTCTCCTGAAAGCTTTCCGTGAAAGTGACTTTTGTTGTTATTTCACCTTGAGTGGCACTCTTAAAAACACAAACATTATCACACTTGAAAGTAAAATCCCAGCAGACATCTTGTGTAAACTTGTGGAGTGAAGATTGTGACTCAGCTCCTGAGACCTCCACGTGTCCCCCCCTCCAGCTCCCAGTTTTCAATCCTGCCAACCAGATTTATCTCCACTTCTGGAGTCAATAACTCCCACATCTCGTTACAGGCCATCACGCGCCGCCGTTCATCATAATAACGTGTTCCACAAACAATATGACACGCAGCTGCGTGAAAGAACGCATCCTTTCTGCTTCGCTCCTTCTATGGAGACGGAGCAGGAAACGTCTCCCAACAGGCTCAGTGAGTGAGTGTGTGTGTGTGCGTGTGTGTGTGTGATAGAGTTACAGGAAGAAGAAGTGTTTTCTGGTGGCCCTGCAGCTCTGATCCCATCTAGCTGTTTCTTCTTCTCCGTATTTTCTAACGGTACCACATCGTCCTCACTCTTCACGTTTACAACATGAGTGGTCGGTGAACACATACTGTAAATAAAATGATGAAATATTTCCCGTCCGAATGCTGCAGGTGGAGTGTGTGAGTCTGTGGGCGGGGCCTCACTGATGACTCTACAGAAACGAAGGATGGCCATTTTCAGCAAAATTCAAGAACTCGCAAAATACATATAGATAGAAACGGGAGAGCGATGCGGAACCAATGTTACACACACGTTTACGGTCGGACGCAAAACAACCACGGACCGTACGTGCTTCCTACTGTTAATAGCGGCCATGTGGCTGTCAGAGAACATTAGAATGTAACACTTTCACATTTCTGTGAAACAAACACGCACAAGAGCCAGCTCGTGCACACGTCAGTCTCTCCTCCTGCTTTACGTTCACTCGTATTTCTGAAAGTTTGATGCCACACACTCTGCGTGGGTAAGCGCTTAAGGCCGGCTGCCATGGCGACGCCCACTCAGGTCAGCTGTGGTAGCTAAAGACAACACGTGAGCAGTGACAAGCCACTCAAACGGAACCGGTACAGCTGGGTCGTACACAGACAGCCTTCTGTTATGACCCTGATCCGGGAGCTGGAAATCACGGATGCACTTTGTGTTCCTCTTTGTTTGTCTGAGTCGTGTCGTCGTCCCAGCATGCCGAGCAGCGAATGCACATACAAGAGAGAGGGCGACTCAAGGCGTCGACGTGTTCCATCTGAGGATTCTTGAAATCCGACTGCTTGGTGAAGGTGCTCCGGCTGACTTGGGTTATTTTTTCAGGTAACGGATATTTATAATGTGTGTTGTTTCAGACGAGTAAGAAAATGGCAAAGCTCCTAATCATTACTATATGTTATTGTTTTATTTTGCATCCCCCAAAAATACAGTTGTTGGTGTGTCAGTGTAGAACGTGGAGGAGAAACAAGTACAAAACCCAATTTAATCTAAATTCAACACAATTAAAACTGATTAAATATTTGGCCATTTAAGGTCATTTAAAGTAGAGAGAAGAAAATTTTAGCCCTCAGTCGTTTCTGTAGGCATGAAAAGACAGACGATAGCTAATCGTGGCAAATGTTAGCAAGTAGTGGCATATATGGAGACGGAGCAGGAAACGTCTCCCAACAGGCTCAGTGAGTGAATGTGTGTGTGTGTGTGTGTGTGTGTGATAGAGTTACAGGAAGAAGAAGTGTTTTCTGGTGGCCCTGCAGCTCTGATCCCATCTAGCTGTTTCTTCTTCTCCGTATTTTCTAACGGTACCACATCATCCTCACTCTTCACGTTTACAACATGAGTGGTCGGTGAACACATACTGTAAATAAAATGATGAAATATTTCCCGTCCGAATGCTGCAGGTGGAGTGTGTGAGTCTGTGGGCGGGGCCTCACTGATGACTCTACAGAAACGAAGGATGGCCATTTTCAGCAAAATTCAAGAACTCGCAAAATACATATAGATAGAAACGGGAGAGCGATGCGGAACCAATGTTACACACACGTTTACGGTCGGACGCAAAACAACCACGGACCGTACGTGCTTCCTACTGTTAATAGCGGCCATGTGGCTGTCAGAGAACATTAGAATGTAACACTTTCACATTTCTGTGAAACAAACACGCACAAGAGCCAGCTCGTGCACACGTCAGTCTCTCCTCCTGCTTTACGTTCACTCGTATTTCTGAAAGTTTGATGCCACACACTCTGCGTGGGTAAGCGCTTAAGGCCGGCTGCCATGGCGACGCCCACTCAGGTCAGCTGTGGTAGCTAAAGACAACACGTGAGCAGTGACAAGCCACTCAAACGGAACCGGTACAGCTGGGTCGTACACAGACAGCCTTCTGTTATGACCCTGATCCGGGAGCTGGAAATCACGGATGCACTTTGTGTTCCTCTTTGTTTGTCTGAGTCGTGTCGTCGTCCCAGCATGCCGAGCAGCGAATGCACATACAAGAGAGAGGGCGACTCAGGGCGTCGACGTGTTCCATCTGAGGATTCTTGAAATCCGACTGCTTGGTGAAGGTGCTCCGGCTGACTTGGGTTATTTTTTCAGGTAACGGATATTTATAATGTGTGTTGTTTCAGACGAGTAAGAAAATGGCAAAGCTCCTAATCATTACTATATGTTATTGTTTTATTTTGCATCCCCCAAAAATACAGTTGTTGGTGTGTCAGTGTAGAACGTGGAGGAGAAACAAGTACAAAACCCAATTTAATCTAAATTCAACACAATTAAAACTGATTAAATATTTGGCCATTTAAGGTCATTTAAAGTAGAGAGAAGAAAATTTTAGCCCTCAGTCGTTTCTGTAGGCATGAAAAGACAGACGATAGCTAATCGTGGCAAATGTTAGCAAGTAGTGGCATATGTTAGCTAGTCATGGCAGAAATTAGCTACTAGGGGAATATGTTAGCTAGACTGGCAGATGTTTTTTCATTTTGGACGATTTTACCTTGTCATAGAAGATGCTGGCTAGTAATATCAGATAATAACTAGCTCCTGCAGATGTTAGCTTATCATGGAACACATTAGTTAGTTGTGGCAGATATTGGCTAATCGTAGAGTTTGTTATATCTTGTGGCAGATGCTAGCGCGTAGTTTGTCATAGCAGAACATACTTGCCTCATGATTTTAAGACCTAATGGATTATCTGAATTCTTGAACACCTTAAGATATAGAATTAGGATTTTTATATCATTATATATTAGTTATCCTTTTTTAAACTAATTCAGTCATCGTTGGACTGTTTCACTCATTGATGAGAAAACGGATCTTTGTCCACACAATGACAGTACTATTGTGTTTGTGTTCAGTTTGCATTAATGATAAACCTATTGTTGCTATGAACTGCAAATAACACAACCGAAAATAAATAAAAAAATAAATAAATAAATAAATGTCAGCAGCATCAACAAGAAGAGGAACATGACAACAGGAGAAGTGATGAAGACACAAACACAGCTCCCTCCATCCAGCTTGTTAAGATTGTGATTAACAAACGTTATTAACGCTGCTAAATTTAAAACAGCAGTTCCTCCTCAGCACAATTAGCACAGTGGAGGAGAGAAGAGGAGAAATTTCAGCCTTTCATTGATCTCTGTATTCATCCAATTTATCAACCACGATTTCAGCTTATTGTTTGCTTTTAAATCACAGCCGACGAAAGCAAATGGAAGAAAAGACGCTGAAAGACGGACAGATGAGTAAAGAAGAAAACGTTCCACTGTGTCATTAGCTCAGGTAGCCGTGAAGCTAATCACGCTCGGTCATTCACGGACATCATCATCATCGTCAGTCTGTTCAGTGGTAACAAAACCTGAGATTTGAGATTTGACGGGTCCAACGCGGTTTTAGGTTAAAATGATTTGTTGACAGTCATATTGTCATCGTAGCAGCAATATTACAACGGCATTAGCATTTCCTATATCTGTTTAAATTTTAAAAAACTGCCCCCCCAGCGTGTAACATGTAACATCAGTTCACAACAGGAGAAGAAGAAGACGGAGCATGAAAAGTAACTGGGACCACACTAACACATTCATTTTAGCTGCTCCAATGAAGAACGCGGCGGATTGAAGCTTGTAAATAACATATTTTAAATTCTATTCGGGATCTCAGGCGTTTTGGAGATTTGGAGGAGCCACGAGGAGCATTTCTTTCACCCTTACAATTAAAGCAACACCGCCAGTCCTGTCTCTGATGTCACAATTAGGAATTTTTTTATCTCGGAATTTTGACTTTAATCTCAGAATTCTGACTTTAATCTCGGAATTCTGACTTTAACCTATGAATTCTGACTTAAACTTCAGAATTCTGACTTTAATGTTGGAATTCTGACTTTAATTTTGGAATTCTGGAGTTTTCTCAAAATGTTTTCCCCATAATTTTGAGGAACAGATTTTTTTTCTTGGAATTCTGATAATTTAAAAAAAAAATGTGCTCTGTATTAAGATAGATTTGAATCTTATGTATGTAAACAATGAATTTTAATTTTGGGGTGAATTTTGGTCAACGCTCACGTCGCTCACCACTATCTTGGCGTCTCGTACGGTGTTTTCCGGCACGGTGACCCAGTACTCGGGCTGCTCCCAGTGCGGCGGCTGGTTGTGCACGTTGGTGATGATGACGGTCAGCTCCACGGAGCTGCTGCGGTTCCCTCCGTCTGACGCCACGATCTGACGGTTAATCCTGGACGTCTGCAGGGAACCACAAAGGTCAGTCAACAAATGAAATGTCCCTGCTGTCTTTGGTTCACGTCCTTGTATAATATGAAATTATTGAATCAGAGAAGAAGAAAGTGTTGATCTCTTAAATTGTTGATTAAAGGCAATAAAAAGGGATGGTGAGAGTGTAGATGTGCCTTTTTGCTAAATATTTGAATCCAGTGCCATTTATAAAAGATCAGTAAGAGGCAGAGAGGAAGAACAAAGAGGATGCTGCGGTCACAGAAGAAGAACAGTTGTTTCTAACAGCAGATTTCAACAAGAGTCGCTTCACTGTGGATGTTCAGAGTCTTTAAACATTCAGATGACCTCAACGGCTATTCTTAGATTGTGATCCTTTGTCATGATTATTATGGGATTGTCGGTAGTTTCAACACGGGAACGTGAATCAATAATCACAGAAGACATTCAGTGTCTGACTCACTGTCATGAGTCTCAGTTACGTTTGAAGAGAAACTTTTAAAGCAGGACCAGACTGAAGTTACGACAACGACCTTGTTTTAACAGTGTAGCGCAATGATGGTGGCCGATGTCTGACCTGTGAGATGGGGTGGTTGACGTAAATCCAGCCAGTACTGGGGTTGATGTGCAGGTATGCTGGCTGCTGATTGGACAGGGAGTAGGTGATGGCCGCGTTACTCCCCTGGTCGTCATCGTGTGCCGCCGCTCGCAGGAAACTAGTTCCTACCGGAGTGTCCTCCCGCAGAAAGTCTGAGAGGAAGTCACAGCATGAATTACTACTACCATCACAGGTCCTGTTACTGCTACTACCATCACAGGTCCTTCTACTGCTACTACCATCACAGGTCCTTCTACTGCTACTACCATCACAGGTCCTTCTACTGCTACTACCATCACAGATCCTGCTGCTGCAACTACCATCACAGGTCCTTCTACTGCTACTACCATCACAGGTCCTTCTACTGCTACTACCATCACAGATCCTGTTACTGCAACTACCATCACAGGTCCTTCTACTGTTACTACCATCACAGGTCCTTCTACTGCTACTACCATCACAGATCCTGTTACTGCTAATACCATCACAGGCCCTTCTACTGCTACTAACATCACAGGCCCTGTTACTGTTACTACCATCACAGGTCCTTCTACTGCTACTACCATCACAGATCCTGTTACTGCTAATACCATCACAGGCCCTTCTACTGCTACTAACATCACAGGCCCTGTTACTGTTACTACCATCACAGGTCCTTCTACTGCTACTACCATCACAGATCCTGTTACTGCTAATACCATCACAGGCCCTTCTACTGCTACTAACATCACAGGCCCTGTTACTGTTACTACCATCACAGGTCCTTCTACTGCTACTACCATCACAGGTCCTTCTACTGCTACTACCATCACAGATCCTGTTACTGCTACTACCATCACAGGCCCTTCTACTGCTACTACCATCACAGGTCCTTCTACTGCTACTACCATCACAGGTCCTGCTGCTGCTACTACCATCACAGGTCCTGCTGCTGCTACTACCATCACAGGCCCTTCTACTGCTACTACCATCACAGTTACTGTTACTAGCATGACAGTTATAAGTACTGCAACCACAGGGATTGCCACCGTTACTGCTCCTTTTCTTGCTGTGATTTTGAAACGTGCTGGTGTTTTGTGAAATGCTGTCCTATTTTCAGCTTCAGGAAGGTGTACTAGCACATAGTTGGACCATCTGTCCTACTGTCACATGACATGTCTCCATCAGATGTCCACCATGTCCACATTCACCCACTAGGACGATATTCTGTCCGAAGCTTTTGTCTATGATCGTGTCTGTGATGTAAGCAGTTATTATCATAACGGGGACACATCAGCGTCGCGTCGTCTCAGCAGTATGACACCTCATTTTTTTCCGATCTTCGCTCTGCAAAGTCAACTGATGCATTTTTAAAAATGTACGAATTTAACCTCCAAATCCTGCTGACTGCGACGAGCTCTGATCAGCAACAAACCAGCAGAGAGGGGGCCACGTGTTTCCCCTCTGTAATAATGCGTTTCCAGCGGTACGTCAATAATAATGTCCTGTAGACATTTGTGGCTCTCATTGGATCCATTTCATCTGAATAATCACGTCCGACCCTGCTGGGTCTAATGAGCGTCAGGAGGAAGGGGAGCGAACGCAGGCCTCACTGCCTCTCAGGCTTCACGGCTAAAAACAAGATGGGCTGCAGGTGCTTGATGCTGTACTGTTTCCCTTCTGTTGCGTGAAATATGTCAAGAAGTCATCACGGTTTTAAAATGTGTGTCTTGATTTTGTTAAACCGGACCGAAGAGGCGAATTATGGGTCGGACTCCATACCGATTTTTAGGTGTAAAAATGAGCTTGTCTAACATCAGGTGCTAAACTGCAGAGTTACAATGTGAGTTTGTTCCGGTTTCGGCTTGTTGTCACAGTGCTCTCGTTACAGCAAATGACCCAGGAGAACCGACAAAGACACGGTAACAATTTATTTATTTATTTATAAATCTATTTATACTTCATGCTGACTTCTCCTCAGAGTGACATAGCTGTGATCCGAACCCAGGAAGCAGGCCGTTATTTATAATTTACAAAAACAAATCGCAAACCCAGAGCGCATCTTGCAAGCTTAGATTTTGTTTTTTAACTTTGGGAAACACCAGCAGAGCCGTGCTGAGCCCAGCCAGATGTAAGCCCGCTATGATTACATGACGCGTCAGACGGTTCAGGTCAATTTTGATTTTTGTTTCGCTGTTATCGGCAGCAGGACCCAGACAGCTCAATGCAGAGAGATGTCAGCTTTTTAGCTCCCAGTGAATCTTTAGTTACGACGAACACTGACACAAGGAGTGAATTGTGGCCTGTGGTTCTTTTCTGGCATTGTTTTAAAACCAGCAAACTAGCTTCCATCCGGACAGAACAGAGAAGAGAGTCCTTAGTTAACACGTTGACCTGCGACACCAGCAGTGCTGTGAGAGTTGGAACCCAAATATTTGACTCAGGCAATTTGCTAGCCTAGCATATCCAGCCTCATTTGCACAAACTTTGCAAAATTTGCAAAAACTGGGCTGGTTGACATGACAGCTCAGAGTTTAGAGACTTTAGCTCGTTAGCTCGTTAGCTTGCACTGAATCGTTAATTATACTCACACTAATATTGCTCAAAAGCAGATTCTGGAGGACAGATCAGGTAAAATTAGTTAACGCTTAAATTTCAGTGTCTAAAATCTGAGAAACATGGATTGAAAAAAATGATCAAAACTCATTTTTTAAATGTGGCAATATTCCACTTTGGTTTCTTGACGAATGGCCAATGTAAGATGACCTTAATAATGTTTAATTTACAAAACAAATTAAAAAATGTTAATTCTAAGATATGTCGATAAAGACCATAAGACAAGCCAACAGGCTAACAGGCTAAACAGAGCTTCTTTGTTTCAAGCTGACTTGCTGCATTTGTGCATGTTAAACACACACACACATACAACCCAGTGCTAAATGAATGCGTGTCCCAGAAACATTTCCATCTGCCTGTTAAATAGTTAATGAGCCACCCAGTGCGATTCCATAGTCTGACAAGGAGAACATATTTGCACACATCGTAAACAAACACGGACCCGCGGGAGCTGCCGGCGAATATTTCATCAGTCTTAAGAGCTTTACAGGGATATAAGGATGCAAACTGATACACAATGACGGTTTTCACATTTTTGCTTGTTTCCTCGTTTATCTACCTTGAAACGCAGGCTGCAGCTGTCGTGTTGTACGGGAGGTCAACAGTGTGTGTGTGTGTGGGTGGGCGATCTTCAGGGTGGAGAAGAAACCATTAACGTCCCGCCACTTTGTTTCACGCTACTGCTTTATATTTTATGTTTTATTGTTGATTCCTGTTTTATTTTGAAGTTTCTATTATTATGTGTCTTGGTGCCCCGTTATGGACACAAGGCCCAAGGTTACTACACATAACACGTACAGTTTGGTCCTGTAGTATTTGACACATTTTTTGTTATTTTGCCTCTTAATCCACAATAAAGAGTTAAAAAAAACAAACAGATGTAATTTAGGGGTATTACAAGAGGATTGCATTAACCATTTAGGAATTGGAGCCATTTTTACACAAAATCCCTCATTTTCAGTGGCTCAAATTAGACAAACTAACATAATTTAAAATACAAGGATTATTTTAAATGACTTTAATTAAAATTCTTATCACCAAATCAGCTTTGCTAGGTCTTCGCTGCAACCATCTTCAGGTGCTGTTTATTTGTGCCATGTTGGGTTGAGATCAGGTGACCGACTTGGGCCCTGAAGAATATTACGTTTCTGTGACTTGAGAAGATCTTTGGTTCCTTTCACACTATGTTTAGGGGCGCTATCCATCTGGACTGTGATACTCTCAGTTTTGCAGAGTTTGGCTGAATGTTAGCAGAAAGTTTAGCACTATACACCTCAGAATTCATCCTGATTCTTCCGTCAGCAGTCATGCCATCAATAAGCAGCAGTGAGCCCGTTCCATTGGCAGCCATACATGCCCATCCCATAATACTGCCCCCACCATGTTCTACTGATAGTGTGGTATGCTTCAGATCATGAACTGCTCCTGTCCTTTTCCAGACTTTTCTCTTCCCATAATTCTACTTCCTCCAGAGTGTGCAGTAGAGGAAGATAATGGTGGCAGTAGCAGCAGTACAAGGTAAGGTAATGGAGGCGTACACTCTCACAGGAGTATTTGCATTAGTGTCAGCAGTGCTGTACTCACACTGGTAGCGGCTATTTTCGAACTTCGGGTCATTGTCGTTTTGATCTGCGATGAGAACTGTGATCTGGCAAATCCCGATGAGCGGCTCGTTGGCCTGATCTGTGGCCGTCACCGACAGCGTGAACTCCCTCTGACGCTCCCGGTCGAAGCTATTCGTCGTAGTGATCACACCTGCAGAGACCATGTTACCTTAGCGGTTATTAAACATCAGCTTTTGTACTCAGAGAGAATCAATCACAACATCTGCAGCACAACAAAAACACCAGTTGCAACCACTAGGGGGAGAAATGTCTATTTCTACTTCAATCGCTTGTCTCTAAACGTTCCAGCTGAATTGACAACAGAAATATAAAGACACTGCTAATTTCATGTCGTCCACAATACAATCAACCTACACTTGTGTACCCTACAGTTACTGTTTCTGTTAGCTTGTTGTCGGCCTGATTCTGTTTATAGCGGACAGCGCTGTCAAACTTACCGGTTTCAGGATCAATGTCAAACCCGGATGACACTCCGTCTCTGTGCATGATGCCGTATTTGACTTCTCCATTGACGCCCATGTCGGCGTCGTAGGCCTGGACGCGCAGGACTAGAGTCCCTGGTGGCCGGTTCTCCAGAACCACAGCATTCTGACTGTAGTTCTGACACTGAGGGCACAAACAGCACAATCTGAATTTGTAATGATTCTGATATGGTGATGGGTGCAGTACTTGTACTTGTACTATGAACTTTTATCAAAAACTTTGATATATGTGTGTTCTTTCTAATGTTTGTCACTAAAGCTCAGTTACCTGCTGGAAGACGGGTTTGTTGTTGTTGATGTCGTTGATTCCTACAATGACCTGGGCGGAGCTGCTAAGCGGGTATGGCCCCCCGGACGCGTTGTCGTCCGTGGCGGTGATGTTGAGAACATACCGAGGTCCTCTGAGCCTAGGAGGCGGACTCTGTCGTAGCTTGATGATGCCTAAACACAAACAGATGGTTTCAGGTGTTGTTAGACAAGCTGAGAAGAACTTTGGAGCAGACTAGGCCTTCATGCTCCCAATAGCATTTATTTCCCTTCCTACTGCTTTTATTTGACACAACTCAACCACACATTTCTCTTCAGAAACGACTGAAAACTGAGTGGGACTCTCTGGAACTCCTTAATGGTTCCAATAATATCCTCATGACAGGAAGTAGTTTGTTTCAAATGTAAACTGAGCAGTAGGCCACGATATGAGGTGTTCCACAGGGATCCATATATGGACCTCTATTGTTCAATCTTATCCAATCCGAATTGTACGAAATAACGAAGATGCCAACAACAGTTATGCAGATGTGACACAAATCTTATCTACTTGAATCTCTGTGTCACTTTATTAATCAAATCAACGATTGGCTGCGGTAAAGTTTTCTCCAACTTATTTGAGGTGAGAGATAACCGTCTGTGGGCCAAAGAGAGACAGACTGTCAGCTCTCCCCTCGAATCACTCTACGAGTCAATGGTGTCATCCTGGACTGAAATCTAACCAATCACTTAATCACCTGTCCACCATTTCTAAAATACAGCTGGAGTGAAAGGAATAATGTGAGAAAAAAAACTTGAAATGCTCATCGGTGCCTTTATCTACAGAAGATTTGATTTTTAAAGTTCAAATTTAGACAAATTGTTTAAGTCATGCATTTTTTTTTATCTGCATCTTATTATTTTAATGATGAAGTTTAAACATTTGTTTATAATTGTAAATCTGTCTTTTTGACTCTGTAAAGCACTTTGAATTACTACACAAATAAAGCTAGCTGGATTTTATTAAACCTGGAAGCCTTTTTTACGCTCACATTTTGCCCAACATGCTTAGTAAATCACAAAATTTCAAAAAAGTCTGGTGAAATTTTTCACTTTCTAAAGATTTTCTTGAAAAACACATTGAGACAACAAATCGAACTCCTTATTCTTGATTTGAATAAAAAAAAAAAAAAAGACTTGTTAATGTTTGTACGAGCCATGAATTAGTAATTACTAATTCAACGATATTAAGGTGGGTTATGGTCGGTATCTTTCGATATTGTCATCAGTTAAATGTTGATCTTTATTGATTGTTTGACTGAGGTGATTGCGTAGAGTTGGGTCACATGGGAAGGGCGGTGACACTAAGTTAACATAATCGCCTGTGAGGAGTTTTCTGTTGAGCCCTTTGTTGCCACAGCAGGAGGGATGTTTTGAAGGCTTTGATGCGCTAACAGACGTGTGACCGACCTTGAGTGTTGTTCGCTGAGGCAGGTGAAAACATCTGAAGGTGCCTGTGATTGTCTAACGAGTTGCGTCAGCCAAAGGCCATCTGCTGCACGAGTGCACATTTATGTGTTCACGCTCATATGTGTGCATGTGTGCAGTGCATGCTGGGAGATAATGTAACAGACACACACACACACTTCGACGATTCGAGCAGGTTTGCGCTGGAACACTATTTGTATATTCTCTTTCTGTTGACTGTATTTTTTGTGTTTTTTGGAATTTATGTGCAACTGTGAAGCGTCAAAATTTGCTTTTTACTTTTCAAAGCCAAAACCGTCACGATGCAGTTTTGTTTTTGCAGGTGGAAATAGTTCAGCTGATGTTGCACGTTTTTTGCGCCCAGCCGCCATAGTTTCTCCTCACCCTTCTGTTTGTCCAGCAGGAAGTTGCTGTCCTCGTTGCCGCCAGTGACGGCGTAAGAGACGGTGTCCCCGTCGGGGTCGTTGGCGTGAACGATGGCGACCAGCGTGTCTGGACCGGCATCCTCACTTAGGAAGGTTTTATATCTGAGGGAGAGAGAGAGAGAGAGAGAGAGAGAGAAGGTGATAATCCTGGAAAACAGATTGAGAAAAGAAACAGAGATCATTGAATTATTTAGCTGTATTGATCACTGATCGCTGAACAATATCATAACCTGGAGTCCTCAGTTTAACGTTTTAAAGTCTGACAGAAAAATAATTGGGACTGTTGGTTATTGCTGTGTGGGATGCCAACATGTTCCGTACATGTTGTGATATGATATTGTTCTACTGCGGGCGAGAGACCCAGACTGACACAGAGAGAGAGAGAGAGAGAGAGAGAGAGGGGGGTGGGCAGTCCTACATGCTCTGGGAGAAAACAGGCGCCTCGTCATTGTTATTGGCCACTCGGATGCGGACGGAAGCGGTGCCTGTCCGGGGCGGCGTCCCTGCGTCCACGGCGACCACCACAAACTCGTACATGTGATTGGGTCGTTCGTAGTCCAGCCGATGGGCGGGGCTGACCACACCCCCTGATGTGACGTCAAAGTCGGCGCCGTGGATGAAGTAAGAGAGCTCCGAGTTCACGCCGGAGTCACAGTCCCGGGCCAGAACTGAGGAGGAGAAAAGACAAGGATACAGAAGGGAAGAGGAGGAGGAGAACGAGGTGCAAAGTTTGAGGGAGGAGGTACCAGGAAGGAGTGAGGACAGAGTGAAGGAGGAAGACAGAGAGACGAGAGGAAATTTAGAAATACATCAGTTGGTTGAACGTGTGTGAGTGTGTGTGTGTGTGAGTGTGTGTGTGTGTGAGTGTGAGTGTGAGTGTGAGTGTGTGTGTGTGTGTGTGTGTGTGTGTGAGTGTGTGTGCATTTCTCTTCAGAAACGACTGAAAACTGAGTGGGACTCTCTGGAACTCCTTAATGGTTCCAATAATATCCTCATGACAGGAAGTAGTTTGTTTCAAATGTAAACTGAGCAGTAGGCCACGATATGAGGTGTTCCACAGGGATCCATATATGGACCTCTATTGTTCAATCTTATCCAATCCGAATTGTACGAAATAACGAAGATGCCAACAACAGTTATGCAGATGTGACACAAATCTTATCTACTTGAATCTCTGTGTCACTTTATTAATCAAATCAACGATTGGCTGCGGTAAAGTTTTCTCCAACTTATTTGAGGTGAGAGATAACCGTCTGTGGGCCAAAGAGAGACAGACTGTCAGCTCTCCCCTCGAATCACTCTACGAGTCAATGGTGTCATCCTGGACTGAAATCTAACCAATCACTTAATCACCTGTCCACCATTTCTAAAATACAGCTGGAGTGAAAGGAATAATGTGAGAAAAAAAACTTGAAATGCTCATCGGTGCCTTTATCTACAGAAGATTTGATTTTTAAAGTTCAAATTTAGACAAATTGTTTAAGTCATGCATTTTTTTTTATCTGCATCTTATTATTTTAATGATGAAGTTTAAACATTTGTTTATAATTGTAAATCTGTCTTTTTGACTCTGTAAAGCACTTTGAATTACTACACAAATAAAGCTAGCTGGATTTTATTAAACCTGGAAGCCTTTTTTACGCTCACATTTTGCCCAACATGCTTAGTAAATCACAAAATTTCAAAAAAGTCTGGTGAAATTTTTCACTTTCTAAAGATTTTCTTGAAAAACACATTGAGACAACAAATCGAACTCCTTATTCTTGATTTGAATAAAAAAAAAAAAAGACTTGTTAATGTTTGTACGAGCCATGAATTAGTAATTACTAATTCAACGATATTAAGGTGGGTTATGGTCGGTATCTTTCGATATTGTCATCAGTTAAATGTTGATCTTTATTGATTGTTTGACTGAGGTGATTGCGTAGAGTTGGGTCACATGGGAAGGGCGGTGACACTAAGTTAACATAATCGCCTGTGAGGAGTTTTCTGTTGAGCCCTTTGTTGCCACAGCAGGAGGGATGTTTTGAAGGCTTTGATGCGCTAACAGACGTGTGACCGACCTTGAGTGTTGTTCGCTGAGGCAGGTGAAAACATCTGAAGGTGCCTGTGATTGTCTAACGAGTTGCGTCAGCCAAAGGCCATCTGCTGCACGAGTGCACATTTATGTGTTCACGCTCATATGTGTGCATGTGTGCAGTGCATGCTGGGAGATAATGTAACAGACACACACACACACTTCGACGATTCGAGCAGGTTTGCGCTGGAACACTATTTGTATATTCTCTTTCTGTTGACTGTATTTTTTGTGTTTTTTGGAATTTATGTGCAACTGTGAAGCGTCAAAATTTGCTTTTTACTTTTCAAAGCCAAAACCGTCACGATGCAGTTTTGTTTTTGCAGGTGGAAATAGTTCAGCTGATGTTGCACGTTTTTTGCGCCCAGCCGCCATAGTTTCTCCTCACCCTTCTGTTTGTCCAGCAGGAAGTTGCTGTCCTCGTTGCCGCCAGTGACGGCGTAAGAGACGGTGTCCCCGTCGGGGTCGTTGGCGTGAACGATGGCGACCAGCGTGTCTGGACCGGCATCCTCACTTAGGAAGGTTTTATATCTGAGGGAGAGAGAGAGAGAGAGAGAGAGAGA
>KV751394.1:3298901-3315388 GCA_001698575.1 Mola mola
CACACACACACACACACACACACACACACACACACACACACACACATAATTAGGCTGATGAGGAGCCAGGGATAAAAGGGTGGGGGGGGCAACAGAGGTGAAGAGTCCGAGACGGTTACCAGACCTGAACCGCACAGGACCGGGTCAAAACGGACACATGAACCAGAATAAACCGGACCTGAACCTGACAGGACCGGATCAGAACAGACTCCATCACAGCTTCATGGTCCAGAACAAACCAGACGTGGACAGCACTGAGCTGAACTATAGAATATCAGAGTCGACTTCACCGGGATATGAAAGCAGACCTGGACGGGGCCGACTCGATCCAGACAAGACCAGATGAGAACAGGTTTAAAACGGGCTACATGGACTAGAACATACTGGACCGGAACAAAAGGCCCGAGCGTGCTGCAGAAACTCGTCGAGAGAAAACAAAAAGTTCTAACATGTTGGGGATGTTTTTGTGGTTGCAGATGTTTGTCCACTCGTCCACATGTCGCCCCCTATAGGCCCGTCTGAAGATGTCACCCTTTACAAACAGCACCAGTTATGTTCTACTTCTTCATTTGAGACTTCATTCAATTCTCACTGGATGTTGTTTCGCTGGCAGAAGTGTGTACGCTGGCATACGCTGCTTTAGATTATTTAGTATGAACCTGCTTTAACATTCAGGGAATCTTTTCAATTGTTTATCAATACTTTGAACTCTGTCACCCAAATCAAATTCATGATAACTGATTCCTTATGTGGGCGTATTGTTTTTACGTCAAATTGTTTTAAACTTTGAATTCAACGGTCCAGAAGGCTTTAAGATCGAATGCAGCACGGGCCAGACGTCCAGCTCCTCCTTCAGCTCCACTTGTTGTTCTTTGGTGAGAAAGAGGCTCAGTCGAAGCCATTTCCTCACACTTATTTCAGCATGAGAAACATCTGTGACAGCCCAGCGTTCCTCCTGACCACCGACGTGGTCTTTAAGTCCTGGGGGAGACGTGGACGACATGTGCGCTCCGAGGAGCCAAACAGCAACATGAAAACTCAATTAGTGTTTGATTCTGTGGTCGGAAGGGAGGAGGTGGAGCGGAAGAAGCTCGTTCATGGTGATTCTCTGCAACGTTTGTCTGCATTGAAATGTTGTTGTTTGCATCTATTCGTTAATGGTTTCTGTTGGAGTTATGTCACATTTTAATGAAAAAAGAGGGAAAACATAATCAAGTTAAACTTAGCTAAATATTCCAAACAGGCTAATTAATAAGTGATGTCATCATGTAAGGCAACATACTGTAATCGGACTCCAAACCACTGACCGATGATGGATCCAGTCAGAGTTTTGCACGGGTCCAGGTTGGAAAACCTGCATCTGCCCACGCCAGTGAAGATCAGTACCAGAACCGACCCGTTATCTGCAACTACCTCCAGATCCAACCCACACCTACCATGATCCATTAATTTGAGTCCCGTGACCTGACCCCGGGTGAAGCCTACAGAAAAGGAACAAAACCAGCCAAGAGAAAACAAATTCTGAGAGAATGAAGATTACGTTATAATGTATTTTGGAGAATATTACATGTATGTAGGACAGAGCACACCAGAACGGACCTAGCTACCTCAAACCACGAATGGCTGGACTGGACCAGAACTGGACCAGAACTGAGAGGAACTGACGCCACTCACACAAAGACCAGACTAGACCGCGACTCCTGACTAGATGGAACTGGACGAAGGTACTCGTTCGTTTAAAGACAGACAGCTCACTTTTGATCTTAAATATGATTTTAGCAGAAAACCATGTGTATGTCGCTGTTCAAACCTGTCCCCTACTGGTCATGAAGGGTACTGCAATGGGGTGTGCTCTTTAGACCAGAAGTTACAAATTCTGAGCCTGCGTAGGAATGTTTTTATTTTTGCTCACAATCTTTTTAGAATAAACACAGTTTCAGAAATGATCAGTCAGAATGGACTATCGCAAGCAACACAGGACATAACAAACAAGCTGTGTTAGACAGCAGGGGTGAAGGTTTTTTCGTTGACTTTATGGTGATCATTGTTGTCTTGTTCATGAGCCAGTTCGTCATGTTTCCGTGTGTACGTTTGTTCCAGTATGTTCTCCAGTGTTTTTTGTGTTTAGCCTCTCCTGGACTCTTGCCTTTTGATTTGGGGTTTTGGTTACCTGCACATCTGGCTTTGACCCTCGCCTGCTTCTACATCCAGTCAGTGTGAGTCAGTATCTCACCTTCCTGCTGTTAAAGCCACAAACATGACATGAGGAATATTACATATAATTGTAAATCTCTCGCGTGTTTTTGCGGAGCGTGATACTGTGAGAAAGTCCGGTTGTTGCCAGGACACAAACTGGAGCTTTGGAGATGTAAGAAAATGGGATCACATGAGACTTTATAGCGACATAAATTAAATATGTCCACTGTGTCCACAAGGCAAACTGATGACACTGCTGCATCGACCTTTGTTGCTCGGTTTCCCGGTCGACATTAAGCGCCGCTTGGCTGCGACTGGCGGCGAGGATCCATGTTCCCACAGAGGAGAATCACGGGAGATCCACAGGCCTGATTTCTATTGACACAGCAAGAGCAGATCAATGAGGGTGAGAAGAAAAAATAACTGCAGAGGGGGAAGATGTCAAGGGAGGGATGGGAAAATGGGACAAAGGAGAGAAAAAGTGAGAAAAAAAGGGGACAAAAAGATGAGTAGAACCAGCAGAAATGAAGAATCAAACAGAACTTATCGTCCCTGTCAGACCCACCCGCCCCTTGATTGGCTGGATGGAGAAAGGTATCATGGGAAGTGGGGCAACCGGACGGGTCGAACAGGATTTAAGGGTTCCTCGTAGTGTTATTTTTAATCTGATTGGAGGAGCAGATGGAGGAGCTGAACAAAACAACTGGAGAGATTCGGCAATCAGAGGAATACGTTGCACTTCTGTGTGTATGTGTGTGTGTGTGCGTGTGTGTGTGCGTGTGTGTGTGTGTGTGTTTGAGACGGTCAGATTGGCTCTGCAAGAGTTACAGCAGAAGATGAAAAGACGGCGAGAGAGGAGCTAACATGAAAGGGTAGCTAAAAGCCGATGGAAAGAATAGAAATGAGAAGAAAAAACATTGAGCCTTTCTGTTAAAATCACCTGAAAAACTAAAAAAGGAGGGAAATAATAGAGACAAAGTGAACTGGACCAGATGGACCTGGAGACAGGACCACATGAGGCCGCATCAGCAAGACCAGGACAAGATGAGACCCTCAAAGCACCAGACTAGACAAAATCACAGACAGTCAAATCAGTAAAAGTGAACCAGACAAGATGGAACTGGACCAGACCGGACTAGAACCCATGAGACCAGAGCGGACCTTAAACAACGTGACCAAACCAGAGCAGAGGAGGGAAAGGTGTGGAGAGGAATCCTGGGTTTCAGACAGGAGAACATTCTGGGAGACCAATGCGGATAGTTTAAGGTTCAGAGTTCAGCGGACACGTCACATTGCTGTGAAGTTCACACCACATGACTTCCTGACATCGGACGTCTTTCAGTCTCTTTCAGTTCAAACGACACCACCAGCAGCTCCTGGCAGTGGCTTTCACACCAAACCATCCTTCACCAGCAGAACCCCGACTCTCCAAACTACGTGTGGTCGTGAAAACGCACGGCAACGACAAATGATTCCTGAATGAATTCCAAAATGGAAATCTGACAAAAACAAGCGCTGTGTTTGGTTCTGAAACACGGAACATGTCATGTTTGCTTGAGCTCAATGACGGTTTTCCATCATCCCGTGTCCTTAGCCTGCTACAAATGTCGACTGGAGGTCTTTCGTGGCTGCTGATCAAACGCCGCTCTGTCTCTGATATGGTGAATTTGTCGGCAAGTGGGAGATCAGGATAAAAATCTAGCAGTGTGACCGCAGCTTAAGTTGTTTTGGAGATGGTACCGGTCATTCTTTGTGAGGACGATGTAGCTTCCCTGTTGTTCAGCTTGCAGGTTAGAGTGAATAAGAACCTGCCGCAGGTGATCTAAAATCCACAACATCCTCACCATGCACCGCAGTCACTGTTAGGGGTTTAGAGGAAACCTTGAAACGGTCTCGTTACATTTGAGCACCTTTGAAACAGGTTCAAAGGAACCTCAACCACCTCTCCTCCCCGGCCATCACAAGTCAGCCTTCGGTGTTGCTGGCAGATGCATTAACCCTTAACTTTAGACCAGGGGGACGTAGACTCCGGTCTTCTGGATGGAAGTTGTGGATCTGAGCCTATTCTCAAACCCGATGTGGACAACGTTACAGTGCAGCAACAGTTACTCCAACGCCTTAAATTTTCAGACTGTGGTTGGTTTGGAAGGTTGAGGAAGGTTTTGAGGTGTTTGTGTTTCCTGGATTTAAAGGAAGTCAGTTCTTGGATGGTTCTGGAGGGGGTGTCTGTTGGCCCCGGAGGCATCTTTGGGAATGGTTTAGTGATGAATCAGTCATGTTTGGGCAGCCCGAGGGCTGGTTCGCAGCAGCGTTCAGGTTCCGCGGAGGCCTTGGAATAGGTTTCGAAGGTTCTTGGCGGGGCCGCGGGGAGGACTCCTGGGGCAGGTTGTGGGATGTTCCGGGAACTTGAACGTGTCTCGGGTAGATTTATTTGGCCAGGGTCGAGTTGTTCCTTTCGTGTGTGAGCACGGACAAAGAATCCAGCGAGATGTGAGACACAGCGCCTCTCGTCTGAATTATGAATATCTGAGGACTTTTGTCAGACATTAAAAAATAAAGCTGTGAAAGTTTAATGTGACGCTTCGTTGATTATTGATGGAGGAACTCTGACAGCTGTGCCAGTGTGTCTGTCTCTGAATTATTTGTGTTATTTTTGTTTAAATTAGGAACATTATTTGATGGTTTATGTGAAAAATGTTCCATCCTCAGCTGGTGGAGACGGTCAGCGGGTGGGCGGGGCCTGTGATTAGCTCTTGAGTGATTGACAGCTGAAGAGCCACTGGCTGTTGTGTGTGTGTGTCTGCCGTTGGAACGGTGATGGGATTTCCTCACTGTGACTCTGTCTGTTATCTCTCAGCATCGTTTGGAGAGAGAATAATCAACAAAGGCAGGACGCTGCGCTGTGCCGGGCTGAATGTTTGTGCGCTGTTTAATCTTTTGTGTGCTTTTAAGCTCCTCCATGTTCGTGTATTTTCGTGCGTGTGTGTTCGCTGGTCGTTTGATTCCTCTCATGTGCGATGGCGGCAGCTTGCTGTTGGAAAATGTGGATTTGGTTACAGACTGGAGCAGCGGCCCATAAGTCCGACCGCAGGCGGCTTCGGGTCGGCTTTGCTGATGGCGGTTTGGGGCTCGGGTCAGGTTGGGGTATTAACTTGTGGCTCAGGTGCTGCAGGTTGGTCCTTACGTATACTAGAGCCCACCTGATATGCATTCCCGTATTCAGCTGGTGCGACGCAGGAGTAAAGAAATTCCCGTATTGTTCCGATGTTCACAAATTCTTGCAATGATCCCTCGAATGAGGTGATCGAACATTTGGAACAACGATGTGCCTGAACTGTTACTGACTTAAATAACAATAACCTTCACTGGCAATGTAATAACTCTAAACCAGCCCAAGCATCTTTTTCTGCGTTGTGCTTGACCTGATGCACCTGATGTATCTGTGGTAGGTCAACATGGGTCAGTAACACCGACCAACCGATATATCGGTCGGGCTGAACGTATAAAAGGTCGGACGGGTATCGGCCCTTTAACTCTGCAGAAATGTGTGGGGCTGATGGGACGAAAGACTGAATTTTCAGCTTCAACCCGTGATTCAATCAGCTCAGTCAGACTTTTAGTCTCTTTTCTTTAAAAAGGCACAATCTGTAAAATACAATCCAAAACTACGGGGGAGCAGCGGATGTTGATATAGCAGCTGTTAGCTCAGTTAGCGTTGGAGCTAGCGGTCCTGCAGCTGACTGAAGTGGATCGTGACCTTGTATAACTGGAACACGGCTGAGAAGCAGACGGGGAGCAGCCGCAGCCTCTGAGAGCGACGGAGGCCAGTTTGACGGCAGGAGACACAGAACAGAGGTGACGTACAGAGGAACACGATGACTTCAGGGACGACAGGGCGGGAGAGAGGGGAGGTAGAGTCGCCGTGTAGAGCTACGGAGCCGAACTTGGGCCAAAAGTGGAAAAATAATCTGTGATTAGAAAATAAAAATTTTAAACTCTACATTCACACTTTTATTTGGAACTTGTCAGTTTTTCTTTTGTTTTAACAACTTATTAACTTTCATTAAGCTCTGACGTGCAGTGTCAGGGGTTTGTGATCTATACTGCAGCCAGCCAGCAGGGGGGCATCCAGACGCTTCTTCAGTTGAGTTCAATTTTGAAATAATTTACTTGATTATTTCTCCATAATTCTGTTAATCAGCATTAACATATTTTAGGGCGGCCCTTCAATCAATGACACCTGTCAATCACGCCAACAGCATCTGTCACTTTTAGTTAGCCACAAAGCAAACAGAGTAAACTGAAAGCAGACTGGAATCAACCCTCATTCGCCAACACCGACACACATCTCACTACTGGTCCAACATCTAAAATGTCTGAAGTGGGACACATGTACACACAACGGGGCTTCCCACCCACTGACACAGGGGCCTGTCCGCGTGCGCACACACACGCACACGCACACACACGCGCACACACACACACACGCACGCTCACACGCACACACACACGCACGCGCGCACGCACACGCACACACACGCACACACACACACACACACACACACACACACACAACACGCACACACACGCGCACACACACACACACGCACGCTCACACGCACACACACACGCACGCGCACACGCACACGCACACACACGCGCGCACGCACACGCACACGCACACACGCGCGCACACGCACGCTCACACGCACACACACACACACGCACGCACGCACGCTCACACGCACACACACGCTCACACGCACGCACGCTCACACGCACACACACGCTCACACGCACACACACACGCACGCTCACACGTACACACACGCTCACACGCACACACGCACGCACACGCGCACACACGCACACACACACGCGCACACGCACACACACGCGCACACACGCGCACGCACGCACACAAACACACACGCACACGCACACACACGCGCACACGCGCGCACACGCGCGCACACGCACACACACGCACACGCACACGCACACACACGCTCACACGTACACACACGCTCACACGCACACACACGCACACACACACGCACGCTCACACGTACACACACGCTCACACGCACACACGCACGCACACACACACACACGCACGCACGCACACACACACACACACACACACACACACACACACACGGTATTTTGGACTGGACACAATTAAGCGCCTTTCTTTCCCTGATAAACTTTAATGCCTCTGTGATTCTCTTCACACACTCGGCTGCTGCTGATCAAAGCGTCAGATTCCCTCCATTGTGAGGATAAACACTCGGCTTTTCAGACAGCCAGGAACACACGCACACACACACACACACACACACGGACGATTCCGCCAGATCCTCCTAAGCCGTGCAGTTGATTCGCAGAGGGCAACAGAAATCGGTGCGAGCGAAGCGCTTCGTTACGGTGGTGGCGGTGGCCTCCGAGCACTCGGCTGGCTGTAAACCTCGCTGAAGTCGTTAACGGCGTGGAGAGTGCGTCATCGTTCGCTCCGGTCTGGACGAGGTCCAGTCATCCCTGTTCATGTCTACTTCCTTCTCATCTCTGAACATTTCCCCCCTCGAGGTCAAAGTTCGTGTCTGCGGGAGACAATCAGGGTCACATTTGGAAAGTTCCGACTTTAATCTCAGAATTGACTGTCACACACACACACACAGAGGGAGGCGGGGAGACCTGACACACCAGCGTCTGTTTCATCGGGCGACCGTCGGACGCCTGAAGGAAGCGGCGAGCGCCGCAGGAAGAGGCAGGGTCTATGCAGGTCTATTTATAGTTTTGTTTACTTAATATGTGCGTCCAATGAAAAGCTGACGGGCTTAAACATTAAACATGTTATGTTGGTGCTGTTATATCGGGATAGCAGCTGTTTTGGGAGCGTAGAGTCCAGAAGTCTTTGGACACTTACTTTCTCATTTTGCCTCTGTAAATCCCCACAGGGGATCTGAAATAAAACAAGATGTGATGGAAGTTCAGACCTTTAGCTTTAATTCAAGAGGTCTCTTATAGGGAGAACCTCCATTTTAGGGAGATCTGTCTCCTCTCCTTCCTCTCCTCTAACCTCCAAAAAACACCTCCTTGGTTATGCCTGCTAACAGGAATCAGAGGGGCTGATGGGAAACGCTGTTTAAGTGAGGAGAAACAAGAGCGATGGTGGGTTTATTCAGCCCTGTGTGACGGAGAGAAGGAAAGAGGTGTGAGGAGGAGGAGGAGGAGGAGGAAGGATGTGAGAGGAGGAGGTAAAAGAAGAGAGGAGCGCCGGCAGGCAAACCACACACACACACACACACACACACACACACACACACACACACACACACACACACACACCCTCAGGCCACACACACACACACACACACACACCCTCAGGCTGTGTGTGTGTGTGATGCAAGCCTGCCGGGCTGCACTGTAATCGATGCCGGATGGACATCAGGTCTAAAAGTTGCAGCAACCCTGCAGGCTGTGATGTCACACACACACACACATCTTCAGTCTTTCACCATCTTGAGCTTTTTATCGCTCCTCCTCCTCCTCTTGACTTTCCTCTCCTCCCTTCATTTTCTCCTCCTCCTCTCATCACATGATTACATATCATTGTTTCTCTCCTTCCCTTCTCCCTTATTTATTCTTTTCATGATCATCTCCTTTTCCTATTCTTTTATTTTCCTATCCCTCCTTCTCCTCCTCTTCCTCCAGTCCTTGTTCATCTTTTTTTCCTCCCCTCATGCTTCTTCCTGTTCTCTCCTTCCTCTCCTGTTTTCTAATATTTTCAGCTCTAATTTCCTTTTCTCTTTTCGTTCTTTTCTTTTCTCTCCTCTGCCTTTTTTCTCTCCTTTCCTCTCATCCCCTCTTCCTCTTCCCTTACACCTCCTTTGCACTTTTCATTTCCTCTCCTGTTCTTCACCAGGGGCTGATGGGAAACGTGGTCCTGATGGGGAGAAACGGGAGCGATGGCGGCTTCTTCGGCCCCAATTTGTCCGTCTTTAAATTTAATGACCCAGCGAGAAAAACTCCCAGCATCCTTTGTTTCTCATTAGCTCGCTCTCTCCTCTGCTCATCGCGCCGGCGGAGCCTTTGATCTGTCCGTTAGCGGAAGATCAGGTGAGGACGGATCCACAAGGCTTTTAATGGATTTAATTAAAACCGCGTCAGGGAGACGCAGTTAAAATGTCAACATACGTGTGGCGTGAGGTCAGACACGGAAACAGACAGGAAGTGGACGAACGTCGCCAGCCTCAGAAAACAAGAAAAACTGTGAGCGATTGAGTTGAGTTTGACCACGGAGACAAATGTCCGATGTGATTTCTGTTATTATGAGGCCATTTCATGACATTATGGACTTTTCTCACTAATATCCGTATCGGCCGCAAAAACTGCGAGTTTTCAGTTGGAACCTGAGGTCGGTTGAACCTGTTCAATGGTTATCGGTTTATTAATATTAGTTCGTCTCGACATCATAACGCGACTGTAACAAAGATTTACGTTTTCTGAGCCGAAGGTTTCATTCGTGGAAACGTCCTGTGGAATAAAACGCACAGAAGAAGAGCAGAGACGGTCTGATGGTTTCAGAGGTTTACCTTGGACTGTTTGATCACATGGCCGCTCAAGCGGTCGCTGAGGTCGCGACGTGCACGTCACATGACACAAACACATGAGCTACGTGTCAGAGGCGCAGACAAGGGCTCCGCGGGGCCAAACTCACCCTGAGAGTTAGAGAAGAAGTACCTGCCTCAGCCAGCTGTCACTCACACGGACAGGTCAGAGGGGAGCACAGGCCCCGCCCCCTCACCCGTCAATCAACCGGCACCACGCAGGGAGAAGCTGCTGTAACTGAACCAGAGACACAAACACAGCTGGAGTGGCCGGACCTGCAGCACGCGGTCAGTGGCGTGAGGGAGAAGCTGCTGTAACTGAACCAGAGACACAAACAGCTGGAGTGGCCGGACCTGCAGCACGCGGTCAGTGGCGTCAACTCAGCCGGCGCCAGGAGGCAGCAACTACTTCCTGTGTACGGGGCACATGACAAACAGCTGGGCTGAGGTTAGCTTAGTTAGCTTGCCGGTCAAACTGTGGTCAGCTGATCCGGATCTGGATCTGGATCTGGATCCAGGAAATTGTTCAACATTGGCAGAGTTGAAGTTTTAACCGGCTCCCTGATCAGGAACAAATGGTGAAACTTTCGATGCGTTACGATCAAAACAAGGGCGCAGCCAATAAGGACACTTTATTTTGTGAGAATAGGTTCGGGACGGCTGCGTATCTCAACACAAATCGAGGTTACAGACGGTGTTCGGAGGGTCGAGGATTTTAAATATCAAACAAACAAATCTGGTTCCGTCCAAGGTTCAAAACTACACCAACTGATACTGAAATACAAGACCAGGAAACTTCCCCAAAACCACCAATTCTTGTCACTGCATTCCTGTTTGAATACAGATTGAGCAAACGGGAAAACGTGTTCATTAACTTATTCGCATTTTTAAAAAATCAGCTGTCAACATTGATCATCTTATCTCACTGGTGGAATTAAAGACTCCTTTTTTGAGTTTTCTCACCTTAAACTGTTCAATTCTGGATGAATACACACAAAAGATCAGATTATGCGTGTTTTCTGATCACTAATCCCGTGATGCTCCTGCCAGCTCACATCTGCTGGTCAGTTGAACGACGGTTGAAACAGAGCTAATCCTGCATTTATAATCCTGTCAGCTGTTCATGTGCTGGATCGAAAGCAGATTGAACACCGGCAGCCTGTTACGATCAGTGACAGTGAACTGTCCATCTGCACGCGTCCAGAGAATCTGCTCTCCTGGGACTCCACAGGGCTCTGCGCTCGGCCCACTGTTGGATTAAAAAAGGAGGAGTCGGGCCGCAGAGAGCTCGGGGCTGCACTTTGAGGAAGAGGATGATTGGTTTAATCTCTGTTATTAACGGGAGTGATTGTCTGTGCAACAAAACAGCTTCTGTCTGTTACCCTGGATTTAAACTAACCTTCATTTGGCCTATTCTACAATCGTTTGAAGGCTTTAAAGTGCTCTAAGTATATCAGCAGAGTACTTTCACAAAATGAGCTCGTGTCAAGTCAGTTGGGGTTAGTTTAGTTCAACTTGTGACTGATAACTGAGAAACTAATTTCTTCTGTGAAGGTGACAGCTAACAGATCCCATTATGATATCATGCTAACAAACTGAGGCTAAAGCTAACAGATCCCATCATGATATCATGCTAACAGACTGAGGCTAAAGCTAACGGATCCCATCACGATATCATGTTAACAGACTGAGGCTAAAGATAGCAGATCCCATCATGGCATCATGCTAAAAGACTGAGGCTAAGCTAAAAGTAAAAAACAATGTCCTTTAACTACGTAGCAACAACAGCTGTCAGTTATCGTTGTAATCTGAGAACAGGAAGTCAGGAGATTAACGGGATCTTGGTGGATCCATAAATCTTGGTAACGTCTTGGATCCTCAGACATCAGGATGTGGTCAAAACACAAACGTTCTGGGATCCAGAGAGCTGTGAGTCTGTAGCAACACTGTCATGAAGATCCCACAGTTTCCCCCCAATGTGAACCCCTCATGTCTGTGTAAACAGCCAATCGGAATGCTCGATGTTGCCACGTCACAGTCAAAACATTCTCCGCCGCCCCCGACATCACGGCCGTTAGCTCGGGGTCCCCGCCTCGCCGCTGAAGGGGCCAATTAAGCCGACAGGGAGGGTAAAGAGTGCCACAATGGGTCCATTCAGCAGCTCTGACAGGGGCCCTCCACTCACAGTGTCGCCGCTTTGTGCGGTGGAGGCCCGGGTGGCGCCCCCCCCCCCCCCCGCCTCACGTGTGGGGGCGTTTGGGTGTTGTGGGTTCTCAGAAGCGAGCGGGGCCGCGGCCTTTATGATTGTTTGTGTGTTTGGAGCGTCTGATTGACAGCAGTTACAGGAGGGTTCATGAGAGGGCACACGCACACACACACACACACACGTAGCAGGTGTGTGTGCGTCGGACGAAGGAAGTAAAATCCCAAACGCTGCAGCGAAGTCTCACTCTGTGGTTTCTTTCAGGGCTCGACCTCGCCGAGCGCTTTGGTTCAACTGCTTTGTTTGCTCATGAAATGATGTCTGTGGGACACGAGAAACAGACTCGTTATGATCAACCATCACTTCAGATGACGTTACTGTTCACAAACGTGTGCGCTCATTCAGCACGTTACGGTGATCAGCTGATTGGGTTGTTTTGGATTTTCCGGTGAGACAGAGGTGAATAATTCTGCTGCCGGTTTCATCGTTCCCACATTTAGAACATATTTCAAAAACATCAGACTGTAGCTAATTAACATCTGATGCAGACACTTGACCATGCTAACAGGCTGAGGCTAACGGCTGCTCTCACGTCTTTATGGAAAGCATTTTTCTCAGGTAACTGTCCCGCAGTGAGACAAGTTAGCGAGTGTGCTGCGACGGGAGGACGGAGGGAGGAGAGACTTGTGGCCTCTAACGACCGGGAGAATGTTATCAATGACGGGATTAAATATTCCCAGTGCTTCGCTAAGACCCAGCCCTAATCCTATTAGCCAGAGGAAGAGGAGGGAGGCATGAGTGGGAAGGATGAAGTGGAAGAAAGATGAAGAGATGCAGGGAGTTGAGGCCGGAAGTTGTTAGTGTAACCACGGCGACGCTTCCTGTTCCCCCGATTGGCGCCGAACCGGCATTTTTCTGTTTTCATGTTGTCTTCCTCGCCGCGCTTCTTCTGATCTTTGAGCTTAATGGAGACAAACTGGGTGTCGCCGTCTCACACGCAACAAAATGAGGTAAACATCTGTTTACCGACACGACACAGTAATAGGATTTCTTCTGAGCGCGCTCTCCTGCAGATTTAATCCAATTATCAATAATTCCCTGAGAAACATCCAGCTGCTACGGAAGACGATTATGGCCAAAAGTAAGAAATTATTTGAGTCAAAGGTGAAAAAAATTGAATGTTTTTTCCAGGAATTTGCACTTTGAAGGCAGAATTCTGACTTTAGTCTCCGAATTATCGACACAGCGTGACACAGCAGAGACACGTTTAAAGTCGGAGGTGAAGTTTGACGCGTCTCCTCACGACAGAGACGGCGTGACTTTAAGAGTAAATTACTCAAACTGTAAAAAAAGAAGCAATTGGCAGGTTACGATGAGCTGCTGCTCAGTCCGAATAAACATCGTCTGTAGCTGCTGATTACTGATCATTGATCACACCGGCGCTCTGGCACTGTTTTCCTCCATACGTCATCTTACAGTTTTCATAGTGTTTCTCTGATTGCATGCTGGGATACAAAGGCCGACACGATGAATGTTTTGACTGTGACGTGGCAACATCGAGCATTCCGATTGGCTGAAGTGTCGGCGGTTGAAACTTTGGTCCAAAACAATAAAAGCTGAATTTGACTCAGTGAAATGACAGCCCGTACGGACTGCCTACAGGTTCAAAACACGTACGCGACAACGAAGTGCACGAAAAACGCGCCTTTACTGTCGGGCTCCTAATCAATAACTGATTCATGCATCATAAAGGTTTGGTGTGTGTTTTGACTGACTGATTGAAACACAACTGACTCGACGTTGTTGTGAAGCTGAACTAATCGAATCTCTGGTCTCGTCAGTTTGAGCAAACTGAGCGACGGAACGATCCGAGCTGTGTGTGGCAAAACATTCCACCAGCTCTGAACACACCGCCAGCTGGCACACACACACACACACACACACACACACACACACACACACACACACAGTGGCCTCACACATCTGAGGAAGCTCCCGAGGCATCGGGCTGGAGAGAGATGGAGAGAGAGAGAGAACGAGGGCAGAGAAGAAGAAAGAGGACTGAAGATGCTGAAGAAATTAAAAAAAGAAGAAATGTGATAAGACGAAAGAATCCACGTTTTCATTAGAAGCGCTAGTTCGAAGCTAATGAGCTGACTGAGCTAACGGTAGCTAACTGCAGCGCGTGTGTTTTACGGACTGGCCCTTTAATGAGGAGACAGTTTATCCCTCCACACACAAACATACATAAATGTGTTTACTACCAGAAGGGGACCATTGGGGATCAATCAATACAATCCAACAGGGGACTTCTGGTGATTTTAAGAATAATCTTAAAAAACACATATCTACCTTTGAGTCATTGATTTGCGAAATTACTGAAAAGAAATTTGTGGGGGCGATTTCCCAAGAGGGGACGTGATACCTTGAGCCATGTCTAACTATCAAAGTGGGGACCTCCTGTCGTGGAACGCACGCATGCACACACACACACACACACACACACACACACACACACACACACACACAACATAATAAATAGCATCATTTAGGGCTTTAATATCAAGCCAACCCTTTGGGCCACAGCACTTTATAACAGGATCAACACTAAAGACACTTGCAGACACACACACACACTACAGCTGAACATTCTCTCTCTCACACACACAACTCATATACACACAGGATCCCTTCATTAGGAGTGCTTTAGTTATGCCTATTAGGAGTCCCCTCCTTTTTCCTATTTCCTCCTCCCTCTCTTTCACTGCAGCTGGTGGGAGAGAGCCCCTGCTGGTCTTTGTGTATGTGAGTGTGTCCTTATATCTGTATTGTGTGTGCCTGCAAGCATGTGTTTCTCCTCTGGCCTCCTACCACCTATGGAGCCGTCCATTACCGAGTGCCCCTGGCTACGGGCATGATGCCGGAGCCTTGGGGAGGAGCTAGAGAGCCTCCGCAGGTTGTTTGAGGGACTGTGGGCCTAGGTGAGGCCCGGGGGTGGGTCCAGAGACTGTGATGGATGGGGATCTGAGTCGGGGGCCAGCTAAGGCTAAAAGAGCAAACCCACGGCTAGCAGTGTCACATGGACACGCACAAACACAGGGGAAATAAGGTGTAGGATACAATGTGCAGATACGTGAAAGGAGGAGACAGAGACAGAGACAGAGAAACACACGCGCGCGCACACACACACACAAACACACACACAAACACACGCGCGCGCCCACACACACACACGCGTGCGCACACACACACACACACACACAAACGCGCGCGCGCACACACACACACACACACGCAAACACACACAAACACACACACACACACACACACACACACTGAATCAGTCACAAACTTTGATGAAATTATTTGACTTTTAGCATTTTTCTGTGTTTGTGCTGAACGTTTTCTGGTGTCCGACAGGTGAACAGACACAAATGTGCAGGGAGGCGAAGAAAACCAAAGAAAGAAGAGAAGAAGAAGAAGAAGAAGAAGAAGAATGAGTTCCGCTGCGTCTCCGTGCGTCTGATCAAAGCTGCCTGACGCTCCTCTGAAAGACGACCTGTGACCCCGACCGCTGCCACCTCCTCCGCGGGGGAGGAGGGAGGAGGAGCTGAAGCAGACTGTGTTTGTTGTTGGGAGAAGAAAGGAATTGGATGGAAAATGAGAGAAGAGAAAGGAGGTGAGGGAGGTCTGGCTGCGGGCTATGTGTTCAGCTTCACGTGCCGGCGGATGTTTTGGGCAGAGAGACGCCACGCTGGGTCAAGTGTGTGTGTGTGTGTGTGCAGTTCCTTCACCCTTACAGGACCAGAAGATGAAGCTGGGCTTTGAACACAGAGAACAACCACAGAAGAAGAGCCGAGTTTGGCGGCCGTCTGCGGCGGCCGAGTTGTATCCAAACTAAATCGCTGCCATCAGCTGAACGAGTCAATTTGTCGGCAACCTTCCAAACGTTCCGCGACGTGTTACCTCACGGCGACGGAGGAAAGCAGCTCGTTACTGCAGCGTTACCGCCAACGTAGCTTCAGCTTGACAAGAAACTGTCATGAAAGGAAGTCAAATGTTAGACAGATTTTTCTCTTCTTTCTTCCTTTTCAGAAGTGAAATCTTTAACGACGCGTTTTAAATAACATTAATAGGAAAAGTATTTAGTTCGTTGCCCCATGAACCACAAACATAAAGTCTCTTAAATATGTCCTGGTCAAATCTGAATTTTCACCTTTTTCACACAATGTTTATCCTCCTTTCTTTTATTCTTTACTTTTTTTTTTACGTTTTTCATTTTTTTCTCTGAATTTTCACATTGTTTTTTCCGAATTCTGATAAAAAAAAAAAAAAGTCAGAATTGGAACTGAAATGGTTTCGAACTTGAATTGCTCACGTTATTCTTGTTTTTGTTAAAAATATCCAAAAAGCTAACTAAATGCCGGAAACCAACAGCTGAGGCCCGCTGGGCCTGGTTCCGCTACCTGCCGCAGAGA
>KV751394.1:3329653-3343762 GCA_001698575.1 Mola mola
CAGAAGGCAGGAGAGCTGTAAGGAATGAAAGGAGGTGTGGAAAGTAGCCGGTGACGGTTGAGCTCGATTCAAACTGCTGGAGAGGAGCCCACACACTCACATTCACACACACACACACACACACACCTCTGAGCCCTTAAAGGAAAATTCATCCACATTTTTACAAGGTTTTCCCCTCTAAACAAGTCTGACGTCATGTGGGAGAAATCAGTGTCGGAACTGGACGGAACCAGTTTGACTCTTCCTGCTCTGAGCTGCACGTTCTGACCGGGATTCGGGTCTTGTTGTCTTAATTCGGCGGAGAAACATCCAGTTCCTTCCCCCTTAACGTCGCCTCCGTTGCGCTTTTACGCACCACCAAGCAACGCGCCGTCTTACCTCGGAGCTCCCGGATCTTCAGCAGCACCTCGGCGGGCTCGTGCAGGCTGCGCGCCAGGTACAGGCGCCCCGAGTCCCGCTCGATCTGGACCGGCGCGTCGGCCTCGGATATCACCTCGAACCACCGCTGTTCGAACTTCTGGTCCGGCACCGTGAACACCAGGTCCCCCACCCTGGCGTGCTCCGGGACGGTGACGGTGTAGGCCAGCTCCTCGGACGGAGCCCGGGGCCTCCGGCGCGCCCTGCGGCAGCGGCGCACGGTGACGCGCAGGAACACCGGCTCGCTCCTCTGCGCCGGGTCGCCGCCGTCGCTCGCGTACAGCCGCAGGATGAGCCGCCTGACGCCCCGCGGGGACGCGACCAGCCTCACCTGTCCGCTCTGCGCACCCACGTGGACAAGGTGAGACTCCGGTGACGCGTAAAACGTGACGCGTCCGTTCGTCCCCGCGTCGCCGTCCTTCGCGCCGATGCGGGCCAGTTCGGTGCCGAGCGGCGTCAGCTCGTCCCCCTCCACCGTCTGGTTCCCGCCGGTGAACCGCGGGACGTTGTCGTTCCTGTCCGACACTTCGACCTGGACGGCGGCGGCGCTCCGCAGGCAGAGCGGCGCCAGCCTCACCGTCAGCTGGTACATGGCTATGAACTCCCGGTCCAGAGTTTTGGCGGAGACCAAGCCCAGGTCCCCCCGGTGGTCCCGGTGCCCGCTGAAGCGAACGAGCCTAAAATCTGACGCGTAATCCCCCGTTAGGCTGGCGTTCAGGTCCGCGCCGGGGCAGCCGCCGGCTCCGAGCGGCAGCAGAACCCCGTCCACCGGCGTCCCGGCCGGGGAGTTCTCGGGAATGTGTCCGAGGAAGCGCGCCGGGTGCCGGCGCTGCGCGGACAGACGCACCGGTGCGACGCGGAGCAGCAGGAGGAGCAGGAGGAGCAGGAGGCTGCGCAGGAGAACGGCTCCGGTCATGTTTCCATCCACCGACAGAGAGTCCGGAAGGGTCCAGCTCACAAACACACGTCTGTGTCTCCGGTGATCTGTCGAGTGAGGCTCATCTGTCACAGCAGAGACACTTTACGCACAACAAACAAACAAACAAACAAACAAACAAACAAACAAAGCTCAAAGAGCTCAGCTGATGGAGAAGAAGCTGCGTCTCCACCGAAGGTCGGATCAGACTGACGGACCCGAACACACCGAGAGCACTCCACGTGGCTCCGCAGGCCCCGCCCAGCCGGGAGGAGACCGGCCAATCACGGAGCGGCAAGGAACCAGACTGACAGGCCGCGGGACCCGCCCACCGATGATGGAGAGAGCGAGAGAGAGAGAGAGGGAGAGAGAGAGAGGGAGAGAGAGAGCGGGAGAGAAAGGGAGCGAGAGAGAGCGGGAGAGAGAGGGAGGGAGAGAGAGGGAGCGAGAGAGGGAGAGAGAGGGAGGGAGAGAGGGGGGGGGGGGAGGGGGGGGGAGAGAGAGAGAGAGAGAGAGAGACAGAGAGAGAGAAGAGAGCGAGGGAGAGAGGGAGAGAGAGAGAGAGGGAGAGAGAGAGACAGAGAGAGAGACAGAGAGAGAGAGAGAGAGAGCGAGGGAGAGAGAGGGAGAGAGAGAGAGAGAGAGACAGAGAGAGAGAAGAGAGAGAGAGGGAGAGAGAGAGAAGAGAGAGAGAGAGACAGAGAGAGAGAAGAGAGAGAGAGCGGGAGAGAGAGAGAGGGAGAGAGGAGACAGCTGACGGGGTTCGTGGGTAACTTTCGGCGTTATGACGACGCGTGACGTCAAAAAACAAACAGGAAAAGTGCAGCTGTTTAATTTCAAAAACTGACCCGTGACCCAACGGAACTAGTCCTCAGTGGTTCCTGTTCTGGATCTGATGAGAAATGAATCCAAAGAAAACATTTTGATTTATGTCTCCCCCAAAATTTTCTATCTTTACATTAAGAGCCAGAAATATTCTAAATGCTGAAGTATTTGTGGTGTATTTGTACTTCAATAACGTTAGTGAAGTACAAATCAATATAATTGGTCATGTTTATTTGTGCAGTGGCTCTTTTGGTCAAAGCACAGAAAATCAAAAATAATGCGAAAGACAATTGAGGATAAAAAGCTAAAATACACCAGAGAGAAACAAAGATTGAAGTGAAAACATGAGGTAAAAACATTTCTAAAGGGTTGCAGTGAAGGAGGAGATACAGCAGCGATCCAGCTTGATTGAAGACCGTTAAATCAGGAGGAGGAGCTTAGAAATCAGTTGACCAAAGTTTACTCATCGAGCTTCACGTCACTTCCTGAACCGTCCAAACCTGCAGACAGGAAGTAAAGTTACGCTGAAGATCAGATCAAGAGTACAGAAGCAAACGAAACACTAACTTATGTCACGTTTAAAAAGAAAACCAATGTTTCACATCAGGTTTTTGGTGCTTTTAAAGAGGTAATTGGTCAGATTTAGCCAGTATTTCAATGTCAAACAACAGGTAACCACGGATAGAACGCACTGACGACCTCATTCACGCCACCGGGGGGACAAAGCAATTGGTCTCTTGTTTTTAAATGAAATAGGAAACACGGAACATCATAAACGCGCCGGCGCCAGGCAGCCACGACAGGCACCGTGGAGGCCAGCGACGATGCTACGCTGGCTGCCGTCGACCGGTGATCCAGAGGCTCACGATCCCATAATATCTGATTTAGGAGGATATAATAAATCTCGGCGTCGTCGATAAACTGCAGCCGCTGCCGTCAAACAGTCTATTGTTTCCACCGTTGACCTCTGACCTCCGCTGTTCGGACTGCTTGTCGAGCCGCCGACAGGTGTTCTTATTGTCCATATCCTGCGTATTTCAGTGCACAGTCGAAGAACGGAAACTCCCTCCGGCACTGCCGAGTGAGCGTGAGCTTCCTCGTCTCCCCTTGGCGTGTTTTCCTCACCGGCGTCTTGTGAAGAAACACTCAAGAAATATTCAAATCCTGCCTGAATAAAAGTTGCGACGTGATGCTGAAAATCCTCCAGTGCAGTAAAACTTCTGCGTTCAGGACACTCGCTCGGTTTCCTCGCATCTGCGCTGCTGATTTCTCTCGCGTTTAGCTGCCAACGTTCGGCCGGAACGATCACAAACACCAGGAAACACCAGAATCGTTGGGAAAAACCAGTGAAATCAGCTGAGGGAGGTTTAGATTCTGTTCTCGTTTGATGGCGAGCGCTGATATTAGCTGTGAAAACAACGTGTGGATGCCCCCTGCTGAAATGAGGAGGAGAAATTCAGCTACAGCGTAAGTTGACGTTGTTTCTCTCTTTTCTTTGTGCAAAAAATAAACCTAAAGACGTCAAAGAAACTCACAGATTTATTGTTGTTGCAGCAAGTCTCAGAAAAAGCTGAAGTGTAAAAGTTCAAAAGGAGTAAAACTTTCCTGTGATGTCCTGAAAGCGCTGAACATTTTGACAGCTGGACGGTTTCACACGTGTGAAAAAAATGTCGAATTAGCAGCGACGGCTGATACTAATAACAACGAAACAGGATACCAAAGGTTAGTTACTGAACACGGCTGTGAGCGAAAACTGAGCATCCGCGCTCAAAGTGTCCCGTTAAAGAAAAACGTAGGTTGATGCTTTTACTGCGTAATTTTGAAACAAGCTACACTTTTCGCTCAGTGCAACCTGGGAGCAGGAGAGCAGGATCATGAAAAGGATTAAACAGACTCACGAGTGCAGCAGCCGGCAGGACTCAAACCCCGAGAATCAGTCCAGAGTCCAGAAGGTCAGGAGAGAACCTTCAAAATAAAACGGCACAAAGGATCAGGAAGAGGCACCGTCTCCCCCGGTGGGACCACAGTGGGACCAGTGGACTCATACAGATAGACGACGCGTCACCACTTCCCCCCCCGGCACAAAAAGTCAAAATGTTTGGGATACGAGAGCTGAGAGCTTGAAGCTGAATCCTCACAGCGCCGAGCAGGACTTGGAGCCGCGGTATCGAGTTCCCGCCTGGCCAGAGCAGAGCTCAGCTGTCAATCACAACATTTCAGCCCCCTTCTATGACACCGAATAATCAAAACCAAACTGAACAGAAAGAAACACCTGAACCAACACCAGTGACAGAAAACCTGTACTGGAGCCAGCCACCTGGGGGCGATGTAGACGCCTCGTCCATCTTTATAATCACCCATCGGCCGTAACTTTACCATCTCCAACAGCTGAAGTGAGTAACGCTGATCACTTCGCCACAGTGCAAAGAACTGCTGTGAAACTCTTCATCCTGGAGTTCAGGATCACTGCCCCAAACACCCTCGAAGACCAAGCGTACTCCCCATGGCCCCTGGGGGTCCCCCAACAGCACACTGCATGCTGGGACACCACAGAAACTGTGACTAAGAGTCCTGGAAAAGTAGCATCCATGGATGATCCGCCCCCCATCACTTGACGACTGACGCCACAGGTACCCAACCCAAAGGTCATGTGACTGGGCGCTGACGGGTAAAAGCCAAGCCTGGTACACAGCGGGACCTCCAGGGGGCCTGTTCACGTTTTCATAGCGGACTCATTGACAGCTCAAACTTTTCTCCAGCAGAGGAACATGGAAACACTCCTCATCAGGGGTCTGCCTATCATGTCGTATCTCGTCTCATCTCATCAGTTCGTCGTGTTCAGTGGCTCCTGAGCCTGTTAGCATCAGTTAGCAATTACAGAAAGTTATCATTTATTTCAACCTCAATTACAGGAGAGGATTAGGTCCACATTTGAAAAGTTTATCTTATTGATGAGTTCTGACTTTCTCTTTCCTTAATTTTTTTTCTCAGAATTTCCTCAGTTAGTTTTAGAAATCTAACTCAAAAAATATGGAACGGAATGAGTTTAAAATCAGAACTCAAACACAGTTTTAAAATGTGACCTTAATGCTGGAACTCATCATTTAAATATTTCAAGCCTCTTTTAAATGATGACGATTACAGTGACATATTTGTTGTTGTTGATTTTTTGAGCTGTAGGACATAATTTAATAATAAAACGTTTGAAACACTTTAATGTGTCCAGAATGTATGAAATTTTAACTTTCTTAAACAAAACAAGACAGTATTTAGATTTTTTTGAGGCACGCTGATACGTGTTTATACAACATGTTTGTGTACTTCTGCAGTTCCTGGAAAATTTCTGTTAGACGGCTCAGAAGCTGCACAGAGATCACCCATAATGCTCAGCACGCGGGGCCTGTTGGTCTAAATATAGCCCCTGTTCTACACGACACCTCGACGAGCCAACGAGTTTAATTAAGCTGAAGCTCATCAGCCAGTCGAGTGTGAGTGAAGGTAAATGTGCAGGAAGATCAGAATCACGTACGTCAGGATGGAGGATTCGCAGGTCAAAACATGGCAATATTTCAAAAAGCACAACAACACGAACGTATCTGCAGTCACTGCAGCAGTCATTTAAACAAGTATTATTCTGATCTGAATATACTTCATGTCCCTTTGAAGCAGGTTTATTGTTCATGTATTTTGTACATGTTTGTGGTCGGGCTAAAATGGAGCTGAAGATTTTTCTCACATAGGATTTGTAATTTTGAGCGATCCACTCAACAAAACCTTCTCTTAGCTCACCAACAGGGAAAGTTGGCATGTGTTCTGTGTTTAATTATGAGTTCACTTATTTATGAACGAAATGTGCAAGTGACGGTTTCGCTGTATTCGTCTCTCGTTTATTCAGTTCTACAGCGTTTGGAGATGTTGCAGAAACGCCATCAAACGTCAGTGGAAAAGGGAACTCGTGCCTTCGCTTTGTGACTACGAACATGTTGTGTTTTGTATTTTGACCATCGGGGCCACCGCACCTTTGGATGGACAGACGCCAGCTGGGATCATTTCATCCAATAAGGTGAAGAAGATGCCGTTTTGTCAAAGTTCAGGGTCGCTTCCTGTGCTCGGGGATGAAAGGCTCAGAGGGCTGCTGGTTCAAATCCCAGACTGCGGGCCGGGAAGGTCAACGAGAGAAAGTCATAAAATGGGAAATTAAATAAATACCAAAGCAATTTATAACTGACATATCCATTAATGTCACTTTTTGTACATGTTTATTCTTTTTAGGTACACTAACAAGGAATATTTTGTTTGCATAATTTATCTCTTCATTAGTTTCTGTTTTCCACAGTGAGAAGAAAAAAATCTTAGACTTTGAGAATAACGTCGTAACTTTATGAGAAAAGTGTTCACGTTAGCGTGTTCCTTCAGAGGACAGACATCAGCGCCACCATGAGGCTGCTGAAGGAGTTGTCCTTCCGCTTTCAGGTTTCACAAACAGCGTGTTCCTCATCAGCACCATCACCATCATCAGTATCAAAACTTGGAAAAGAATTTACAACAAACTGTTTATTCCAATAAAAGAACCACACAGACGAGGAGGAAATGGCCTCTTTTTTGGGGGCTGTCCAAGGACCTGCCTGTTTTGTTTATTTCTGCATAAAATCTCGTAAAGTTACAACTTTTTCTCGTAGATTTATGACATTATTCCCAAAATCTAAGACAAGAAAATCTTCAGGGTGGGTCCTCCGTTCACCACACTGGATGATAAATGATGCCTGTCAACGTTGTTGCTCCAGAATCGTGCACTTACAGGTCAGCTATCGTAGTCGGGTCGGCGCCAGATCTGATCCAGAGTCAGAACAGATGGTTCTAATCGGGACCAGGGAGGTGAGCGACAGTTATCCTCCACTTCCATCTGTCCGGACCGTCACGCAGCAATCTGAGTGGGCAACACATGTTCCACCAGCCCTAGTGTGTGTGTGTGTGTGTGTGTGTGGAAAATGAATAACAGGCTCAATCACACTCAATCTCTGCCGTTCAGCAGACAGACACGTTTGTGACAGACGCACGCTGTGTGATGACTGATACACACACACTTAACAACCACTGACGGCAATGATAATTATGTGGCTGAATCAAGAGGAAATTGGCTGTAGAACACTTGATGGCCCAGTGTTGGGGTGGTGTCTCTCTCACACACACACACACTGCAATAACGGTGTTGTTCAAAGAGCTGTCAGTCATTCGTTGGCCCGCGCTGCTCGTCTTCCTCACAAAAATCACTTCATCAGCTTGTTTAGACGAAGTACGATAATATAAATATACATTTTTCCGTGTCACCAAAAAGTTTTAGGAACAACAACTGTAAAACTGAACAAGTCATTTTTAGCCATTTTATTTCTTTCATTCATTCATTCATTCATTTTCTACCGCTTATCCTGTTAGGAGTCGCGGGGGGGGCTGGAGCCCTGGACAAGTCGCCAGTTCATCACAGGGCTGACATATAGAGACAAACAACCACCTACGGGCAGTTTAGAGTGACCAATTCACCTACTAACCCCCAGTTTTGCATGTTTTCTGACTGTGGGAGGAAGCCGGAGAACCCGGAGAGAACCCACGCAGACACAGGGAGAACATGCAAACTCCACACAGAAACGCCCTGACCCGGAATCCAACCCAGGACCTTGTTGCTGTGAGGCCACAGTGCTAACCACTGCACCACTGTGCAGTATTATTATTTTATTTAATTCATTTGTTGTCTTCACGCCCCCTTCTCATCAGCGTCACCCTCTACAAGCTGGTGCAGAAAATAAAGGCCTAAAAGTTATTTTAACTTTTGATTTCGCAGCAGACCGGGCAACGTGACGTCACGGCATGCGTCACACTGAATTAAGCACACAGAATTTATGGCCCAAATACCGACAGCAGCACCGTTTGTCAGGGAGCTCGGAGCAACGAATCACAAACGGGTTAAAAGCGCTTTTCGATGCCAGTCGAGCAGCTGATGTACAACGGGAGTAAATGTGTGATTATGAGTGGACAAGTTTCACTTGTATGACATCTTCACCGACGCATCCTGACGACAGAAGCTCACAGTTCTACGTGAATGCGACACCGCAGACAAACACGGGGATTTATATTCTCTGAGCGCCACGCAGAGAAGCCAGGATTTTAAAAACAGCCAGAAAAGATGTTTTATTGAGCTTTCGTGTTCGCAGAGAGACACCAAAGTGGGAGAGTTCAGAGTTCTGCGTTCCGTTCCGTTTACGAGGACCAACAATAGCGGAGCCAGACACGAGCGAAGACACGAGTTAAGCTGTTTTAACGAACCCTGGAAATGACGCAGGATGAGAGGTGTACGGAAAATCCAGGTCTTCACACACTCGGCGGCTGACCACGGGGAGGCAGCTTACACACTGAGACACATACGGGCAGACCGGACTCATCTGGCGACGTGGAGGAGTGATGACCGGGGTCCTGTGGAGAGGTTGATCACCGGCTAATGGGAATCAGGTGTGTCAGCCACACCTGCTGAAAAACACCGTAAGAGGGAGGGCGGGAGGGGGAGTGGAAAGAGGACAACAACAAGAAAAACCCAAAACAAAAACTATAACAAAACCCCAGACGCTGACATTCCGACTCTAATCTGCTGAGAGGAAACCAGGTAAAGCGTCTGATTTCTAAATTCTGACATTAATTTCAGACTCCTGAGATCAGAATTTTGTTGTAAAACTTTTATCCCTTCTTTCTCTCTCACTTTGGACTCTGATCCAAGTTTTATCGCCTGTTCTTCCTCCGCCGCATCATTCACTCATTCACTCGCAACCGAATTGCCAGATTTGATTGGCTAGAAGGCATCATGTGAGGTTATTTACAGCGTTTCCTGTGCCGCTAAACCAAAACGGAAAAGGCGAGTATAAAAACGCCGGTTAAAATAGAAACATTAATCAAAAGGTGGGTTTCCGTGAGCCCATTTTATGCACATTTTAAAAGTCCTGAAATACGGCATGAAAGTTTTTTATGGTGGAAGCAGGTGGAAAAGTTAATGTGGAAAACATGCAACGGAAACAGCTAATAGCGAAAATAAAAACGAAGCTAATAAAGAAAATCGTTTAGCGATCACATGACCTAAACGTCATCCATCTTCCGGCAAAGTGGCGGCACATCAGCAGCCGGTGCACATTGTGCTGTTGTTGATCCTTTCTGTGGTAAAGAAAGTTCGCCGCCTGCTGGCTGTCTCAGTGAACTACATCCTCATATCTGCATCATGTTAGTGACTGGAAACGCACATAAATGTGTATTTTCTTTTTTGATTTCAGGATATTCAGCTAAAATTTGCGTTACATTTTAGTGGAAACTCAGCTAGTGATTTAAGAGTTATGGATGGGCCTGAACAGGACAACGTCTGGGTTCGGGTCAGACCAAAGTTACTATAGCATTGTTGTGCTAATGAGTCCTAGCGACTAAATTCCAGACTGTTTCCGTTTTCAAAAGAGATAAAGTTATTGATCCTCACAGTTTTGGAAAGAGGGTACAGGTTGAAAAATACCAGTATTCGATTATTGAACCATGTGGAGCTTTTAACACCTCTCTGGCATCATTAAGCTCTCAACAGGTCAAACGGCCGAGGCGACACGTAGCTGGAGTGTAAAATCCTCCCGTCAGGAAAATGATTGGCTGTCACGTCCAAAACAGCCTCGCTCAGTCCCATGAAATGCCTCAACAATCGACCCCGAGCGCTTTATTCATCAATGATCAAGCAGCCAGCGGAGGATTAATGTTCCCGTGTAAATGTGCTGCCTTCGGAGGGTCTGGTCGTGCCGGCACAGAGGGCTGGGGGGGCATGAAGGGCCTCGTTTGCTGGCACACAATAACAGCAATCACGCTATTTTTTTTTTTCTCTCTAGTTTAGTGCAAATTGTTGTGAGTTTGACGTTTGAGATCCGACACCGTTAACAGAGGAGCTTCGATTACGTGTTGTAACAGGATGAAACCGCTAACACACACACACACTCACAAAAACTGAGCACATGGTGCATGTTTTCATCACAAGATCTCACATTGAGTGAGTGCGACTGGGCAGCTGTCGTTAGCATCGACGGAATGTGAACAGACCGTTTACTTCATCGCCTGAGCCTGAAGATGTACTTGAGTAGAGAGACAACAGATCTTAGTCACCTGGCGGCCATTTTGCCCTGATGTCATGCTCGACTGAGTCATGTGACACTGCTGTGCCTCAGATCGGATATTATCGTGTTGCTTCTTCCCTGGTGAGCATGTGTTGAAAACACCGACCATCATGTCATATTACAAGAAAAAAACAACATATTTAATAACCAATATCAGGCAACAAACAACAAATATTAGCATTAAACTACATCCTAGCTAACATGGCTTTCTGATAATGCTCCACGATACGTTAGCAGATGTGTAATGTAATGATGTGGCCAAAATAAGTGTTTTTCTCTGCAAGTGCAGCATCTAAATGAAGTGTCTTGATACCAAAGTGAAACGTCTGCAGAGGTTTACATGTTACTGGGTCAGAGTTGGAACACACTATAAACAAACTAACAAAATCTTGTGCTCTCTGAGTGAACATCCCCTCACACTGATGCTGTTGTCAGCCTAAACTCTGTGGAAAACCAAATCACAACACCTGAACATTCATTTTCTCTGGGCTGGTGTTGATACAGTGAACTTAGAGAGGTTTCAGGAGTGACACATTAATCAGAATCGCCAAACATTTTGGCACCATTTGCCATTTTAGATTTATTACTACCAATTTGTCTCCTACCTACCTATTTGTTACATCCAAATACAACTGCTTTTGGGTTTGTTTTGAAAAATCAACCAGATATCTGCCCATTTTCCTTGGAAACACATCGAAGCTTCCTCATTCAAAAGCCAATTGTTGGCCAGTACGTTATGTGATCTTCCAGAAGCTCACTTGTCCTGTGTGCTTTGTGCCCCAAAATGACCAAACGTGAACCATACGGGTAAGCAGCACCGACCGTCCTGTTAAGCTCACTGGTGCGTTAATGACATCATCAAACGACGAAAAGAAGGATAGCATAAAAGCTGATATTATGAAAGTCGTGGATGGATGGATTAATGTTTACTGATTTTATAATGATATAATGGACAACATGAGAATGCCTCAAAAGTGAAGCCAAAACATCTGCATGGCCCTTTGGTTGCTGGCTACAGAATAACTCATAAACCACCTCCATGTTAGCAGATGGGACATGAGCTCAACTAAAAACTCAAACGTACACACCAAATGTTTCCCACAGGTGGTTTCTGTCATTTTAAGTAATTGGTATCACACTGATGTATGTTCAAGTGTTTTTCTCATCAGTCAGGTTTCCAATAGTCAAAAAGGGGGTAAAAGGTTGTGATTGACAGCTGAGTCTCCACCCAAATGCCCAGACTACAAATTACATCATTTGTGTGTGTGCGTGTGTGTCACCAACACGTGTGTTAATCCTTCACCTCCTCCTGCTCCTCAGCCCACCTCTTTATCCTTCTCCACTCCTTTCTTTTCAGCTCCTCTTCTCTAACCCCACCTTCCCTCTCCCCTCCTCCTCCGCCTCCCTCCCTCTGGTTCTGCTCCTCCAGCATGTATCCCCTCATCACACGAGGAGTACTGATCGCTCCTCGTGTCTGTCATATTCTTCCCATTCACGCCCCTTTTTTTCCTCTCTCGCTGCATCTTCTCCTCAGTTTCTCCTCTCCTCCTCTCCTTCCTCTCCTCTCAGATAGTGAACGTCAAGCTTGCCTGCATCACGAGTGACAATCAACAGATGGGCAGGAAATGAGGCGTTTAATCGCTCGTCGCAGAGACAGCTCACTTCCTGTTTGGTCATATACACACAGCCGTCCATAAATGTGGACTCTTACAGGCAGCAAACGCAGCACAGGTCCTAGTGTGCTGTAATCTGCGAAACGCTGACTGCAGCTTTGAAGATGATGCGAAGTGACGGACGACCGAGACGCTCCTCTGAACGTTCATCAGGCGGAGGGAGATTCTGTCAGAGGAACAGAAGAAGAAGTTGTTTTCCATGTAGACGCCACAGCAGATTTTATAAGATGATCAGTTTCATGATGTTTTCTTAATGTTCTGCAGCAGGAACAGGAAACAGGCCTGAAAATACTGGAAGCGTCACTGTTCCAAAAGGCCGAGTCGAAGCTGTTTTACCAACATGTACACACAAACATGGACCCGCACACAGTTACCACAAACTGCAGCTCTGCAGCTCTGCAGCTCTTCACAGCTTGAAGTCTGCAAACCATCTTAGATTTTGTCTCAGTCTTCAGATGACGCGTTCACGGCTTCGGCGTCTTTCTGTGTGGACTTCGCATGTTTTCCCTGTGATGGTTCCCTCGGCTGCTCCAGTTTCCTTCCACAGTCCAAAGACACTCAGCTCACGTTAGTGGCTAACTGGAACTGACCTATACAGTAGGTGCGAACGCCCCCCGTGATGGACTTTCTCCAACTGAAAGAATTAGGTTTTGGGGGCCTTGAACCTGCACAAATACTTTTACAGCAGCTAAATATGGGTGTGGCTAAATTGCTTGACCGTGCACTTAAAGCTGCAGCCCCTCCAGCTACTGTCACAACATGTACGGAAGTTGATCCAGAAGAACAGACTTAAAGCAAGAAACGGGGAGTCGGCATTTCGAAATGATCGAAATTAGGGTCCAATTTGGAACTGGACAAACCTCACGAGTCAAGAATGAAAAGTTATCAAAGTGTTGAGTTTTGGCTGGTGGGCGGAGCTGTGGTGGGACAGTGATTGATAGGTTCACTCTGCATGGTCTGATTTGCTTGACACCCACACGCCAATAACATGACAACACAAAATTATTATAACTCCAGAGTGAAATCCGTGCAAATTTTCCCATAGCGGTTGGTAGCCGGCCCAGAAGCCCTCGCAGCCGTCATTGCCATCGGTGTGGCAAAATGAGCTCATAGCGCCCCCTAGAAAACCTGAACAAAGAAACCCCTACAGACATGTGCAACATCCCAAGATGCACAAAAAGTCCTCGCAGCGATGACCTAACGTCAACAGAAAGTCAGCCATATTGAATTTTGGGCCCAATTTGAACAGATTTGCACACGTTGTAGTTTGTCACCTCAAACTCGCTCATCTTAAATACGAGGAGTTATAGATGTAGACTGATCCAAAGCTTTTCCATAGTTCGAAATGTGAGCCCATGGTGGCGCGACCAATTCTGACGTTCCCCTCTTCAAGAAATGGGCCCAGAGGGAGTTTTCCATCTACAGGGGAATCACACTCAGCCCCCATTGGAAGGTCCGCTCCAGGGTTCCGGAGACAAGAGACCAGCTGTTAGTTGAACATCGGATTCCAGAGTTGTGTATCGCCGGGACAACTGGGCAGATGGCCTGTTGCTACAGGCCATTCGATCTCTGTCGTCAGAGCCAGAACTTGGTTTGCATTTTCGGCAGTACGTCGGACTCGTTCCCAGTCAGGGTCGGACTTTACCAACGCTGCCCTTTGTCACCGGTTATGTTTCTAATTTTCATGTACAGAATTTCTAGGTGCAGCTCAGGATTCCATCTCTGCTTTTTGCAGATGATGTTGTCCTGTTGGCTTCGTCACACAGCGACCTGCAGCTCGCGCAGGGACGATGCGAACCCGCTGCTCCTCCAAGAGGAGAGGAGCCAGCCAAGGTGGTTCGGCCTCTGGTTAGGAAGCCAACCGGACGGCTTCTCTCAGCTGGTTTGGGAACGTCTTGGTATCCCTCCTGGAGGACGGTGGAAGTGTCCAAGGAGAGGAGCCGCGTCCCGAAACACTGCCACCCCCGGGCCTGGATATGTGGATGAAGGTGAGAATAAGTTTGTCTATTTTTGAGACATTATATTGTTATGTATATATTTTTCATCACATGGACAGAAACGGACGCTCCAGCTCCAGATTATGGCTCCGTGGCCATCATAT
>KV751394.1:3353416-3375361 GCA_001698575.1 Mola mola
CCTACGGACCCCTTCCCCAGGCCTGGCTCCAGGGCGGGGTCCCGGTATCAGGGTACACAAGTCCTTGTTATTATTCACCATCATAGAAGTCTTCGAACCGCACTTTGTCTGGCCCCTCACCTAAGACCAATTTGCCTTGGGTGACCCTACCAGGGGCAAACAGCCCCCGACAACATAGCTCCTAGGATCATTAAGGCACCCAAACCCCTCCACCACGGTAAGGTGGCGGTTCCAGGAGGGGCGGTTTCACCTTTGACTTCTGTAAAGACATATTCAGCAGCACATGTCTTCTTTAAGTGAAATATCAATTTATTATTTGCATGTTAATGTAATTTGTGACATTTTAGAGCCTAAAACAGTGTAAACACAAGCTTTGGTTGAAAATCAGTGGCGTTGTCCTTTAATATTAGCCTCAGCCTCCAAGTGTTTAATGATGGAAAATGCTGCTGTGGCACGTTGTAGTCTAAATCTGTGACTCAGCCTGGTGGCCTGGTTTTGTTTGGACTCGAGCACCCCCCAGGTTGCCAGATTAGGGACCAGTTATCCCACAAACACAGAAGCGTAGCAGCGAGCTGAACGTAAACATGAGTCTGTCAGCTCCCATTTAAAGGAGAGATTCAGCCTCGTGCTGCATCCAGGACCTGACACTTGATTTACCCCACCGCTAACTGATGCTAACTGATGTTAGCTGATGCTAACTGATGCTAACTGACAGCAGCCTGCGAGATGATCTGACTGCCACCAAGATATTTAACCTGAGAACACGCTGACACCACCACACGACACGTCAAACAATGACTCACACACACATCAGGTGTCTACCCGTGTGTGTGTGTGTGTGTGTGTGTGTGTGTGTGAGAGAGAGAGAAAATCCAGCGTGACACATCCAAGCAGATGAAGCCGATTCAGAGACAAACTTATCAAACCAGCTGTGAGTCACCGTGTTGTTATTTACACTTGTGTTTGAAAATTTTTCAAAATAAAGTTCGGAAAATCAATATGTGTGGAAAACAACGAGTGACACGTCAAAATTCTGAATTTTGACTTTTGTTCATTGCCAGAAGTCCCACTAAAATATTAAATGTGTATCTTAAAAGTCAGAACACAGTTAAGTTTGAGAAACGTGCCCCGAACACCAAAGACTGTTTTCACATGTGAACCTGACCCTCTTCTGTAAATAACAACCTGCTTTTCACTTTTATCATTTACTCCCTAAATGTTTGCTTGTTTTCCCTTATTGTTATTTACATTTATTACATCTTGTAATTGGTAACTTAGTGACTGCTGACGGGCGGGGCTAATGAGGCTGACGGGAAAATACAGAACAAAATGGACGCAATCATGACAAAATATAATAATCAATATTTTTGATTCTAATATTTACGAAAATTTTAGCGCCTAAAGGAGGAAATGTAGCTGAGGTTGAAAAACACCGGACTGGTCCTTTATTGGAGAAGAAAACCATCTGAATCGTAGTGTGTCTTTTATTGCAGCGTTATGGACATGATTATACCAGTTCAAATCTGTACGTGGCTCCAAGCACAGACATACACTGTGGATTTTGTAGTAACGTTAGGACAGAATCAATATTTTTACATTTATATGATCCAACAAAGTCGTTGCTACGGTTCCTGAAAGGTTAGATTATGCTTATTTTTAAGGTTGTATCACATTTTTAGCAAATAATAGTAAGTTATTGCTTTCATTCAATATTATTTCACCGTGAAGCCAAAAATATAGTTTTAATGAGACCGAGGGACGCAGCAGTACTGCCTGTGGCCGCAAGAGGGCGGAAAACATCCGTGAAACAGAGAGTACCTCTGCTGCTGCAGCCCTGAGTGTGCGCGCGTGACTGAGGCACGTGCAGCATTACACGTTCACTACTTGAGCAGCCAATAAAGTTGCAGGCTGATGGATAAGCAGCCAATCAGAGCAGATAGTGATATGATCCTGCTGCTACAAACAGCGTGTGTGTGTGTGTGTGTGTGTGTGCGCGGTCGTCGCAGAATCTCCTGATCAGTCATTTATGGATTTGCTCTTTGATTTGTTTTTACTCCTGAATGGGTGTTTTCCTCTGATTTATTGTTTGATAATTGTCACTGCTTTGATTATTCTGGGATGTGAAGGATTTGTTCAGTCAAAGTTCCTGCAGTTAAACTGAAATTAATAACTTCACGAACGACAAAACACAAATGAGCTCTGTGTGTGTTTTGTACTTATTCTGTACAGTGAAAATATATGTCAGTGAAATGTAGCATGAAGAGACTCGAGTACTTCAAATTTGCACTGACAGTCCTCAAGCACAAATGTTGTTGTTTAATGTAGTTAAATAAAGAAAATGTACTTCTGAGAAGTAATTTTGTGTCAAAAAAGTATCCAAAGCACCAAAGTAGGAGGAAAAGTAAATGAACTGTTTACTTCAGCTGGAATGTGAATTATCCGGATCAGCTGACCAGTAAAAATAAATGTTTTTAAAATGCAGTATTTGGCTCGAATGTGTAAAAAGTACTACGTTATTATCCTCAAGTAAAAGTTGAGGATAGTACAAATTACACAAATGAGTAATTTACACAACTTTAACTCAAGTACGAATGAGCCTTTGATAAGCTCCGCCCTAAAACAGCCACTGTCCAATCCCGTGTTAGCAACCGTAACCAGATCGAGCTTTCAGCAGAAGCTAACATGCTAAAGCAGTAAGCTAACAGGAACTGCAGGTCTGACAGCCGATACCCAAAAAAGTTTAGAAGGGCTGACGAGTTTTTCACCTTCCCAAAGCTGAAAACCAGAGAAGACAGAAGTGCGACGAGGACAAAACTGTGTGGACGCCCACATGAATCCATCAAAGATGAATAAAAACACCTTTTTTTGTTCCAATGTAGGAGGCTAACTAACGCTAGCCTTGTGTGCTAAGCTAGATAACGTTAGCATTAGCGACATGAAACAATGTATCATTATATTTACAGGGAGTGGCTAAATTCACACACGCGATCCAAGTCCACGCAATTCCTCCTCAAGTTCAAACATCAACGTAGTGAAGTAAAAGAACAATATTTGCCTCCAAACTGTGACGGAGGGGAAGTTTAAAGTCGCAGAAAACAGAAGTACTCGAGTGAAGAGCAAGTACCTCCACCACTGCTTCACAGCAGATGCTGAAAGTGTCAGAGAGTTCACGCGCATGAGCACCGGACCAGATTACATCATCAAAACGTATAGGGGACGGCGTGAACGGCGCCCAGCTGCAGGGGCCCCCGTGTGTGTGTTCAGTGACATAACTGAAGACACACTGATCATTTCTGCTGCGGCAATCCAACAGGCTGCGGGATTGGCGCTATCCCTCTGGACACGGCCCGTACGGTACCTGGTTAGCATCGTTAGCATCACACAGAGAGCAGAAAAAATACGGCACTTCCACATAATAGCTTACCTTTCACAAATGTTGTCAATTTTCCTTTATGTCCATTGAAATTTCAGTATTTATCATCTTTAATAGTTTAATTACGCTCTTATTACTTTTCCAGAAATTTAGCCGTCAATGTTGTCATGTTTTATGAACCTCCTAAATGGAAATTAGGGCCGTCCAACATTTAGGAAATTAACAATTATGGATTATCAATGTGAAGCGACAGCAGTGTTGAGATTATTCTGCTGAGAAGGACGTCCGCTGAAGTTAGCATGCTAACCCGTTAGCCCCAACCGCTCCATTCTCGTAATACCCCAGTGTGCCTCGAGTGGCGGAAGTCCCAACTTGGTGATTCCCCTGAGATCGACACAATCTTCTCAGCTACAGGACCAGTAGCTCCGCGGCTAACTGGGCTAACCACAGTAGTTCATGTGTTTCATTTTGTCCATTTTGTTATGTAACAATATGAATTAAAAGTTTTGATTCACTTTAAAGACAACATGAAGCCACAGGAAGGAGTTGTTATGAAAACCACGTATAAAAAGTTGACTTTTCCCACATTCTTTCTTCCTGTCATGTAAAACAGGAATAAAGAATAAGGAATCTGCCTTTCTGACATACGTCTGTGTCATTTTTGTCAGGGATGTAAAATCGCTGAAGTTGAAGAGTCACCTGACAACCTTGAAGATATTGGAATTTAAGTGGTCTGAACAGAGATCTTCTGCACCTCCTCCGGGCACTTTTCAGCCAATCACAGGTCATTTCCTCACATGAGAAATGGCCACAAGGTGGCCCGTGATGTAATAGAAATGATCCAGTCTACACCAAAGAGAGAGCAAATGGAACAAATGTTTGACTGTTCGTCTTCAGGGATTTTCAGGGATAAACCTTTGCGATCACCTATCGATCAGAGTTGACTAATCTCTCTTTGATGCGTTAAAAAGGTTAAGAGTCATGATGTACCGTCCCAGAGAAATGAGGTGACCCCTTGTCGTCTCTGTACAGCACCTGAGTGATCATTCCATTAAACGCCGGCCGAAGGCTCACTTGCTGACGTCCTCCTCTCTCACTCTGTGGGCCATGTGCTCGCTCGTCCACAACAACAACAACAACAACAACAACAACAACAACAACAACGACGTTAAGCCCTTGGGCTTCATGACAGGAGAGTTGGTGGGGGAGGGGCAGGGGGTTGTCAGAAATAGAAACTGACTCGTCCGTCAACACACAAACAGGGACCAAGTCCAGAGGCGCCTCCGTTCATCTTTCAAATCCAATTGAAGTCCGAATTCAGAGAGAACGAGTCGTTCATATTATGATGCTGAGCAGCTTTTAGTCACCATAAACGTTGGAATTCTACATCAAAACGGCGTCAGGAGATGTTGCGTTTGTGTTACCTGACACCACGACTTCAAACCAACAAAATGTCAACGTCCAGGGATGTCAGGATTCTACTTGGGAGTTAAATGTTTACTTAACTCTGGACTTCTGCTCGCGTGACGCTGCGACCGCAGTCCAACCAGAGACCAGCGCCTGATGATGGTGGCCAGCCGGGAGAAGTCATCAAGTCTTTCCATGTGGCCCCGGACGTACAAAAATGGATTTAAAAAGGCCAAATCAGACGCCACAGGACACAAAAACCAGAACAAAGAGGATGTAAACAAAGTGGGGGTTGTTGTCCTCGCCTGCGCCGAGGTCACGGTTTTAAACCTGACTCTGTCTTCACGGGTCAGGAAGTGAACGTACGTAATAAATCCTCACATCAAACGTTAGAAGAATCAACAGCGGCGATACGAGAACATGACGAGATGAAAAGAGCGGACACGTTTGGTTGTCCAGGAGACACAAATGAACAGGAAGAAGCTTGTTTAACTGTGTGATTTTGTGTGTGTTTGTGTCAGAAGTTTGGACAGAATTAAAGGAAACTTCATGAGAAACACCTGCGCTGTCCCGGTCGGGGATTTTGTCACGTGATTTCCTCTTTCATTTTGAACGTTTTGTGTCTTTCCGTATGCGTGTTTTGTGTTGCGCCTGTGTCTCGTAAACCTCGTCTTGTCTCGGTTTTTTGGATTGGTTTGCTTCCCTCGGACTCTTTTCGACCGCTGAGTGCCTCCATACAGCCTGTAAGCCTCTTGTTTTCGTTCTTTACAGCTTCACTTTGGCTGCCGGTGTTGTTGGTTGTTCCAGGCGGCCGTGATGTTTACAAACGTCTTATTGTTAAAAAAGAAAAAAAAATCTAATTTTATTTCCAGATGATGCTCTCCTGTTGACCGTTTAAATGTGCAGGTTGATGAAAAAATATTACTCAAAAAGACAGTGATGTCCTCTGTTGCCATAGAGATGGGTCAGTACTTTTCTTCCCCTAGGATGGCAAGTTTTCCCCATTCAGAGAACAAAGTAGAGGAGACACTGAGCCTCAGTGTCTCCTCTACTTTACTAAAATACAGTAATAATACTATAATACAGTTTATTTTCTTGTATTCGGGGGTCAAAGATTCACAATTTCACGTTTTGTTAATTACAGCGGTATGAAATTCAGTCACTAGGGTTGTTCATGGCAAAAAGCGACTTATTTCCGATGTTTTGACTCGCCAAACACTGTTGCATCATATTCTCTCGTCGAGCTAAATGGTCCGTGCCAACAAACTCCAAACGGCACATTTCGTCATCCAAACTGACAGCTGCTCAAGTCAGAGCTAGCTTACCATAAGATAATGTTAGCTGCGTAAGTTGGCTGAAAACTTGTATTAAAATTGATTCCAGGGATGTAACGATGCACTGCCAGCCGGTTCAATTGATTGAAACGCTAAATGAGTTGCAGTACACATTTTAAACAGCAGGTGATGTGAAACCATATAGCATGGCTTTACTTTGAGGTTTTTTCGCACCACACGGTAACTCGTCGCCTCCGGTCATTTCAACGAGGAAGGCACGGCAGCAGGACCAGGATGTGGCTGCCAACATGTCGAAATGACTCTCCTAAAGGGAGGGGCGGAGCTACAGAGCAGAAACAGGGATGGGAGGGGGAGCAGAGTTGCTGCTGTACGAGTCTCATGCTTGATCTCCAGAAGTTACCAACGGCAGCTTTAAGACAGAAGATCTTTGTATTTTCTCATTTACAGAAAAAAAGGAATCGTCTCCCTCTCCCTTTATGGCCTCCCTCGAAAGGGATTCTTTCATTTTATGAAGAAACTGTAGGAAAAATTACAGCATTTTGTCCTTTTTGTCTGAGAAAAGATTAAAGGACATTTTTCGTCTTTTCTGAAGGAGAGTAAAGAAAAGATTTGCCAGTGCACGTCGCAAACACAGGGAACATTATGATTTTAAATCAGTCCGAACTTATTTATTAGCATGTGACTGACTCCACAACGAAGCAGCTGCTTTTAGGGTGGAGTTTGGTGTAGCAGCCACCAGGAGCAGATGGTACGTTAACATCGATTCAATCAAATAAAACAATAAGTCACAGAAATGGACCTTTTTTAAAAGCACAATCATGGAGTTCGAACTGACCTATTTTCTACTTGTCGACTCACAGTCTCACAGGTCAGTACTAATCAGATCTCAGAAGAGAAACGACAGCTCTGCTTCGCCACAGTGATATAATTACTTTACAGTAAGGTCACAAGCACAAAGACAGAGAAGGTGACGGATGACAGAAACGTGTCAGCCTTCATGTCAGGATGTGACGCTTCCGTGAGGTTGTTTGTCATCTCGACTTTAGTTTACCAAAAATTGTTCGGACCCCCAGACAGTTTGTTCTTTTCCGTTCACACTTATGGTTGCAGATGATGACTGAGTTCTTCACCCCGTCATTACCAGGGTAAACATCAAATCTATTTTTCACATCATCTGAACAAAAAACAAAACTCTTGGAGATCTGCTGTGAGTGTTTTATACTCGCAGACAACAGCCAGCAGCAAAATAAAACACAAATGATAAATTTATGTATGTATCTATATAGTCCATTTTTTAGCATTACGTTTGCTACCAGTGAGAGATTAAAACCAAGACGAAACGCCAAATTAAAGCTATTCAACTAGCAACACATTTGCGTTTACCAAGTATGAAATTAGAGAAGCTGCTTCCACTCACAGAGGTTGGGGGGACATTTTCACTGTTACCACACCAACAGAATGTTTTCTGTTGTGATAAACCAAGCCAGAACTGCAGATGTTCCTCAGGGATCCATTCCTGTTCCACTCTTATTTTTAATATACATGCTCTTGCTTATACAAATAAAGATTATTATCATTATTATAATCTTTAAAGTGCCTTCGAAATAGCTCCAAACATGTTAAAACCAAGCACAGAGCATGTAAGTAAGGAGCAGCATTGTTCTCGAACGAATGGGTGGCTGTTACCTCTAGGACACCAAAGGGTGTGCTTCAAATAGCCTGAACATCAGGATACTTCAGGGTAAACTTCCATAGATTGAACAAAATGTCCAGGCCAATGAGGAGGCCTACAGAAGTGGTGACCAGGCTCTGCACAAGCAGGCCAGACACAAGCTGAGACACAATGAGATCAGACAAACAGCTTCTCAGCTGAGACCATCCCCTCACCCTGTGGAAAACCTCGGTCTGGCTGACAACCTCAACGGCTTCTGAACTGCAGGTTTGAGAAGTGCTCGTTCACACTTCTCACCCGCACAAAAGGACTAGCTGCACACCCTGCTACCCCCCCACTCAGTATCCTCAATAAAACAGTGTCTCATGTGGACACTTTCAGGTTTCTGGGATCCAAAGTTTCTCAGGACCTGAAGTGAACCTCCCACATAGACATTGTCTGGAAGAAAACCCAGCAGAGGTTGTACTTCCTACGACAGCTCAGGAAGTTTAACCTGCCTCATGAGCTGCTGATTACCCTCTACACCGCCATCATCAAGCCTGTCCTCTACACTTCCATTACTGTCTGGATTTGACCGGCCACCAAACGGGACAGGAGCAGACTGCAACGGACAATCGGGTCCGCAGAGAGCGGCATCAGGGCCGATCAGCCCTCCATCAAGGACCTGTACCGGTCCACGGTCAGGAAAGGGGAAAGTGACGTCTCTGCAGACCCCTCGCATCCTGCGCACGAGCTGTTTAAACTCCTCCCCTCTGGTAGACAACGGGACACGGAGACCGTTTTTTCGCCCAGGCTGTCGCTCTGATGAACTCCTGTTAATCACAGAGTGTAAGGGAAAACTTCTTTGCAATAACTCTACCTCACATGCATATTTGCACACAACCTCATTGTATCAACTGTTTGAAATTCAGAGGAACACATTCGAACATGGCCGATTATTTAATTGGAGAAACAAATCCAACACAGGAGTTTAGGAAAACACACCACATCGCTGTGTGTGTGTGTGTGTGTGTGTGTGTGTGTGTGTGTTGTTATTCTTGTATGACTGTATACAGTGTCTGAAGGGTGATAAAGTGTTATGACTCTGATAAAGTTCCACTGGCAGAATAGTTTCAGTTATGGAGCCATTAACTTGTGTGTGTGTGTGTGTGTGTGTGTGTCAGTGGTTCCGGATGTGTTATATAAGCGCAGCGTGTCTGACGATGGGTTTTAACCTGCTCAGCTCAGCAGAACATGACACAACAGCTGAATTCACTGAAATATTCACTTCGCCTGCAGTTCCTCAAACTGTCTTTCTGTGGAATGTTAGTGTAGCTCCAGTTTGGCCAGGAGCCTCTCCGTGGAAGTCCGTTTTTTATTATGAAGAAACTTTTACAGCTGATGGGACATAACATCTTGATGTGAAACTCAGCTAATCGTGATTATCAGCAGTTAATAGTTTTCGGATGAATAGAGAATTTCAGTTCGCCCTTTGTGATCAAAACAGGAAACAATGCTGTGTGATTTTTTTTCAGTATGTCTAAAACCAGAAACTGTGTAAAATACAGTTTCCAGAGAAACAATACAGTATTCGATCAATAAATACCGGGAGAGGGGAAAACAAACTAAATTTGTATCGACATTTTTCTGCGTTATCATTTTTTAAATTTCGATTTCCATTTATTTCCGGTTCCACCGACGGCAACGTCATATCTGTGGATAAAACAGCCGGTTGAGCCCACAGCAGCCGAGACACACAGAGAAACGTGTGGAGCCAGACAGGACCAGAGCTTTACGAAAGTCAGCCTTTGAAAACTGGTCGTATTGTTGTAACATGACCAGCAGCAGCAGCAGGCGGACGGGAAACTCAAAAAACTCCCGACAGTTGAGAGGAAACGAACCATGGAGTCAGTCTGCAAAGAGCTGAAAGAGTTTAAAACATGAGATATGACTCATGATATGTTGTGATTTACTTTTATTGTTCAAGAAGCAATAACAAATAATTCCTGCAGCGGGAAACAAGCTGTGCTGTGATTTTGGAGTTTGGGGTGAAATGTCCCGTTACAACGATAACTGAAACTGGTTGAGGGGTCCCGAACGGTTCCAGTGAGTCACTCTGGACTGAATGTGTGAGTTCAGGACGGATGCTGGACGCTCAGCTGGGTTTCAGGTGTCAGCCGTTGGCCCGTGCGACACTCAAACAGTCATTCGCTGCAGGGATGAATACATGTGTTACCTAATCATTTCAACATACAAAAAAAAGGGTGAAGACAGACAGAAACGAGCAATAGAGAAAAGGAGAAATCAAATAAACAAACTGGTTTGGGGACAAAATGATTATCGGGGTTTGATATAAAATGTCCAGTTTGTTTCTTGACTGACTTTTTGCTTTATTGTGATTAATCACATGGTGCTTTTTTTCCACTTCTTAATATCCTAAACAAATTAAAAAAAACAAGGAAGTTGTTGGTTGGCAGGAGGAATGAACGTTATAACTCGAAGTTATAAATTCATATAACAGTCATGTTACCGATAGCTTTAGTGATTTCAGTTTATCTATGATATGATTTTATTTTATAGTGTAATTAGAGAGAACTTTTCATAGTTTAATCAGAGGATTTGCTCAGATTAGTGAAAAACACGTTAATTCCCTGCACAGAGAATTTTAGCTGGCGTTAGCAACCGGCTGGTAACTGGCTGTCAATTATGACAGACAACGGACCCAACATTTAATAATTCATGTAAATCACATGTCAGAAAAATGGAAATCAACAAATAGATAAATAGATATCAGCAGAAGGACACAGGCGGCTGACCTGTTGTGACCTGCACCCTCACAGGGCCGCAAACACATGAAAACTGTTAACAAGCCATTCAAAGGAGAAAACCATCAATGCTTTCACATTTGATTCAAATTATTTGTCTTCATGTCCCGAATTTCCAGGCAGAATCACAGGGAGAGAAGTTGGAGCTGCGCGTGACTCCAGTCCGTACATTTAGACAATCAGTAACGACGAGGAGGCTGCGCCCCGGCTGGACTTTCACAGGCTGGCATCATGTGACCCGTGTGTGCCCGGGAGGGAGGAAGCACCTCGCTGCGAGCACATGCTGCGCCGATAACTCAGCGTTACGTAACTGTGAAAGCGTGAAGCTGGGAGTGACAGCATGTTTCACTTCTTTTGGATGTTTTCTGACTTCAGCGGGACTTCAGGACGACCACGTGGGGCTCGTTCAGATTCCACGTGACAACTCAGTTTGACTTTACAGATCATCTAAAACAATCCAACCTGATGTTATTTTCTGTCTAATCAACGTGGCACTGAGATCTGTGCGAGGGCAAACGGAAACACCTCCGTCCAACCCGGCGAGTGAAGGACGTGAAGGTGCGACACAGTTCCCGTTTTCTCTAACCTGGACGTTTGTTTGTGACCCGTCTGGTTGTCTGACTGAATTTTTTTTTCATTTAAACAGAAACAAGATGCTTCTGCTGTGTAGATTTTGCTAAACTGCGTCCAAAGGCAACGCCACCCTTCTCCTACATTTCTGGCTCGATGGTGTCGCACAAAAGCCATGGTGACACCGTCAGGTTGGTGCTCCGTCACACCTGCTTCTCGGACCCTGTATCCCCACTTCCTCACACCAAACATCTTAAAGACCCCGGACGTGAGCGCCGCTCTGGTCATATCGTTTGGGGGGCGGAGCCACAGTATTGAGTTCCACTCATACACGTGAGCTCAGCTGTCGGTCATGACGTTTCGCCTCCTTTTTAAATCATCACATAACTTATTAAACTTATTAATCGAGGTGATAAGAACTACCTAAAATGAGGAAAGAGATCTTTGGGAAAAATTTGAGTCTGGGTTTGTAGTTGAACCCATCTGCTAACACGGAGGGGGAGGGGTTTATGAGCTGGACGGCAGCCAGCCAGCCAGCCAGCAGGGGGCAACGGTGTTTTTTTTAGCCTCCCCTGCTTAGTTTGAATTCTTAAAAGCATCATTAGTTTTGACTGAATACACTTATGTTTCAGGCTGCCCACAACACTTGTTTCTGTCAATATGCGAACGTGAAAACATTAAAAGCACCTCTGATCTTTGGCTTCTGTGGGAAAAACATATTACAGCTTCATTCTTTCTGTTTTCATCAACAAGGGAATATTTTGGACAAAAAGCTGAGAAAAATAGTCATTTTTCAAGCAGAGAAATAGATGTATGTAGCAGTTGTACAAGATGCATTGCAGCGCCCCCTATAGTATAACAGTGAAAATCTCAGTGGCCAATGGGAATAGTTAAACTCAAAATTCTGACGTAATTAACACCACCCACACACAGGGTCCAGGAGAAGGGCTGTGATTGGTGGAAATCTGCGTGTTGGTAATAAACTCTGGATCACAGAGCTGGATCAGTGTTTGAGGGTCAAACTGTAACAGATAGTGAAGAGAGTCACGTGATTTCCGATAACTGGACCAACCTGAACATGAACCACAACCAATGAAGTTGGTGGATTTTTACAGGAACAGGAGCTCTTCTTTGTTGGTGTTTTGGGAGAGGAAGTGACGGGCTCTGAGTTCTATCAGTGACTGAATTTATAACACGAGCGCCTTTTTGGGAAGGTAGAGAGCAGCTGGCCAGAAATGCCACTGTGCTGCCACCTCACAGTGACCTTTGACCTCTGACCTCAGTGGCTTTCATCTGAGTTTGTGACATGTTCACAAGTGAGGTCCACATGAGGCTGCAGTGACCTTTGACCTCCAAAATCTAACCGGTTGATCCTTGATTCTGAGTGGACGTGGACGAAGTTTGAGAAAATCCCTCAAAGTGATCTTGAGATATCATGTTCACATGAGCGGAGGGACGCACCTGGAAACGTTGCGCCTCCCTGACTGTCCGGGCGCACAACGGCCTTCGTCGTCTTCCCTACATTCTGCCGTGCCAAACAGCTCAGCCTGTTTATTTATGCCTTTTGGTTTCTCCGAGGACATGGACCTTCTCCCGGATCCCGGGTTTCCAGCAGGGCTTTAGTCCCACCCCTGGGCCGGTGCTGGTGATCCAGTCCATCCAGTCCACGCTTCTCTGCAGACTCCGACAACACCAGCGCTGGAGAAGCCTTTCTGGCATCTCTTCGTCATGTTGGAAAGGAGCGGCACCACGTGGTGCTGGTTTATTTCTGGCCTGCGATCGCAGCCACTACGTTTCGAGCTCTCGGCGCTGTCGTCAGCTGTGCGACCTTCGGTCGGGCTCAGGAACTCGATTTCAACGCACAACGACAACTTTTCTACTCAATTTGTTGCTGGTAATTAAAGCTGCGATTATATTTCTGTTTACGAAACCAAAGGCCTGCAGGCTCGTGACAAATAAGTCCTTTAACATAACTTCCTGCCATGTGCAACCTCCTCACATTCCTCTGCGGGAGAGGGAGAGGCGTGTCTGGCTTCCCTCTCTCGCTCTGAATGGAGGAAACAAACTCGGTGAACCCGAGCCGCTGGCAGCCGACCAACTGCCATCAAAGTTGATCCTCTGGCTGAAAGGCCTGTTTTCTTTCCTGCTCACTCTGCTGTCAGCTCAGCCGGCTTCAGACGGCCAAAACAACGAGTGCCGCTGGAAGCGCTGAAGGATTTCTGGCCACCGCGTTCGACAATCTGCAACAGCTTCACAAACTTCATGAGGCGGCACAAAACCTGCCGAAACTGAGGTGCAGCCGTCAAGGATCTCACAATTAATAGTTCTGACTTTAGTGGATTAATCTCAGATTTCTCACTTTCATCTCCAAAGGCCCAATTTCCAATTCCATTTAATCTCAGAATACTGAGATAGATTTTTTAATCTCCAAATCTTAATTTAAAATGTAATTTCTGACTGTTTTTCCCAGAATTCTACATTACAGCGATGCCTCCTTATTCTTTATCAGAGGGTGAAAACTGTTTCTCATAGGATGGCCAAGTAAGGTTCTTGCTTAAAGCTTAACAAGGGTATTTTTAAAATCTAAACTCTAACTCAGACACTAATTGCAGAACCGTCACCCCCAAATAAAGATTCTGTTTCACAAAATCCTTTGTAAAAGACCCCAATTTTTCATCACTTATTCCACGCCTGCACATGATGTTCCCATGATGTAGCATCTGTCTTTACCGGGTAAACTCCCGTGTGTGTTCAGTGCATCTCGCCGAGGTTTCGTACAGTTCACAGAGGAAGTCGGTGGAACGTTAGCAGATACCTTCACTGTTGGTTTGAGTCTGCACCTCATTTACAGTACAAGAAATATCAAAGCTTGTGAGCCTTAAAATAATCCTCCAGATTGCATCAGCAACCCTTCCAAACAATACTCAAATGACGCTATATGTTGAATGTTATCCAACTGCGGCCATACCAGCAGCGAGGATGGAAGCGTTGATCGGACGGCCAATCACTTCGATCACCATTGAAATATGAATATAAATACTTTGGGGTGAATTGTCTTAAACTTGGGATTCGTTGGCCCCAGAGGAATAATCACGCACACCACCATTAGCACCACCAGCAAGTTTTTCCACAGTGAAATGGGACTGAACCACATGCCCCCCCCAAAACTACCGGTGAGACATCGGTGGGTCATCGTTAGCATGTTAGCATGGTGACGCAGGAGACGGACCTTCAAACTGGACCTGCTGCTTTCACCTGCCTGTAACTGCGGCTGTGAGGGGTCCTCACGGGTCGGACCTCCAGGGACCAAACAGCAGTGTTGTTGTTTGTAAGGCTCATTAATCTCCTGTTTACACACACTGGAGGATTACAGCGAGCCTCCCTCGTACACAAAGAGGATGAGGTCGCGCACTCGGGGAACCTTGTGACTGCAGCTGCTGCTGTTGCACAGCGACAGGAATTGTCTCTGCAGTGCTGTTTACAACCGCCGCTGACGCGCTTACTGGAAAACACGAAAGGCCGAGGAAACGTGTGACAGTTTTCTCTCAGCTCACTTCATGGTGTGGCGGGTAACGGCCGCGCCCCCAGAAGAGGAGGGGAGATCTGCTTTAAACAAGATCCAACCCAGTAACAGAGGCTTCTGGATAGCTTCATATTTTCATTTTAGCTAAAGGTGTCCTGAGCCATTACTTTTTTACATCCAGAGAACACCTTGATAGTCCAGCGTGGCACCGTTTTTCACCGCTTAACACCATTCTGAGGCCGCTGAAAGTGTCTTTTCCTCTCATTTCCTAGATTTTGGGGTCAAAAGCCCCTCAACCTTTAACATTGTGAAGTGGCAGCAGAGTGGGATTACCACAAACCCCCCGAGACTTTTTCATCTTGACCCAACACTTTACATTCCCTGTTGGCATTGTATAACTCGTGGAGGCTTACAACCACTAGGCAGCATTTTTTATAGTTTTTACAATCAAAAAAAGAAGCTGAGAAGTTCCATCCACGGTAAAAATAGTATTGTTACATAAATTATGTTATTAAAAGTTTGTTTAAAACTCTCTGCCGAACATAAAAGCTATTTGGAAGTTATTATTTACTTGTGAGCTTTAGATGTATGTTTGTTGTTGTGTTTTTTTTTTTTTTCTAAATTGGGAAAAGAGTTGAAACAGTCAAAGTATTGTTTCATGTTCCCGGAAGTGATGACACTTCCTCTCCTCTCTTTGCTCTCTGGTATCAGACTAACCGCCTCACTGGGTTCCAGGATGACTGGACTCCTACTGCAGCCGCTGACGCGACACAGCTGGGCCCATTGATTGGCTGCCGCGCCACGTGGTGCCAGAGATAGTAGCTCCTTATATGGTCATGAGGGCTCTCTCTCTCTCTCTCTCTCTCTCTCTCTCTCTCTCAGACTGGAGCATCAGGTTGAGTTTCTGAGAAACAGAAATGTACACAGTGTTCTCCTGCAGGCACGCACACACCCTCCCATTGTCCCTGAGCGCCGTCTGGAAGGATTTCAATGAGGTTTCTACTGCACGCTCGCCTACCTTTGGTGTCCAGACACAGATACATTGCTTTTATACCATCAGACACACCACTCAGTGTGCAGAGACGTGGCATTGGAACGTCATCATCAACAAATATGGCTTTAATACAAAAAGTCAGCTGTTACCAATCATCCCTCATTTTCTAACATTTTACGGACAGACAACAGACTCCCCGTTAAAAATATTATGACCATTTCCTCACATGAGTTGATGGACACCATATCCCAAAACCAGAGAGGGTATTTTCTTATTGCTTAACATCAAGGCCTAAGCAAATGTAACAGTCAGAATTTGACCGTTACATTTTTTTCTACGTGAAAACAGAACAAAACATATCCTGTTGGTTTCTCATAAATGGCAGCGTTTGCACACTGAAGGGGTAAAAATGAAGAGTGGAGGACTGTTGTGGGGCTTTGTTTGTTTTTGCCTGCACAGACAGCAGCAGTTAGCACTTATGTAATGTCCATTTGAAGGGAGCGGACCAGCGCCGCAGCGTGGTCGGTCAACCCGGAACTCAGGTACCGGCAAAGACACGGAGCAGAGCGATTCAACTCACACACTCTCATGTACATTTATAACTGCCCGCGTGGCTTCTAGATATGTTGGCGTGGTGCTTTGTCGCGGGAGTCGTGCATGACAAAAAAGTTTATTTTGGTTTACAACACCCCCCTCCCCCCACGGGGAACATGGTACGGTCCACATCGCGTCACCCATTGTTTACAAATCAACAGGGCTGTTGGTAACTGGCGAGCGGCGTGCGGAGGGGACGAACGACCGGGCCGAGCACCGAACACCGAACACGAGCCGCACAAAGCCGACACAGCGTGCGCAGAATGCCGTGCCGGAAGGAGAACTACATCCTGCTGGAGCAGTCGGTCACCGTCGACTCCAAAGAGGTGGACGCGCTGGTGACGCGGATCGGCGAGGCGCTTCAGCTCCACAACAACAACGGCGGCCACCAGAAGACCGTGTCCGTGTCCATGTCGTGCCTGCACGGGCTCACCGGCAGCGGCCCCGCCGGTGGCAAACCGGCGGCCATTATCGGCGGCGGCGGCGGTCCTGTCGCGCCGGCGCAGAGGCGCGGCGGCTGCTGCATGCGGCTCCGGAGCCGGCGGGGACACCGGGGGAGCAGCAGGGCGAGCCCGTATAGTGTTCCCGGGTCGAACGGCGAGCGGGACTGGGACCAAATCAAACCGTGGAACACGAAGAGGGTCTCCGCGGAGGAGGACGACCCGCACCGGCTGCTCCAGGAGCTGATCTTGTCGGGGAACCTGATCAAGGAGGCCGTGAGGAGGCTGCAGGACTGCGGAGATTTAACCACGGCGGCGGACAACGTGCCGTGCTGATGGCGGTCCCCCCTGCTGGTCCGGGACGCCGATTAAGACTTAATTTTCTCAAACTGGTAGCTGTTTTCTAATTTGTCTGTGACGTCAGCTAGCGGTTAGCCTAGCCGCGAGGCTAATGAGCCGTGTTGTTTATGTTTATGAGCGCGTGCACCACAAGCTTCCGTGTTTTCATCTGCCGGAGGGCGAACTTTGACCTTTTACAGGCCGCTGGTGACCCCCACGTGGTGGAAGACGCCCTGCTCCACGTGCTCCGGGGGCAGAGCGGTCGTCCTTCCCCCGACCTGGGAGCAGCTGTTTCACATTGGTCGGATGAAGAGCTGCACCTCCACGTCTCCCAAGTGTTTTTGTTTCTAAGGGGATCATGGACGTGGCACTTCCTGTTCCCACAGGGCTCCGATGCGTCACTGTTTGTTTGTTGTGGTCACATGACAACACCTGTGCGGCGCTTCCACCTTTTTGGCGTTCCGGCCGGGAGTTCTCGTTGTGTTGTTGTTTTCTCTGCGTTAAGGAAAGAAGTCGCCGTGTCTGCTTCGTAACGAAGCACCTGATGATGTTCCTGAGTACTCAGGGTTCTCTTTGTTGTCTTAATAAACACATTTTTTGTTTTTTCCAGACCTCTGTGCAGTTTTTATTGTGAAGCCTTGTGCGTCCATCCGACCTCCTCCAGGCCCCCCGAGTGTGGACGACGTGGTCCTGGAGGGGTCGCGCTCATTATCAGCCTATAAATACACCCCCCCCGGCTGGATTGCTGCATGAATGTCGGCGGTGAAAAACATGTTTTGCTGCGGGTGAGCTGCCTGCTGGCTCCCGGGCCGGGCTGTGGGCCGGGCTGTGGGCCCGACACGGGGCCCTGCCCTCACGTCTGGGGTCTCCGGGGGGGATGACGAAGCGGACAGATTCTTATTCAGGCTGACCTCACAGGTCAGGTCCTGCCCAGAACGTGAGGTTTGATTTGGGGTCCATTTGAAAAATTTGTCTGGTTCTGACTTGAAGTCTCAGAATTCTGTGGAAAAACCTCTTTCACATGCGGCTCTTACTCTCTACTGTAGAACGGATCAAAATGTCACCTGTGGCATAAAGTTGCTCCCAAAAACTTGGAAAATGCTTTTCCTGTTGAAAATGTGTTTGTACTGTAAGTATTTGTTGAAATTAAGTTGACGTTTTTAATGTAACATAAAAGGAAAAATGTCAACTTATATAAAAGACATCAAAGAGGGAAAATGTCATCTTACGCTACTAACGTGCCAAAAAATCCCAGGAAAAGCGGTCGTTTAAAAGGAGAAACAGCAGAGCAGACAAGACGAGCGATGGGCGGGGCAACACTGAGAACAATAAAGTTCTGAAGTTCAGTATATCAGCAGATAAATGCAAATGTTTGCAATAATCCATGATAAGTATTGCTTTGTGACCTTTGGTTGGTTGGTTTGTTTGCTAGATTACACAAAAAGCACTTGACCGGTTTCAGCGAAATTTCAATCTAAGGTGCGTCTTGGGTCAGCCTACAGCTGATCAGCTTTTAATAGCCAGTAATCAAAGATACGGGTCACTCAAAGGTCATAATGCTCTTTCATAACTCTGGAAAGAACTGAAGGACAGAGGTCCAACTGGTATCATTTTGGAACTGACAGCACAGCGTACACATGATTAACTTTTGTGTTTTCAAGGTCACAGGTTAAAGTCCCTGACAGGTAACCGACTAGACATAGAGGTCTAACTGGTGGGTCATTTGGTCCTGGCTACAGATGATTAGTTTGGGTTTTGAAGGTCAAAGGTTAAACACATTTTTTTGGACATATCTCCAGAACGAATTGATATAGACAGATTCCACTGGTGTCATTCTGTAACTATCCCAGACAGCCAGAACCAGCTGGCTCGCTGGTTCCGCTGTCACTTGTTTGGTGAAAAACTGTGATCCATGGAGGCGCTGCCACCACAGGACCACAGGCACTCACCCCAGAGGTCATGTGACCGTTGACAGGTAAAAGCCAAGTCTGGTACACAAAGGGACCAAAACATCAGAGAGTGTCACATCCTTCCCGACCCGGATCGCCTCCCAAATGTCATGAAATTAAAGTCTGGTGAAGACCCACCTCTGGTATCTACGTCCCACAGTTGTTGTTTTCATCCTGCCTGCTGACAAACAAACAAAGTCCTTGGCGGAGACAACAGTCTGGCCGCGTGGCCCACAGCCGGAGGAGACTGCCTCCTCTCGCGCTGACGCTGGGATGAACGAGTCTTTGTAGGCAGCAGCTTCACTGATGCAACCACAACACGAACGCAGGATGAAAACAGAAAAGCGGCGACATCCTCTCAGCATCTGCTCTCAAATGAAAGGACGCAGTCGTCCGCTTCGGACAGAGCAAAATCCCTCGCGGCAGCACGACAGAGCAGAGCTGCTGAAGGCTGGAGCTTCAGTGTTGAAATAATAGTACAGAGTCTTAGCTCCCTTTGAAAACAGTTTTTTTAGATTTCGAGAATAAAGACAGGCAGGTCTTTGGACAGCCCCAGGGCCCTGCGTTTCCTCCACGTCTGTGTGGTTCTTTCTTCACAATAAACACAGTTTGTTTCCCAAGTCCCAGCACTGATGATGATGTGGTGCTGATGAAGAATTGCCCTGTTTGTGAAACCTGAACTGAAGATCTCCAGCAGCCTCATGGTGGCGCTGACATCTTTCCACATTGACATTAACATTGTTTTCTTGTAAAATGATGACTCTGACTTTTCTTCACTTTATTATCTTAACATTTGTAATATTTTGAGTTTATTCTTGTCAATTTACTGCTTTATTCTCAAAGTGTAGTTTGTTTGATTTTTCGCTCACTATGCCCTGACACTACATCGTATCCACATCAGGATTGGCCACCAGGTGGCGCTGCTGTTTTGGTGTGTACATCCAGCGCTGTGTGTTTCCCTTCTGCTGTTGGTGATCAGGAACATTTGGCTTCGTGTTAGTGAAAAGTTTTAAAAGATTAGATTCAGACAGGAACAACACCGAACAGTTCAGATCCATAAATCATTGCACATCCGCCACATTATATTTCTGAACTGAAACATAAACAAGGGAAACAAAAATTAATAGACGGCATGGATGACAAATTTGTATAATATAATAATGACAACATTAATACAATGAAACACGAATTTGATAAAATAAATTGAAAAAAAAAGAGTGAATTGTAGTTATTTATGAATGCCAGATTCTTAGGCCTTATCGCGATACAGCGACGGCTTAAAACATTGGCGAGACAATTGGTACTGGATGGTGGCGATATAGTCGTTTACTGTAACCACAAACCACAAACATGGTTTTCACACTATTTTCTGAGAGGGACATCGAAAATATCATCCGGAGTGTCACAGCTTCAGCTCCCACACACACGACGGTGAGCTGCTGATGTTGAGCGTAGACAGTAATGAGTCACTTGGACTCTCTGCTGCTCTGATGATGTGTCCAATCAGAATGTCAGGTTCAACGTCCCAGTCCTGCGGGACGCACAAACGCAGGCCGCTGACAGGATACAACCACCGTTTCATGTGATTAGAAATCAAATCAAATTTATTTATGGAGCATCAAATCATAACATAGTTACATCAAAGCACTTTACATATAGAGCAGGTCTAGACCAAACTCTATAGAATTATTTAAAGAGACCCAACAAAACCTTCCATGAGCAAGCACTTGGTGACAGTGGCAAGGAAAAACTTCCTTTAAGAGGCAGAAATCTCCGGCAGAACCGGGCTCAGGGGGGGCGGCCATCTGCCTCCACCGGTTGGGTTGAGAGAGAGAGAGAGAGAGAGAGAGAGACGCAGAAGGGGGGAGAGAGAGAGGAAAACTGAGTTGAGTAGGGAGAGAATGAGAGCAGGAGGAGAGGATACTCAACACAAATGCAAACAGGAACATATGATAACGCATCATATTAGCAGTACATAAAACTATGGCAGCAGCAGTAGGTGTTGCAGCAACATGACATAGTGATGATTCACCACCTGCGGGATGAGGACAGGGGAGAAACAAAGACTACAGGGGAACATGGTTAGTAACAAGTCAGGGAGTGATATACATGCATGGTGGAGGGAGAGAGAGAGAGAGAGAGAGAGAGAGAGAGGTGCTCAGTGCTTCCCCCAGCAGTCTAGGCCTTATAGCAGCATGACTAAAGAGTAATGAAACTTTAACTTTTGAACTAAAGGCTCTGTCATATAGAAAAGTTTTAAGCCTGGTCTTGAAAATTGCTAGAGAGTCCATCCCCCGGACCGATACTGGGAGTTGGTTCCATAAAAGAGGAGCCTGATAACTGAAAGATCTGCCTCCCGGTTTACTCCTGGAGACTCTTGGAACCACAAGTAAACCTCCATCTAGAGAGCGAAGTGACCTACTAGGACAATAAGGAGCCCTCCTCTGTGGCTCTTCCTGAGGTTTCTTATTTTCCCTGTTTAGGGTTTTTTAAGTTTTTCCTCACCCGGTTCGAGGGTCTAAGGGCAGAGGATGTCACATCTGTACAGTTTGTCAAAGCCCAGTGAGATAATGTGTAAATTGTGATTTCGGGCTATACAAATAAAATTTGATTTGATTTGATGAGTTCTCTGAGATAAGATGGAGTTTGGTCATTAAGTGCTTTGTATGTTAACAGAAGTATTTTAAATTCTATTCTGAATTTTACCGGGAGCCAATGAAGAGAAGCTAACACAGGAGAAATGTGATCCCTTTTATTGCCTGTTAATACTCGTGCAGCAGCATTTTGAATCGACTGAAGGCCTTTCAGAGATTTGTTGGGACATCCAGATAGTAATGAGTTACAGTAGTCCAGTCTGGAAGTAACAAATGCATGGACTAGTTTTTCTGCATCCTCTTGAGACAAGATGTTTCTGATTTTCATAATGTTGCGCAGGTGAAAGAAAGCTGCTCTAGAGACTTGTTTTATGTAAGGGACAAAGGACAT
>KV751394.1:3379969-3394979 GCA_001698575.1 Mola mola
TGACTGTGTTTGTGTCCACTGTGAGTTCACAGGCATCTGATGGAGAGAACAAGACACAACACAGCAGCAGGTTATCATCTAACACAGCTGCTGGCTTCATTTGATGCTTCACTGACTCATCGGTTTGGATCTTCTTTCAGACACACTTGATGTGCTGCCTTGTTTTCATCAGTCAAACACTGAACACTTACACTTCCTCAGACCAGGTTTCAGCCACTGTTCTCCACCAGGTTCCAGCCTGGAGGAGAAAAACAAAGTCAGAATCAAACTTCAGAAGCTTCCTCACTAATGATCTTCACTCAGATCCACCATGAAGACACAACGGCCGCATCAGAACAACATAACATCAGTTTTGTTGATAAAGACCAATTCTTCTGACCAATCAGCAGCGACTAATGTTTGTCCTCACTGTCAGTGGACACAAGCTGCGGTCGAGGTCGTTCGGAGCAGTTAACGTTTGTCACGTCCATCCAAGAAACGTGTTTCTGTAAGCGAACGGCCGCAAACATTTCAGGGTTCATACTGGAGATCGCTGCTGATGTCAGAAAGAGTCCTGTTGTCCTGAAACTGGCTGCAAACACACAGGAGTGTAAAGCAGATGCAGCACAGCGTGATAGAGGCCATATGAACGATTCATAGGAGGAATACAGAGTCAGCAGGTGGAGGCGGGACAAACACGTCCACAGATTGTCAAGACTCAATGTAACGGAGTTAAAAATGCACCCTTATCATTTATTATATTTATGTTGTATTTGGTTTGTGAATTTTATCTTAGCCAAATAGTTTTATTTTCCTTTTACCTGTGGGAGGGCATGTTGCTGCACTCCGCTTTGTTTTTGTTCCTCCTGAGCCCCCGTAGTTTTCCAGGCTTCTGTAGCCCCTCCCTTCTTCCCCTCACAGTGATGTTCACACTGGCTGAAGGTGAGTTCTGCCGGGAAATCCCGCCATGTATTTTGTTGTTTTCAGTGTAAATGTGAGTTGTATCCATTGGAATGTGTGATGTAAAACGTTTGCAGAGAATGCTAATATACTTTCCAGTTGTTTCCGGTAGTTTCTTAAGTTTGAAACATAGTTTTATAAACTATTTTACGTTACGAATTTGGCGCCACTCGGCTGCACTGTTTCAGAACTACGTGCAGAGACTGTGGTTTTCTTTTCTTCGTGTAATGAGTATCGTTCTGTGTGTTTAGGTTATTGAAATAAGAGACGGATGACGACAATTGACGTGTGTAAATTGTCGCCCGCAGGTTTGTGATTTTATTTTTCAAGTTTTAGCCGTAGCAAATGCTGCGTGTTTTTATTTTTTTGACCACAAGGTGGCACTGTCTGTGTATTTAACACACTGTCTTCCAAAGTTTTACATTTGCTCAGGACCGATAGTTTTGATTTTTCGCAGTTTTTTTTCATTATTATAGAGAAGAAAGTGTTTCTTACAATTGTGAAGTTTGCTACCTGTTTCCTGTATTTTAAGACACAGAGTGAATGAATAAGTCCCCTGACAGTGATGTTCACGATGGCTGAGGTTTATTTGAAATAAGAGACCGATGATGACAATTGACATGTGTAAATCGTTGCCCGCAGGTGTGAGTCAAAATAAATATTTGTGAGAACGCTACCAATTCCTCCTCCTTCTTCAACTGCCATCCCACATGGGTTACATCAACTTTGAACGTCTTCGTGATTCTACATCGGCATTTATAAACACGACGTTCTGACGGTTTTTCTACATTTGGCTCAGAAAGAATGTGTGTCGTAGTGGTCAGTAAATAACGGACAGCAGATCCTGGTGTGAGATTAGTTAGGAGGCGAGTCTCAGTGTGGACGGAGACTCTCAGCACATCACTTACTGTCTTCACTGTCATCAGCAGTGCTGCTGCTACAGAACCAACAGTCGTCAGCTTGTCAGCGTGACAGAGAAACAGTGTGGGAGCTCTTGTTGTCTGTGTGTACCTGAGAGTGTCCAGTCTCCAGTGTGGATCCTTCAGTCCAGCAGAGAGCAGCTCCACTCCAGAACCTCCTGGATGGTTGTAGCTCAGGTCCAGCTCTCTCAGATGGGAGGGGTTGGAAGTGAGAGCCGAGGCCAGAGAAGTACAGCCTTCTTCTGTGATCAGACAGCCTGACAGCCTGAACACACACAGAAATGTGTTAATGTGGCACAAGAGTGACTGTTGCCGACCTCAGCAGCTCCAAATCTTTCCATTCACTGTTGATATGCTCATTTTCATGACTAAATCAATTATTACTTCATAATTCACAGTTCAGCAGCCTTTCATGAGACTGAAGAAGATAATTGTGTATTTGTCCTTCTTTAAGGGTGGTGTCCTGAGGTGATCTAATGTAAACTAGATCCTATTACTGCATATAATCAATCATTATTTCTGATCAATATGAACTGATAACATCTTGGACTAAACTGGTGTCATAATCTTTGTGGGATTGTTTTGTGTCTGATGTTAAATTTCTGAGTTATTCATTCCTGGTTGTTGTTGTTTCTAGTTCACAGTTTCCTGTTTTATTTTGAAGGGTCTGTCCTCTTGTGTCTGATTGACACTTCCTCCCTGTGTTCTTTTCCCTCCACTGCTGATTGTTCTGCCCCGCCCTCATTTGTTCCACCTGTGTCTGGTTGTCCTGCCCTTCTCTGTGTATTTAAGTCCATGTTCTCCCCTCTGTGTCTGTCAGATGGTCCGGTTCCAATGAGAACCTTCGTTCTTGTGCTTCCCATGAGTTCCTCCTGTGTTTGAATTCTGTGTCCTTTTGGATTAGTTTGCTTTTTGGACTGAAACCTTGGTTTGGACTCACGCCTGTCTTATGACCTTTAGGTTTGTCTTTCTGACCATTAAATCATGAAGTGAACCCGCTCCGTCTGCCGTGTCTGTATTTGGGTCCGACCCTCTTCTCCTGGTGTTCCTGCACACAACTGTGACAACTGGTACCACGGTGTTTATTACTGCAGCCACACTGTTGATCCTACACATGTTGGCTGTCACATTAAACACTGACTTTAGCTCGTATGTTAAGCAGCATTTAAATAATGTGAATCCTGACCTGAGACGCTCCAGTTTACAATGTGGACTCTTCAGTCCAGCACAGAGTCGCTCCACTCTTGAATCCTGCATGTGGTTGTTACTCAGGTCCAGCTCTGTCAGACTGGAGGACTGGGAGCTGAGGACTGAGGACAGAGCTTCACAGCTTCTCTCTGACAGTGATCTGTCAGAGAGAAGCCTGAAAATATGTACAGTTCATATGTCAAAACATTTCTCTCCATATTTAATATGTTTTTCTTTTACCACCTCAAATCTCAAATGTCAGCCATAATTCATCCTGATCGGACTGGTTCCATTAAAGGTAGACATTCATCCAATAACAAGCGCAGATTTGCAACGTAATGGACAATTCATCACCGTGTCACACAGGAACTGTCATTGTCACGCTATAAACAGAAAAAAGCTTTAGACAAGGTTAACTGAACATTTCTCATTTCCACATTACAAAAATGTGGCTTTGGGGAATCTTTTATGAACTAGATTAAAGTCTTATTCACTGCACCTTCAGCCAAAGGTATCAGCACCGGACTAACTTTCCAACCTTTCCCACTGCACAGGGGGACTAGGCAAGGTTGCCCATTCTACCCCTACATATTGACCATTTTCATCAAACTTGTAGCTGCAGCCAACCGCCAAAAAAAATCAACATCAACAGAAACCAGACACAGAACATATACCATAAAATTAGTCTTTATGTCAATGACACATTACTTTCTCTACAAGTTCCACATTCGTTGCTTCAACAAACATTTAAACTCATCAGGTGTACTCCAATATTTCTGACTACTCTATAAATCATAAATCCTCCCACTGCATCGTAACAGCTAGGATGTGGCCGCCCACAATCCACCTATTCCTTTATGCACCGACCACATCACATATCTGGGTATTAACGGTTCTCCGAGGCTGTTAGAGCTCTTCAGTTTCCACTACACCCCATTACACCAAACAATAACCCATAACCTCCTTCGTTGGATGAACTTACCTCTTTCCATAATAGGTCATGGTTCAAATCAATCAAATCAAAGTTTTACTGGAAAAAACACAACACCAAGAATAAAACTGGTAACAATACAAAAATCCAAATCACAAGGAGATCTCACAGCTTCAAATTTTCATCATTACTCTCCTGCAAGACAATTACAGTACATATTGGAATGGATTCACCCCAACACTCTGACATCACATGGTTAGATATTGAAGAGACAGTTTGTAATGAGAAATTTATTTCAGATTTACCATTTCTCAGCCAATCCATTAAACAACACCCCCGTTTCAAAACATTAACAATATCAGCAGCTCTGACAGCCTGGTGAAGATTCCACAAAGTAACTAAGTCCACCAAATCCACTCACTCACACACATAGTCAGAAAAAGGGATCAGACATTTACGACACATCTTTCAGGATAACAAACTGGTTTCTGTCCTCCACCTGATCCAGGAGTTTGGGATCAGAAGTAATCAATTTCTGGACTATCTACAAATCAAGTCATCAATCAAAGCTAAGTACAACATCACAACAATCAATCTAGATCTAACAAGCACATGTTCAGAGTTAATATCAGGTTACAAAAAAAACCTCTCAGAAATTTGCTAATTAATTTCACAATCTGATACCATACCACGAAAAAAAATGGGAAAAAGACCTGTCCATTACTCCCGATGGCAACTTCTGGAACCAAATCTACCAAAACATTGAGTTCATGACAAGAAAAGCAAACCTCCAACTAATCCAAGATGCTCCACAGAACTCAATATACTGGGAAAAAGGTTTAAAATGGGATTTAAATCCAAAATCGGTACAAACTGCACACAGAATAACCCCGACACCTACATACAAGCAATCTGATAGTAAACTGCTATTCAACAGTTTTGGAAAGAGGTCAATGAATCATTCTCTGATCACGTCCATCTCGTCTTCTTTTCTTTTGTTGTTGGTTGATTCATTTTCTCTTTGTTCATTCACTAGTTGTCATCTAGTTGCTTCACCTTCCTCCTCTCCTCTTCTTCTGCCACCCTCTAACATTAATACATTGGGGGCAGCTGTGGCTCAGTTGGTGGAGTAGTCGTCCAGCGTTCGGATGGTCGGTGGTACGACCGCAGACCCTGCAGTTTACATGTCAGTGTGTCCCAAATTTTGCAATAATATGTTTGAAGGCGTGAGTGCAAAACCTGCAGTGTAAAAAGCACTTTGAGTGGTCACGATGACTAGAAAAGTACGATATAAACGCATTTACTAATTAACATAAGCACAAGTAGGTCTCCACGTAAATGACAACGTGGTGGACATGAAAGGAGGGGGGACGAGAAAAGAAGGATGGGAAAGGAAGGAGAAGGAAGGGGAAAAGAATGGGACAAGGGAGAGAAAGAGGGGAAAAAAATTAAAAAGAAAAGAAAAAAGGCAAGAGGAAATAAATGTATTTATTTTCTTCTCTCATCTACCTTATATATAGGTTCTCAGTTTATTAAATTCTTATTTATTATCTATTTATTTTCCTGTCGCATTTTGTCTCATTATACACACACACACACACATTTATGGAAGACAGAAACTGTCAAAACCAAAAAAAAAAAGAAATAAAGAACTCAATAAATACAAAAGTATGCCATTGCATGCCCAACAAATTACATTAATAATAAATGTAGCCATTAATTAATTGGTACAATGTGTCTTTTCTTTTACATTTACATTCATTTACATGTGTAATTTATATTTATGTTACTTCATATGTTGAGTTTATATATACATTCCTTTTCGCATTTGTTTTTACATTTACAACCCTTCACGGTGAAATGCATGAAGAAATGTAATTCTGAATAAGGGGGCTGTCCAAAGTGTGTCATGGGGTGAACTATCCACCTATTGGTTGATCGACATCTGAGTGCATATATTGACTTTACATGTATTGCTCCCTACATCTATGCTAGGCAATAAACGTAATGGTGGCGGCATCAGAAACGGTCACCTCCAGTCAGGAGATCGTTAGAGAGCTAAGGCGCTTAGCGAGCTGAAATTAATACTGTCAGTCAGGACTATTTACTTTTTTGTTTAGAGTCCAACTCTAACTGGGAACAAGTCTGCTGGCAATGCGGACCATCCTCTGTCTCTGACGATACAGGCATCAAATGCCCCCTAACAATGGGCCATCTACCCCATATTCCCACAGCACCCCCCACAGGACACCTAGAGGGACATGGTCGTAAGAATTGTCTAGATTCAGAAAACACACGTAGACTAGTTTGGCAAACTCCCATGCCCCTTCCAGTATCCTCGTGAGGGCCAGGACAAATACCACATTGTTCCTCATGTATCCGAGGTGCAACTAAAAGCCAGACTCTCCTCTCCAGCACCCTGGAGTACAGGAGTATCCACCACATACGGCCGTAGATCAGCTGATCAACAACAAAGTCTATCACTGACTGTCGACCTATGGTGTCCTGGTGCCAGCTATACTTATGGACACCCTTATGGCTAAACATGGTGATAATTATGGACAAATTGCAGCTAGCACAGAAGTCCCATAACAGAGCACCGCTTGGGTTCAGATCAGGCAGGCCTTTCCTCCTAACGACATCATTTCAAATCACGCTGTCATTGCTCATGTAAGCGTTGAAGTCTCTCAGAAGAAAAATGTCCCCAGTAGGAGCCTTCCAGCACTCGTCCCAAGTACTCCAAAAAGGGTGGGTACTCTCAACTTGCGTCGGCGCATAAGCACAAATCACAGTCAGGACCCGTTCCCCAACCTGAACGTGCAGGGAAGCAACCCTCTCGTCCACCGGGGTAAACTCAAACACAAAGGCAGAGAACCATGGAGCTATAAAGCATCACCCTGAACAACTCCAGCATAGAAAAGGGTCCGACCCCTCTCAAAGGGATCGGTTCCAGAACCTGAGGCTTGTGTAGAGGTGAGCCCGACTATATCTAGCTGATATCTCGCTACGTCCTGCACATGCTCAGGTTCCTTCCCCACCAGAGAGGTGATGTGTTCCATGTCACACCAGCCAGCGTCAGCAACCAGGGATCAAACCCCTAAGGCCCCTGCCTTTGACTGCCACCTGATCCAAAAGCACCAGATCCCTGTGGCTCCTCCTGTGGGGAAATGGGCCACCAGAAGATAGACCCATGTTTTCCTTTCGGACTGACCCGGCCACACTTCATAGGCAAAAGCCCAACCACCAGGAACTCGCCTGCGAGCGCTGTCCCCAAGCCCGACTCTAGGATGTGGCCCCAGTACACCTCCAAGTTTAGAGCATGAATCATTCACATAAAAGATCACAGGGGTCTTCTTGAACTGTGCGTTGTCTGTCGGTAAGGTGGCAGTTCATGGAGGGGAAGAGTAGCACATAAGTTCTGTTATGTCATGTAGTATTATTAAAGTCATTTTATGTCATGTTTATCACTGCTGACTGTCTTCATTCACTCATGAAAAAAAAATTAGGGACGAAAAAGAAAAAAGTTTTAACAATTGTAAAAATACTTTGTGCTTCAGATCTTAATGATTCCTAACCTGAGGGTCTCCAGTTTACAATGTGGACTCTTCAGTCCAGCACAGAGTTGTTCCAATTCTGAATCCACCAGGTAGTTGTTACTCAGGTCCAGCTCTGTCAGACTGGAGGACAGGGAGCTGAGGACTGAGGACAGAGCTTCACAGCTTTCCTCTGACAGATTACAGTAACTCAGCCTGAAGGAGAGTCAGTGATAAAGACAAACAATGAAACTGTTTCTGTTCTAAACAACATCAAACACGGCACATTTCTGTAATTGACTTACTGAGATGATGAGTCTCTAAGTTCTTGTGTAAAGACAAGATTTTGGGGGTAATTAAGTGATTGTTATTCTTTGTTAGTGGAATTAAACAAAAAGTATTTAAAAAATAATAGTCACATCTATGACATTTAACCTTAAATGACGAAGAATGTGACAAATTGCGTCTTTTAGCTGCGTGGTCTGTATTAATCTGTGGAGGTACTGAATGTATCGACATGAACGAATCAAGTAGCAGATTTTTAATGGATCAACTAATCAATTCATTGATTAAATCTTGAGTTTATGAGTTGACTAAAACATTTATTAGTTGAGAACCAACAGATGTGACAGTTAGTATCTGCAGTTATCTGGACACTTACACAGCTTTGTTGGAGACTTTGACCACTGGCAGCAGCTTCAGAAAAGCCTCCTCTGAAGCAGTGTATTTCTTCAGGTCAAACACCTCCAGATCTTTTTCTGAGGACAGTAAGATGAAGACCACAGCTCACCACCCAGCAGAACCCATTTCATCTGTGGGCAACCATCCTGATCTCAGGAACTTTTGGATGTCCTCCACCAGAGAATCATCATTCAGCTCATTCAGACAGTGGAACAGGTTGATGCTTCTCTCTGGAGACAGATCGTCAGCCATAATCCCATGGATGTACGTAACTGTTTCCTTATTGATCTTTGAGACATTTTCTGTAAGTGTCATCAATCCTCGTAGGAGAGTCTGATTGGTCTCCAGTGAAAGACCCAGGAGGAAGCGGAGGAACAAATCCAGGTGTCCTTTTGAACTCTCTAGGGCCTTATCAACAGCACTCTTGTACAGATGTGTTTGATTTAAATATATCTCCTCAGACTGGGAGGTTGATGTTTCTCCTGACAGCAGATTGACACCAGACTTGGTGAACGTCAGATGGACATGAAGAGCAGCCAGAAACTCCTGAACACTCAGATGGACGAAGCAGAACACCTTGTGCTGGTACAGTCCTCTCTCCTCTTTAAAGATCTGTGTGAACACTCCTGAGTACACCGAGGCCGCTCTGATATCGATGCCACACTCTGTCAGGTCTGATTCGTAGAAGATCAGGTTGCCTTTCTGCAGCTGCTCAAAAGCCAGTTTTCCCAGAGACTCGATCATCTTCCTGCTCTCTGGACTCCAGTGTTGATCTGTCGCAGCTCCTCCATCATACTTGAGGTTCTTCACTTTGGACTGAACCAACAGGAAGTGGATGTACATCTCAGTCAGGGTCCTGGGCAGCTCTCCTCCCTCGCTGGTCTTCAACACGTCCTCCAGAACCGTAGCAGTGATCCAGCAGAAGACCGGGATGTGGCACATGATGTGGAAGCTTCGGGACGTCTTGATATGGGAGATGATTCTGCTGGCCTGCTCCTCGTCTCTGTACCTGTTCCTGAAGTACTCCTCCTTCTGGGGGTCAGTGAACCCTCTGACCTCTGTCACCTTGTCAACACACTCAGGAGGGATCTGATTGGCTGCTGCAGGTCGTGTCGTGATCCAGAGACGAGCAGAAGGAAGCAGGTTCCCTCTGATGAGGTTTGTCAGCAGCAGGTCCACTGAGGTGGACTTTGTGACATCAGTCAGAGTCTCTTTGTTGTGGAAGTCCAGAGGAAGTCGACACTCGTCCAGACCGTCAAAGATGAAGACGAGCTGGAACTCTTCAAACCTGCAGATTCCTGCTTCTTTGGTTTCAGGAAAGAAGTGGTGAACAAGTTCCACCAAGCTGTACTTTTTCTCTCTCAGCACGTTCAGCTCTCTGAAAGTGAAGGTAAACATGAAGCTCCGTAAAGATCTGATTCAGGAGGGTTCGGTGTCCTGCTGTAGGAATCCCCTCAAACACACACTGATACTTCTCCTTCAGCTTAGATTTGAGTTGACGTCGACAAACTGGAGCTACAGTTCCTGAATGAAGAAACAACAAATCAGTGAGTGGATGTTTGTGTTCATGTGAGAAAAGTCAAGTGTGGAACATTGTCTTACTGCTCTGCAGACAGTCAGCCAGGTTCTCCTGCTTCATTCTCCGCAGGAAGTGCACTACGATCTTTAGAAATGCCTCTCTGCTACTCCTCCTCTCCTCCTCCTCCTCATCCTCACTCTGTCTGTCTGAGCACCCTGGGTAATCTGGACTCAGAAACTCCTTCAAATTTTTCAGCTCAGTCTTCACAAAAGTGACAATGTTCTCCTCAAGATGCTGGAAGACAATAAAACAAAAATAAAAACTTCTCTTTATTTGATTTGGTGCTGAGCTACAAGTTCTTGTTGGACATTTACCCACCAAAAATATGGAGTTTAGGTTTGTTGGACTCTGTTGGACGGACCGATGACCGAGAACATTTGACTTTTGCTCCTGAAATCTGGAGGAAACAGGACAGATGATGATTATACACATGTTGTATTTGAACGATCATGTGACTCAGTTTTCTGTCATCAGTGATGTCACCTTTAGATCTGAGAAGCAGCTCATTGTGAAACTGGTTGATCTAATCTACTGAATCCCCTGCTGATTGATATCAAACTGAGAAGTTGCAGGAAACAAAATGAGTTTGATAAACCTTTGGTCAAAACAGCAGACTTGGAGTAAAGAGGTGATCACAGCACATATGAGTTGTGTCCTTTCAAAGAGCTTCTCCATCAGCACAGAGAAGCATTCACAGCATGTGTCCAACTTTTAATGTGGCTCTGCAGACCTCCTGGAAGGTGTGTAGTTACCTTCCACATTCTCAGTGGAATCTGCTCAGTTCAATCGCAGTCTGATCTGTACTGAAGCTGCTTGTTCAACAGGTGATGTCACTTCATTTTCTCTGATCAGACCTTCAGGAAGAACCTCATGAAGAACCTCCTGTGCTTCCAGTCTCAGCACAGGAGGAAGACACACTCTTTGATTTTAAGAGCAGCTTAAAACTTTCCCTTTTGATAGAGTTTATAATTGGGCTGGACTATCTGGGCCCTAGCTATGCTGCTATAGGCTTAGGTTGCCAGGGGAATACTCCATGATACACTGAGCTCCTCTCTCTTCCTCCCCCTCTGACTCTATCTTTGCTTGTCTAATTGTTCACATCCTAACAAAACAGAACTTTACTTCTTCCCCAGAGTCTTTGTGCTTTATCATCCTGCAGGTTTTTTTAGGTTGTGGTGGTAGCTGCTGCTGTGGTCCTGCCTGATGCCTACAGCCCACATTAGGACAGGAGATCTTGGACTTGGATCCTAGGATGGATCCATGGACCACAATGAGTCCTGAACCGACAGACTACACCTGCTTCTGGATCAATAGATTTCTCATACATCTGGAATCATGGACTCATGAACATCTCATACATTGATACAGATACAGTTCATACACTAATCTGTTACTGTCCTGTCGTTGTGTTCTGTGACATCTATGTCACGTCTGTCCATGGTTCTTCATGAGGTTCTTCCTGAAGTTTCTTCATTTTAAGTTTCTTCCTCACCCGGTTCAGGGGTCTGAGGGCAGAAGGGGGGGTTCACATCTGTACAGTTTGTGAAACCCAGTGAGACTATTTGTAATTTGTGATTTGGGGCTGCACAAATAAAATTTGATTTGATTTGATGGGAAAAGTTGTATAATAGCAGCTGATCTCCTGGTATGATGGCCTCAGTGGATTAAAACTTATGATCGAAATTGTTGTCTTTGTTTGGTTCCAGGCTCTGAGGTGGGACCTCCTCCTTAAGGGGGCGGGGGTGACGACATCCAGGCCTCCAGTTCCTCTTTTGCTTGGCTTTGGGAGAGGCTAATTTGATGAGATGGCTGACAGCTGGGCCTGAGTGGTTCTGAGTCTATATACAGTGGCTTGCAAAAGTGTTCATACCCCTTGAACTTTTCCACATTTTGTCATGTTACGACCACAAACATAAATATATTTCATTGGAATTTATGTGAAAGACCAACATAAAGTGGCACACAATTGTGAAGTACAAAGAAAATTATACATGATTTTAATTTTTTTTTTACAAATAAAAAAACTGAAAAGTGCGGTGTGCAAAAGTATTCAGCCCCCTTTTCTCTAAAGTACAACCAATTACCTTCATTAGTTGCCTGAGGGACGTCAAAAAAAACATCATGATTTGGATTTATTCTTGTAAATATGTGACTTTAATCTCCTGCAGTGTTTGCTCAGATGATGAGGCCACTCCCCCTCCTCCACCAGAGGGGTGCAGTACCAATCAAGTTCAACACAGCCAGGAAGGGGGGTCACAAACTGGACTGTAAATGGGACATTGATCAAAATGACATCAAAACAAAAGGGGGAATCTGTGATCCTCACATATCGAGACTGTAGTCTAACAACAGCACGAGAAGAAAATAAATACATGGAGGATAAAACTGAATCGTGACCTTGAAATCAAAATGGAACTGAATCCAGGATGTGGACAATGGTGATGCCCCCACAGCCAGGCTCTCTTTGTGGGAGCTGGCTGGACAAACCCTGAAGCCCCAGTCAGGGATGATGAGACGCTCCCACACACATTTAGGATCAAGGTCACAATATGGGAGCACAACAGGTTTCAGGGCTGCTGCTTTGCTGAGTGTCTTGACTGCAGTAAAATATTCTCTGTAAATATGTGTCAACCATTTGGACGAATCAATCCTACACATGAGCTACATGTCAGAAAGTGACCTGCTGATGAAGACCTCCTCCCTGAAGCAGCTGCACAGCTGCCCGCATGACTGGAGATGTAGATCAGGAAACATGGAGGTAACCGTGACGATAAGCCGCTCTCAGCAGTTCAGAGATGCGGTTTCAGTTGCCACGACAACATACATCAAGTAAAACTTAAAATGTGAAATCAATCGATTAGTGGATCAAAAGAAAATGAATCCACAACTATTTTGATACTCAGATGATCGTTTCAGTTGTTTCGAACACAATAAACATTTGTTGGTTCCAGCTTCCTAAATGTCAGGATTTGCTGCTTTTCTTGGTCATTTCTGGCAGCAAATGAAGAGTCTTTGGGTTTGTAACTGTTGGTTTTAGTAAACAAGCAATTTGATTAAGTGACTTTGGGCTCTGAAAAAAAGTGATGAGTATTTTTCACTCTTGTTTGAACCTTTACAGAGTAAATGACTAATAGATGAAGATGGTGAAAACAAATGTTGAGATGAATCGATGGTTAAAATAATTTGTAGTTGCAGCTCAAGTTAAAAGTATCCAAAAGTCAAACTTTAGTAAAAGTAAAGAGTCCAACCCAACCCTGATATAAATGTACTTTTAAAGTCATTTCCTGGAAATAAATGGACTCAAGTATCAAAGGTACATGTGAAAGTAAATGTACACATATTTCCATGTATGTACTGTTTATACTGTAAACTACGGGACAAACGCTGATCATCCTGGCCAATCAGATCAATATTCAACATCTGTCCGATCATCAGAACTTCGGTTTTTCTGATCTGACTGCCAGTAAAATTAAATTCATTTAAAAATGCACCACTTCGACTCTGATGCAGCAGGTCATCTGTAAACTAACGAGGAACTCAGTTATTAAATACATGTAGTGGAGTAAAAGTACAATATTTGCCTCCAAAACATAGATGTGGAGGAGAAGTTTAAAGAAAGACTAAATGGAGATACACAAGTACAAGAAGCTGAGTATTGTAGTGAAATACATGTACCCAGTTCCATCCCATCAGTGGCTAGTTAGCTGTGTTTGTAGTACAGACCTCTGCTGTCAGGCCACTAGATGGAGCACATTACCACACCTGTCCACAGGGGGCAGCACAGCCCGCAGTCTGCGTCACCATCAAAGCAGCTGCACTGCACCTTTATTCTCATCAGCGATTTGCAATACGGCTGATTTTCTTTCCGATACCGACACCTTGCACAAAAGCTCAATGTGTTACGGGCAGTAAAATGAAAATCAGGGTTTTTCAAAATAGCTACAAGACGACACGAAAACACAGACTACTCTTTCTTATTCTTCATTTACAATTTTCAGCAGCAACAAAAACATTGAAGAATAGATCAATAAACAATTCCCATTTAGCACCTTCAGAATAAAAACAATTCTCCATAAAATATAAAAACATGTCCTGTAGAAACAGTAAGACATTAAACGTCACTTCAGCATCTTCATCAGGCTGGTATCGAATCGGAAAGAAAACGGTTTGGCAAATCACCACAACGCAGTGAGACCCGGGGCACATTCCTGCGCATCTTTACAGCTGTTTGTTTCTTTTGTTTTCTTTACTTTATTAGTAACAAATAAAACATACTACAACACAAGGAATATATACATTTACATTCCATTGATGTACATTTCAAGAGGAGAAAGAAAGAGGGGATCGTCAAATAAATCTATTATTCAGTACACATGTAGAGAAAAGGCAAGTACCAGGTCAGTCAGTTTAAATTTAGAGAAGTTACAGTGGAAAATATCTTCAGAATATAAGAGTCATAAGCCAAAAATCTAAATTTCCAAAAAAACACAAGAGAAATCTGCACTGATCCTATTGGCAAGTTTACATGAGTAGAATTTCTAAAGAGCCATAACCGGCCGAGAGATATAATCTCTCCGGCGTGTCCTCGGTCTGCCCCGGGGTCTCCTCCCGGATGGGCGTGCCCGAAACACCTCCCCAGGGAGACGTCCAGGAGGCATCCTGACCAGATGCCCGAACCACCTCGACTGGCTCCTCTCAACGCGGAGGAGCAGCGGCTCTACTCTGAGCTCCTCCCGGATGTCCGTGCTCCTCACCCTATCTCTAAGGCTGAGCCCAGCCACCCTGCGAAGGAAGCTCATTTCGGCCGCTCGTATTCGCGATCTCATTCTTTAAGTCACTACCCAGAGCTCATGACCATAGGTGAGAGTTGGGACGTAGATTGACCTGTAAATTGAAAGCTTTGCCTTCTGGCTCAGCTCTCTCTTCACCACAACAGACCACTTCAGCGTCCGCATCACTGCCGACGCTGCTCCAATCCGTCAATCTCCCGCTCGATTTTCCCCTCACTCGTGAACAAGACCCCGAGATACTTGAACTCCTCCACTTGGGGAAGCGACTCTCCCCCGACCCAGAGTGGGCAATCCACCCTTTTCCGGCTAAGAACCATGGCCTCAGATTTAGAGGTGCTGATTCGCATCCCTGCCGCTTGACACTCGGCTGCAAACCGTCCCAGTGAGAGCTGGAGGTCACTGTTCGATGAGGCCAACAGGACCACATCATCTGCAAATAGCAGAGATGG